>JABAJU010000141.1:0-54234 GCA_018220975.1 Tephrocybe sp. 9980TJB
GGTGGTAGCTCCCAAGGTATGGATGGTAGCTCCCAAGGTATGGATGGTAGCTCCCAAGGTATGGATGGTAGCTACCAACTTTCATTGTGACAAGATAGGTGGTAGCTCCCACATATAAGTGGGAGCTACCATGGTGGGAGCTACCTTGGGAGCAGGGCCCCACCCCAGGCAGCCTGAAGTGGTGCCGTTGAACCGAACTCATTCAATACTTTGAAAAGATCGATCTTCGTAAGCTGATGCCGTCAAAAAGGAACTTGCAAAGACAATACAGGCGCTATTATTTACATAGATCTCGATCTCCCAGCAAGCTATCATGTCGGACACGAAGTTGCCTATCACACTCGTTTGTAAGGAGGTTGTGGCCCGGTCATGTATTTGTGATCGGGGTTGTTGGCTGCATAGGCAGGGCACAATTCATCAAAGGCCGCTAAAGTAAGTAATAGTTAGCTACACTTCGCGCCTCTAATTCTAGCTAATTAAAGAGAAAGCTCACGGGGAATGGGCTTGACATGAGCCGCGGTGCCCTCAGGGTCTTCAGCAAAGACAACAGCCAATCCCCTGTGAGATGCCAGGTCAGACGTGAGTTGTTTTCGAGAGCATATATGCTTACATGTCAATATGCCAATCAATGTGACTTCGGAAAACGAGATCCATCATGTAAGTCCGTGTATGCACAAAATCTGAAAAATATATATTTACCAGTGCAAGAACCAGGGACCAGAATTGTCGGTGACAAAACGGACGACGGTGAGATTACCGTCTAGGCCGGTATTGATAGTGTCCCGGAGTACAGGATTTTCCCAGTTGTACTCATCGCTGTATGGCCCTTTGATGACGTGGAATGCGTGCTGACGAAGGGAATCAATAAAGACTATCGATAGTATTGGACAACTTATACGTACACCGTGAAGGTGAAATGGATGCTATGGAAGGCAAAACATCAGTTAATGCTCCACCGAAAATATAGATCAGGGCATGCTCACAGGACCTCCTCGACTAAGGCCATACATTTGTATTTCGACCGACGAATTGGGTTTGAGCTTGATAGTCCCATTCGGCAATAAGTGCTCTACATCGTAAGTGCCATTGAGAATTTGTAAGAGAACGGGGACAGGCGGCGATGTAAACGTGTAGTTGTTGATATCGAATGTCTGGTTATCCTCGTGATACCTCTGGTGAATAGGAACAACAATATCCGCTCCACCAAGGAAGGGCTCGCCTGGGGGTTTGGGATGCACTATGGCATGAAGGTCGTCTTCGTTCAGTGGATCCTTAGAGATGCCGTCCGTCGTTGGCTCCTCCACAGGGGCTCCCGCATACCTCAGTATTGCAGAGTTACGTCCGCCGTCAAAGCCTGAAGGGGCGCGTGAACTCAGTGGATCCGCACGAATCCAGTAGTTGTCCACGGGCTGATCGGCATGTACGATGACAGAGTAGCGTTGGCCGGCGTACACCCAAAGTGAGTCCACAACAACCGGAGCGGTATATTCTCCATCAGTCTCAATTATGGTCATAGTGTGATTGTGGATGGTGAAGTTATAGGGCGGATCACAGGAGAGACCAATGATACGGAAGCGGTACCGCAGGCCTGCCGTGACATTGACGACAGCAAGCTCAGTCTGCGTGTCATTCACCTCGCCCTCAATTGTGCGCCCAAGGCCATTGATTAGGGTTGAAAGAGGTTGAGCAGGGTGCTGGGGAGCGACTTCATGGTACCTGCAAAAACGGGTGCCACATGTAAGATCATGACTGATGACCGTATCAAATGCCTCACCAATCGGCTAGAGTAATGATAGTGGACTCTGTTAAACGAGCCTCAGCAATAAAGAATAGAACGTCACTGAAAGGCTAACCATCATCAACGTCGTACAAATCTTTGTATGGATCATCGGGATCGTATATGATGAATGCTCCCCGTAGTCCATCACAGTACTGCACAGCTAAAACAATATCAGACCTTGTTGAAAAACGGCCGAGATGTATCGCGACTCACAATAGTGAGAATGGTACCAGAATGTCCCAGATTGGTTGAAAACGTCGAAGTCATAGAGGAAAGACGCGTTTGGAACGATAGGGCACTGAGTGACCATTGCCGGTCCATCTGCCCAGTTTGTGCCGTTCTGGAATATACCGTGCCAGTGCTACATAAAAGCAAAGTAAGGGAATGAAACTTTCCGAAAAACGACATTCTCACAATAGTCGTAGCACGTAACATAGTAGGATCCGTCAATTGGTTGGTGACATTAATTTGGAAACGGTCACCCTGCCAGTATTGCCTTTGTGAATCCTATATCATCATCGGAGTATAAGGTTAATCCTGACCTTGTTTCCGATGATCACGGGGCCAGGGAAAGTGTCGCCAGCAAGCGTAGATCTACAACTAAACATCAGCCGCAGAAGAGATGTGCAAGTCGCAACAGAACGTACCCACGAACGAACCCATCTGGAGCGATTTCTTTGTTGATAATCTCCAAATCGGCTATGGGGCCAATAGTAACGGCATTGCACGTCCCAAACAGGCCAATAGCAGCAAGCGACAGACGACTCAAGAGATTGATGAGCATCTGAAGTGGATTTTTCAAGGGGTGTTCAGGCCATCTTTATACTTGCATTGCAATGTGGATCACATTCAGAGAGTCACTCTTTAGATGGACGTATAGGAAGTTGATGAGAGCAGAATTAGTTGATGGTCCGTCAGAGCGGCGTCAAGGAAGAAGGATGTACGCGATACATTCGGGATGCCATTAAGTCTCCTGTCAAGTAGACCATCTGAATCAGCACCTGCTCAAGCCCCGAAGAAATAAACTTACCTAAAGCCCAAAACCAAACCTTCTGAGCTCATCTGGAGGTTGACAATGTTGAAACGTTGAACGATTGCATTGCATTCAAGCATAGCTTGCGCAGTATCCTTCAAGTAATACTTATTTCATAGGAAATCTGGAATGTCTGGCACTTTCGTAATCAGCCAGAACTGCGTAGTTAAAGTTGCTGGTATGTATGATAGTGAACAGAGCCAACGACCCATCAATTCAAATTTTAGAATACAAATAATTAATTACATAATTTAATAATCTTTTCAACTTTCTACCTCTTCAATGTCCCCCTTGCTCAGCGCTTATCGGCCATGCCTTATTCCAATATTCTTGCAATATAATTGCGACGTTGACCTATTGCAAGTTGCAACGTGTTTCTCGAGGGCTTTCGTCCTAAATATAAGTGGTTGCCATGCGCCAGATCCAGGACCAATTGAATCCATCATGCATCACCCACCTGCCACTTAGACACCACCAAATTCCAAATTTATGATGAGTGCTCGCCCTGACATATTTGACGTCAGTTCCTTATCCAGCACCACCACGCTGCGTTTCAGAGGGGCCAGTTTTCATGTCTTACGAACCGTCGTCTCTGCGGCAAAGGAGGAATGAACGCGAAGTCACAGACCCTGTTACCCATCTGCCGCTCATTATTCACGAACAGTGTACGGGGGATCTTGAAGAAATTCCCAGCCACATATTGCCCTCTCGGAGCGAGCTATTGTCGCAATCTCGCGACGAACTCAAACGGGGGACCGATGACTCCAACGAGGGTCATAGAACGCTCAGTCATCTTCTCAAGGACGAATTGCACAGCAATAGGTGGCGTTTACCCGGCGATATGGATGTGGAGAGCAGGACGAAGATTCAAACTGCTATCATTGCCTCATGCGTCACTGCTATTGTAGGACCTACAGGTTTATTTGGATTGTGGGTTTGGAGCTTCGTTATGGGTCGAACGAATGTTGGTTGGCAAGAACTCCTTTTTGGTACATTTGGGTATTTTGTGCTCGCATTGGTCGTCGGGGGATGTGTTCTATTTCTGCCCTTCTCTTTGCTCCTGCGATATCTTCAGTTCAAATTAGACGCCCCTATTGAAGAGCAAAATTTCGATGTCGAGGTATTTTTACATTTCCCAATGTCTAACATCGTCTAATTGAACGCTGATCAGAAAGAAAGATCGACGCAAAACGAATTCCCTGAATCCGCATCATGGCTTAACACTCTCCTCCACACCCTCTGGCCCATCGTCAACCCTATCATCTTCACTTCTGTGTCTGATATGCTAGAAGTCTCCTTACAAGCCTCTCTCCCCAAATTTGTGCACGGTGTGCGCGTAGCAGACATCGGACAGGGCTGTGAGCCTCTTCGCATCCTTGGCATGCGTTCTCTCGAGGTCAAGCACGTCGATCGCCAAACTGCTGGCGTAGGAGCTGACGAAGAAGAGTTTTTCAATCTTGAGGTGGCCATCGCATACCGTGCGCCAACGGCGAATCCAGGCGATCATTCAAATACCCTCAAGGACCGCTCACGCAACGTCCACCTGTTAATGGAGTTCCTTATTGCTGGAGGTGTGGTCATACCCGTCTGGGTGGAACTCACTGGATTGATAGCCGCTGCCCGTATGCGAATCCACCTATCATCAAACCCACCATTTTTTGCGCTCATGACGCTGACGCTCCTGGGCCAGCCCAAAATCTCGATGGTCTGTACGCCCCTCGCAAAGAACTTTTTGAATGTGATGGACGTACCTGGTCTGTCGGGATGGATCCAGAGCGCGATTGACACTGCAGCATCAGCGTACATTGCTCCCAGAAGCTTAACGTTGGACCTCAAAACTATATTGATGGGGCAGGAAGTGGTAGATACGCAGGCGAAAGGAATTTTAGTTGTCACTATCAAGAAAATGAGTGGTGATGACAAAGGGAGCATTTTCAATGTGACGGATTCGACAGGTGATTTCTACATAGTGGTGGGGTGGAGCAAGTGGGGAAATTCACTCTGGTCTTCGAGGTAATGTATCATCACCCTCTAATCTATTCAAAACTAATTCCGGCGCCCACCTTATAGGATTATCAAAAATGACGGAAACCCAGCATGGGAAGAAACAACGGCATTGCTTGTTGGCCCTTCTGAAATTAATGCCCATGAATCTCTGAGACTTCAGCTTTGGGATTCTGGTGTGTATGAAAGATTTTTTTTCACCATCATATTCTAAGCATTTTTCCAGATCTCTTAACCGCAGACAATCTTCTCGGTTCAGTAGAGCTTCCGCTGAGGGACATCATGCAACATTCTGTCAATCAGGTGACTGCTCGTCAAGATCGTTTTACGAAGGCGAACGGTACCCTCTCGCATGGCCTACTTTCATGGGAATATGGCTTTTTTAGCAAGGCTTCTACTGACCAACACCTTCACAAGTCCAATCCTCCCACGAATGACACTTGGCAGGAATCAAAGGATAAAATTCATTGTGCTACGATTGACGACATACCGATAAACAAAGAGGATCAACAACAGGTACAAGGTACCGCTAGCAAAGTGCAGATGAATTTAACTCCAAAGGAGGACTGGCCGAGTGGCATTCTTTCTATTACGATCGAACAAATAACAGGATTGGAGGTGGAGAAGCTTCGAAAGAGTCAGGTTAACGACGGTGGCGAAGACGAGGAGGCAGAGGATCTTCCAAGCGCGTATTGCACAGTGATAATCAACCACCAAAGGGTGTACAAGACACGGACAAAGATGAAGGCTAATAACCCTTTTGTAAGCCCCTCTGTTTCGAGATAAGAGTGATCTTTACCTGTATCTACAGTTCGCTGCATCGACCGAAAAGTTCATCCGCGATTGGAGATCTACTGTTGTCCTCATTGCAGTCCGCGACTCACGTATCCACGAGATTGACCCCATTCTCGGTGTCATCGTGCTGCCGTTACGCACCCTCCTTTCCAACTCCGGCACCTCTCACCTCACCGAGACTTTCCCACTTGTCGGCGGGATTGGCCATGGGCGCATGCGGCTCTCTCTTACCTTCCGCAGCGTACAGCTTCAGCTGCCTCCTCGTCTCTTAGGATGGGACGTTGGCACGCTTGACATTTCATCACATGTTTCTGCTTCCTTTGACCTCCCACCAGACCTCTCGACGTGCCGCCTCATTCTTCGAACGCGTCTAGGGAAAGATAAGATGGAAGCCAACTCAAAATGTGGCTGGTCCACATCTCAAGCAGACCGGAACGTACGGCTGGCAGTGACGCGGATATATGCATCGTGTCTCGTGGTGGAATTCCAGAAGCATATGCACAAGGTTGAGCTGTCTCTAGATCGGACACCTGCCTTTGCAGTCCTCTGGTTAAAGGACTTGGCTGATGGGCAAGAGCTCGAAGTGCCACTCGCAGTATACAAAAATGAAGGCGGGGCCTTGATGAGGGCCGAGGCGAACTGCACTCCGGACGTTGGGGAGAGGATAGGAGAGATTAAGATTAAAGTACGCTTGTGGCCCGGGCTAAGTGGGTATCATCAGAATGCAGCTGCAAAGGACACACGTTTAGGGGATGTGATGGAGGTACTGGATTGTGCGGAGGAATCGGGAGACGTCGAGAGGGATTCAGTCTTTTATCAGGAGTCGGTGGTGGAACAGGATGCCAACTGGAGTGATGATGAAAGCAAAGAGTCTATTAACAGAACTCCAACAACATCGGGTCGTCTGGAGGAGCCGGGGAAGAAGCTGAGCGGGCAACGCAGGACACATAAGGGCTTGATGCAATGGAGAGCTGCAAGGAACTTGGCTTGGACAGGACATAGCATAGAAAAGGTAGTGTACGAAGTCGAAGCAAGGGTTACAGGGATTTTCAAACACCACGAACGGGAGATTGGCATTGAGAAGGAGGTCTAGATATAGCTTTCTTCTCCGATGCTGGCATCTGTATCGTAACTTTTCATGTCTCAGAATGGACTCGGATGCCTATAATTTTGTATCAATGAACTTGCTTTCCATTATCACAGCCTGGATTACA
Organism: Tephrocybe sp. 9980TJB; assembly: GCA_018220975.1. Lineage (NCBI taxonomy): Eukaryota > Fungi > Basidiomycota > Agaricomycetes > Agaricales > Lyophyllaceae > Tephrocybe > Tephrocybe sp. 9980TJB. Next base: position 6,827 of record JABAJU010000141.1, read on the forward strand.
TCCTCAATGAATTTCACTTGAAGTCTTTTGCCGCATTCTACACAAGGGGCCCGATCAAGCTCGGACCTGAATCCCTGCTTCATTTACACCACAAAAGATGGTGCTGACCTTTCCTAACTCGGAAATTGGGAACCAGAAGGCTAATCTCTCCTGCCGGACAGGAGACTTCCATCGCGAGTTCGTTGCGGTGTCAATAATCCCAATAGCGACCTACTACAGATTCCAGGACTCACATCCTGCCTTCCGTACATCTGATATGGTCTACAAGCCTACAAGGCGCGATCATTGGAATAATGTCGGTGGCATGCATCTATGTATACGTAGGGTGCTTGTCAGTTAAAACGGCGCGACATCCTAGTTTGTAAGTCTGGTGACTCCTAGTTGGAACAAGAAACATAGCTTTGATCACGTTTTCGTTATATGGACCTACTTGCGCTTCAAGCCTGTAGCAGACTTTTAAGTTTTACAGTCATGAACGCTTAAGCTTGATTTGACAGAGGAACGTACATATTAGGAGCTCAAGACTTATCATGTCTTTTCGGTAGCTTTTGTCCCTGTTGAGGTTTCCGCTGTCTAGCTCGATAACTCGATGATCAAGGAGGCTCTGTCGAACGCGCAATTAGCAAAAACCATGTGGGACTAAACCTTAACAAAACCTTTATAATATATATTTCAAATATATTTTAATTTTCCCCATCTGCATAATCACTGGTAAGTAGCATTTGTAAATAATTATATTAGATCTATATGTTTTCTTTTCGCCTTGAGGCACAGTATTTACTAGGCGAATTGCAAGCGCTTGTCAGAGCAAAAACAAATATAGGAATCAAGGACCTGAAATCCCCTAGTGGACAGGAAAGTTCCATCAGGAGCCCCAGCACTCGGCTGATTGTCTGCCCACTTCTAGCAGAATGGCCATCGACAAACCCTTCTCTTGCAGTTAGGGTGTACCCCGTTTCCCAGTCACACGGAGAAATTGAAAAAGTCCGTAGAACAAAAGAGCTCGAACTTCTTATATCATAGTGACAATATTCTGATAGATTGACTGGGCACTCACAATACTTACTTCAGTGTTGATAGCCCTAGTATCACACAAACATCGAATTCTAGAAATCAATTGCAGAATAGTTCATCGACACACAAAGAAGTTGATATAGGTACAAACTCGAGAATTTTATCATAGTGACATCTAATCACAGATGCCTCAGAGTTGGCACCCCGTTGGATAGGATTTTGAATCCTTATGGGCCTTCAAACATCGATCGTTGCCTGCAAAAATGTCGCAAACACGACAGAAGGCATCAAATAAGACTGAATGATCCAATGTCGATCATATATATCTTTGAGAGTCTATGCAAGCTTTGAACGCCCTCAATACTCCTGCCCTCAATACCCCTCATATTCAGAACTTCAACGATAGTCCGGAAGGAACTAAGACAAGCAAGAACACTTAAAGAGTGTGGAAGAAAAAGGAGCTCTATAGGATACAATGTAGATGGGGTACATAGAGAATGCATGCGTGCAATGTTATATGTTACAAATGCGATAGAAAAGGGAGTAAAGATGCAATCTGCTGACGGAGGATCTATAAGGCAACCACTCCTGTTATAGAGACTTTTGCAATGACGGGTTTCAGATGTTCATCCGATATGTGTTTGGGAGTATTAGTGTTTCGAGAAATCTTGGAGCCGAGGGTCTGTGGACGCGAGGGGTTAGAAACAAGAAAGAGGCACAACGGTGTTGCACTCTAAAAGATGGGACGTACGATGATATCACCCGACCTAATGACTCTAGTCCCCGTTACCTTTACGTTGTTCACGTAGGTGCCAAAAGGAGTGTCAAGATCACGAATGTACACCTAAGTTACGCAAAAAGGTCTGAGTTAGTGGCGATGAGAGAATCGAAGCGAGAGCCTGACCTCGAGGCCATCCCACCACACCTCCGAATGCATCGAGCTCAATGGGAGAGGCGACACGGGAGGACCTCCACCGAGCTGCTGTGGCGCAAACCAGCCATTGGTTGGCGCGGCTACGCGTTTCGTACGAGAACCTTCGGGATCTACTTCCGCTCCGAGGGAAATGGTGCTATCGAAAGGGAGTGCGATGAACTTTGTATGGAAGGGAAAGCTTCCAGGGACAGCAGCCAGGCTGAGCGTTGGGATGGACGAGTAGCTCATGGTCGAGTTCGTAGGATAGAGTGCGGTCGTGAGATAGATGGTATCAAAGAGACGACAAGCTACACGCGTAGATGATAAACGCGGGTGAAGTGCGATTGGGCTTGGGGAGTGAAGGTTCCCTCACAGATGAGCCCCTTTTATAAGCCTTTCGACATGGAAAGAAGCAGACTTTTCTGTTTGCGTGACGGGCAGGGGCGGCAAAACTATTCAATTAATATGGTCCATTTCTCGAAAATCTCCAGAGATCGGGGTGCGTGGAAAGACCTGTGAAAACTCCATATAGAACTGCACATTTGAGAATCGAAGTCAGCGTCAGTCAGCGTCCCGGTCTTTGACCGGAACGGACCCTAAAAAGCAACTGATGGGAAGGTCAGGGAAAGCCTTATGGGCTGCCAACCTTGTTGGTGATTTGATCTGGTGGGTATCGAGCACAAGTCGTGCCTCACGGTCAAAAGGGGGACTACGAATATGGCGGAATGTAGGTCCTTTAATCGGCGGAGCCTGTTCAAATGACCAATTATGCCTCGATGGCCCACAAATCAATTCTCCGAATTGAAGCCACCCATCTATGGATTTCCGCATTAAAAATTGGTAATGATAGATACGCCGATGGATGAAGCTTTCATACCTTCCTACTGCCAGGGAAGTTGGTACTGTCAAGTTTGGTAAATTGGTGTCAGCTCCAGTCAGGCAGAAAAGACCGGCCCTTGAGTGATTGTGTTCACGTGACTCGATTTTTTTTGAATTGAAACGGTTGACGCCCAAAAGCTAGAAACTATACAGAGGTCATGTCCCGTCCTTTGCGCTGCCTGGGTTCTACTCTACGCTCGATTAATGCTGGTTCTACATCGTCTAATCTTCCTCCCAGAGGTTGGTGTCCATCATAAATCTGGTATCACACGAGTAAATGTCGCTAGTCACTGACGACACCACTGAATTAGGTACATTGGTGCGAAAATTGTCGGTGGCTGCCATGAAAACGCGTTCAGAAGAGCAGCCTATGTCTGACTCTCGACAAACAACTCTTCGGAGTCGGACACGAACGGATGACGTTGACAGCGGGAAAGGACGCGGGCGGCCACATAGTGAGGCTATGTTGGGAAGGAGAGACCGTGATGAACCGAGGGCAGAAGAGGACCTTCATACAGAAGAGGAAAGCTGGAATGGTCCACGGTCGTCGTGGAAGGAACCACAACCACAGCTGGCCGCCCATCTGAACTATTTATTCCCTGAACTACACTTTCCAGACGAAGTGGCGAAGCGCATGCTCACCCACGGAAGCCACCCATCCGCAATTCACGGCCATAACGGCGCGTTCAGTTTTATTGGTTCGTCTTATTGGCTCGAATCAATATATTTCTGTTGACAACTCTGATTCAGGGCGTAGAGTGCTGGAGTCATATCTACTGCTCATGTTGAACTCAAGTCCTGCCTTGAAGAAGACAACCATTCCCGTCGACGAGATCGTTGCGCGTACTCTCAATTCATACACACTAGGGGAATTTGTTGGCTCGAAGTGGGGACTTGGACGTGCAATGCGGTGGACACCGTCGGTAGCTGCACCTATGCTAAAGAAAGGCTTGGATCAGAATGAGTTGCTACGAAGCGTAGGCTTGTACAAGATCCAAGGCGATGCTGTCAGCGCCATTGTTGGGGGAGTGTTTTTCCAATTTGTGCGTGACATATTGCGTTTCCTGCCTTTGGTAACCCCTGACTGACGTTTTTCGGTTATCTAGGGTGGTTCAGTAGCCCACAGACTTTTCCACACTCGTATAATGCCGCTGTTGGTGGGCAACGGTCTTCCTGATACTTTTAAGCATGACGCCATGACCGCGTGCAGAGGTATGGGTGGGCAGGAGGGAAAACTTTTAGTTTTGGACAAACTCGAAGCTGAGGGAGGTCAAGACGCCATCGTATAAGTCACGTAATACCTAGTATCAGTACAAGCTATCAGGACTGTGAGTTCGGTTGTGTGTCTTGCGTTCACATTCACCTCGCTGATGACTTGATGAAGTTATTTTGCTCTCTACATAATATATCTATTCAACTATTAGGGCTCTCATTTATTGCCACGAGCCTCGGCTCGGTCGTAAGAGCACGCGACATGGTGATCCTCGCTCCATTTTCATTTGACCATCCATGGCGCTGCGGTAACTCTTATTGACACTGAGCATCACCTTCGGTCTATCTGAGTTTCATGGCTCATAGCCTTCGGCTCGAGAGTTCAAGAAGCGAAAGCTGCTCCTCCCTTCTTTCTTCCTTTCTGTTGGTGTGCATCTGTGTGCGTCCGTGTGGGCTCATGGTTTCCGCAGTTCCAGTTGGGCAAATATAAACCCGACTTGGACGGAACACTTTGTTCTGGAATTGTGGTCTCTTTCGGCTCGAGGTTTCGAACTTTTTTTTTTTTTCCAAAATCTTGTTGAAATTCTTAGTCTTCCGATTTTCCAATGAGCGCTTACTGTTTTGAGGAACGGAATTTCAGATCCTAAGTACCAGGTGGTGATATTAGCGGGCTATCGTCAGGCCCCGATAGACAAAGCAAGTCTTCTGGCGCTCAAATTGATCATGTGGACACTTTTCCGCACTGCTCCCTGAAATGCTGAGGTGAAGTCGAAGGGGATATATCAACTCTGAATGTCTTTCCATACTTTAAGTTTCGAAAGATATGCATTTGTTTATGTGATACATGCACAGCCAGGCCTGTCGATTTTGTGGACCTTATTTCCGCATGTTTTCTTCATCTCAAGGTATGTACCTACAATGTACCTACAGGAGGGTGCCTTGTGGTAGTGCAGCTTCTGAGGGATTTCCACTTGTTCCAGAGAATCCAGGCTCAGCTGGAAGTGATAATCGTATGAATCAGGAGTATTTCCATTTAAGGTAAATATACTCACTGTTCTGCCCACTAGGCTCATTCTTGCTAGTGTTGCCACTAGTAGACAAGTTCCCTTGCTCTCGGGCCCACCGTGAGCACAAGGTGTATGCGTGTGCCATATCAAAAATGTGTTTTGAAGCTCAAAACCTTGAGAGTTATCACGGGGAAGAAATTATGCATGTCTTCTGAATCTCCAGTGTCGGTATTACTTAGTCTCCTAGGATGTCCCCTACAAGCTCATGAGGCCGATGTTTATATGAGGTTCGTCCAACCCTTGTTCTCGTTCATGGGCCTCTCAGGATTCCTTCCCTTGCTGACCTATATTTTTGCCATTCAGCTGCTCTCTTATCAGAAACGGCAATAACCTCGAATTTTCTGTCTCTGTCGGAAGTCTATCTGATTTCCTCATGAAGACCCAACGTGCTTTGGGCAACAGCCACCCGATAACCACCACATCGGCGGCACTTGAATGCTATCAATATGTCGTTTGCCTCAATACACTGGAATTTCGAAGAGTTTCGTCTGGACGTTAGTCTCTTCGTTGAAACAGCTCATAAGGTCTGTTTTGTACGCAAGTGGATTTATTTAATTATATTGAATCTAGTTGACAATTAAGCAAGAATTCTGGCGTTGCTTAGATGAACACAGGTTCCCTGCACACTTTTACTCACTTTGAACCTCTGTTCAACAAATCTGGGATTCTGAAACGAAAATTCTCTCAGTAATCCACCGTGCCGATCCTCTCCGGACTCCGAGGCCTAAACACGGAAGCTTGCATTCGTGGCCGCTAATCTCTGTGGGTCAATCAGGCAACCGCCCTATTTTAATGAGTGAGGGCAGGCGATATCGAACCCAAGAATAACGTGGGTGGACCCTCGAGTGCAGGAACTAGGACTATTTCCACTCACATGGGACTCTATGGACGGTCAATACGATCATGGATTTTGTGAGTTGTCTCCTCCCATTGGAGTAATACGTCCCTACAGAGATCGATCTCTCGTCACTAGATAAGCCACGCCTAGTTAATGGCCAATGCTCTTTCCCTTTCCCCGCACAAATCCCCTTGTAAAATATGGCTCCTAGCCGGCGGCAACGAGAAAACCTCCGATCGATTTGTCGGCCGTCGGACGGGGAGAAAGCGTAGACTAAGCAAAGACTATGTATGTACTCAGAGACTCCTCCAATGGACCTTTCTTCTGTCAATTGCACTGGACAGCCTGGTATTGGTATGGCTAGTGGATTGATCTACAAAATTAGTTCTCTTGATCCCCACACAGACTAGTCGAGTCGAGGATTTAAAGCCTGCTGGCCTGGAGTGGACTTCCTAAGAATTCGACTCATATGGAGTCACGCTGCCTTCCCCATTTCGCTGTTTTAATACACGATGACCTGCATTGCCTATAATGCACAGGTGGCCAGTGCTACACTCGCGTTACAATGGCCAATACAGTGGCCCTTTGGAATATATCATTGACTGCAATATTTAATAATCTGATGGTACAGGGATTCAGTCGAACGCTGCAAAGACGGCTTAGACTCACGGCGACTCTATGTGTCAATCTATGTGTGTCAATAGGCTTCTCTATCATGGTGGCGCTTACAACTACAATTGTTCTACTCACGGTGATTGGTTAAAGACCGAAGATCTGCTACGACCCTGTGCACGCACAGATACTCAGGACACGCACGAGGCCGAAAACCACATTATACTTAGGTAGATCGCCTCGTGAATCCAAGAATCCATTTTACTCAGACATGTTGCTTAATACAGACCAGTTAATAGGCAATCAGTCGACGCCTGGCCGAATATTATAGTGAAGCACATGATGTAGGAAAATGAACAGACGTGTTTTCAAGTAAATATCATGGTATCGTTAACCGTCATAATAATGTTCGTGAGATGTACTATGTACAGGGGTATTATCTTACTGTCAGGGTATAGCAGGACAAACGAAAGAATCATGCAAAAAAGGAATGAAAGCAAGAACGAAAGAATCATGAAGAAAAAAGAATGAACGGCTGGCGGCCGATGTTCAACCATCTTGGCATGCTGTTGCCATCTGAATCCGCCTCAGTCTAGACGTCTGCTCAAAGTAAACGCCCCCTCCCAGCCTGGCCTATCAGGGTCTTGATCTCCCCAGCGCCAGGTGCCCACAATCGTATCATATCCGACAATGTTACCGTGGAAGACGGTGGTCCCGAACACGCTCCTCCCGTCGTCCTCAACGTACTTCGTCACGCGCACGAAATTAACCATACCGTCCCATGGACGAATACGGCCATAAAACCTGTGGTCGCCGAATGCAGCTGCATGGTCTGAGTCCACCTACATATAGGGAAGGATCATCAGACGTTGCTCAAAAACGACGAGTGAAAGAAAAGAACTTACATGGCCTACGATGATGATGTCTCGAATGCCATCGCACTTCCCTTGGCCTCGGCGACTCCAGTCATGTGCCTGTGGATCCTCACTGTCGCCCACGTGGTCGTCAACATCCCAAGGCTTGAGAAGTTCATCTTTATCGTCGATCTCGTTCTCGCCATCCGATGAGAGATTCTCCAGTTCGTGCAAGAGGCGTTGATAGTTCTTATAATCGCAACACTGTCGACAGATTCTCGCGTTATGCTTATACTTGACGTCCTCTATTTCAGGGCGTGGGTGGTCCATCCTCCCTGTAGCGATCTCTCTGCTGGAGAACGCATTGTTGCCCGATCGCGCGGCACCTTGGTCGTTTGGCTGCCAATAGCGATAGGTCCGCCCTTCTTTATCAGCACGCACGTGGGCTTTGCCGTTTGATTGTGGGCAAGGAATGGAGGGTGGTTGATTGCCTGGGAACCACCCGTTCGCATGCCCATGAGCGCCACATGGGAAAGGATCATCTAAGAAGTCGGAGACGGCTTCCTCCTGGACGCCGTGAAGCTCGCGAAAGCGGACAACGACATGCAGATGCATAAATCGGATTAACTCGGCGTGTAAGGTGCCAGGTGGTGGATGAATCGGGTTGTCCATTAGGTTTTGGAGAAATTCTCTGGGAGGGACCTACGACACGATTGATTTAGTCTCATTTCCAAACAAGGTATATAGACAAATCACATACCAACATGACTCCTTGCCATAAACCGGGTATTGTCCCAGGTTCGTACATCTTGCCATACGGAATGCGTGGAGGAGGTCGGATGATGGAACCGCAAAACCGTAGCCTCATCCAATCCATATCCCACTTCCTACTTTTGGAGTTGGACCCCGTACTGTTAACAGCGAACGTATTTGCATGTGGCGCTTTACCCTTCCACTTCTGCATCGGCGGCGGCGGGGTGAAGTTTGGCGGGTGAGGCGCTACAGGACGTGGGGGATACGGCTCCTCCTGTTCATCATCATCATCATCTGTGCAATAAATCGCCCTGTCCCATTCTAGCCCATCCCATCCCTCAACCATTCTGCGTGCGCCAGACCTATCTCGAAGACCCGATCCAAGCGGTAGATGTGCGTCCCAGCCCCAATTGAGCTCCTCTATGTCCTCAGGAGTGACAGAATTATGGACGCCTTGGAGACGACGAGCGATTCCTTCGCGATATATCTCCTCGGTAATGGGCATCGGGTTAACTTCCTCGCGAGCGACGTAGAGTAATTTTGCGGCAGCGGCAGCAGGTGGGCAGGCAATAATACAGCGAGCATCGTAGAAGGGAACGTTCACGTATGAATTGCCGGGGTATACTGGGTAAGGTCCGTGTGGGGTATCGGAAGTGTTGAGGTCCATGCTGGATGAAGTAGCCGGAGAATGGAGATGGAATTGATGAGGGGGAGCATAAGTCGTTGAGTATCGGACTGGAAGGCACACTAAGGGGAGAAGGAGTTCCTGGATTTGTGCTCGCTCAGTAGGTGTTTCTTTGAGCAAAGCCTCTGAACGCAAATTAATTATGAGAAGGTGAAGAAAATAAAAGTAGGCGACGAACCTTCCGACGTTAAAAGCCACATCAACCACAGCGCGTACGCATTTTCATCAATCCACATTGGCCACCCGTCGTTGTGCTGCGATTCATGGTATAGCCTGTGCAACACAAAATTTTTAACAAAAACGTCCGCACCCGCCCAAAGCAATAATTGCGCCGAATTGCGCCCATCATCCTCTAGCATCATGACAACTGCAATCTGCAGTGCCTCTAATAAGTCCAGCTCGAACTCGAAGTCCTGCGGCCTCCTCTGATAATCAGTGTCCTGAGTTCGAAACACGCGCATCGCTGCTATTACACGCCTGAGCTGGGCGCAATATTGGACGTGTGTCGGAACAAATGCGCGACGAACAACGGCACCAGTGTCGAATTTGAAACGATAAATTTCGCCATAAAGCGCTGGATTATTTTCTGGAAGAAGACGGTGGTTTATAGTGCGACAAGTCTGTATAAGGGGGATGATAATAGATGGCGGACCCAGTGGTTGTAAACATGACAGATTAAAGACAATATGGTTGAATATTTCAGGGGGAAGGGACGTGAGTGGGCTGGACATGGTATGGAGGGGAGAAGGCGAAAGTCAGTCAACATGCTTAAGTGTGATGGGAGTACTGGAGCTCGCTCCCTCGGCGGAAGAAGCCGGTCCATCACCTTCGCCGATCAAAGTTTTATCAATCTCCGTATTTGATCCCCGTCTCTAGTTGACTCTTTACGAACATCGCCGTGATTATATGTAATTTCATGACAGAACGTGAGAGTGAGATAACAACTGTACATGTGGTGAAAGTAAATAGCTACGCACAATATCACCATCCATTCACCCAGCACCATACTATTCCTTAGGGAATGCAATCTAGACTAGTCTGAGAGCCGTTAGTAGCAGATTATGTAGTAAAAATCGTGAAAAAGGACGGAGATCGTCAGATAACCGCACGATCCGAACAAGTTTATTTAGGGCTGAGAGAATCTCAGGTTGCGTGAAATCAAGCCTAGCCTGATACCTAGACGAGAGACAAAATTCAAATAACTACTCCAGTGTTCCTGATCAGAATGAGAAATATGGAGAACATGATGAATATGACTCACAAAAAAATCCGAGTTCTACATGGGACGTGAGTGACGCTTACATATGCTTTGGTTGACGTATTGACGACGAATGCCAATGGGCAAATTACTGCCTCTTGTCATGCCTCGATCAAAGCCATATGCTTACCTCAACGATTCAAAAGCTAGTCTAAGGGCATAGATGGGACACGTGTCACTCCACAATAACTAACATGAGGCAGAAAATTCACGGTAAGGCTAACTGATAATAAACAGAATGCCTGAAGCCCTGAGCTTCTTGACGCTGAGTTAGCCCAAATCCATCTAGGCGTTTGAGTGGTCTCCGTCGTCGAAATGCAGGCGATCAATTTCGTATATCAGATATTATCCAAGCAGAATAATTGACACAGAGTTAGAAAAAGCAAACTGGTAAAAAGACGACATGGTGGTGTTAAACTTGATAAGGCCGCAATTACTAATTTCACACGCGTTGACATCGTACCAAGGTTGACAATGATCACACCTACTCGTTACCTTTAACTACGACCCCGTCGTCTGGCTCCATTCCTATACAGCTAGAAATGTCTGACCCCGTCGCTGAAAAATCTGGATTCTTGCTCAAGTACATGTCGGGGCACCCAGACACTTTGGTTGCGTATGCAAAATGGTTCGGGAAAGTCATGGAGCCAATTGTCAGCGCCGAAATGACCAGTATCGACACAAAGGTGCGCATTCATCGGTCTATTGAGGAGTTTTCATTTACATATCTATTAAGAGCATGACATTAACATGTACTCTAACAAACGGCACCAAGAAGGCAGTTGTCGTTCCCATCGAGCCGCCTTTGAAAGGTTACGAAGATGTTAAGCCCCGGTTGTTGGATATGAAAGCTACAGCGCAAGAAAAGCTCGGAATGGTCAGTTGCTTTCTCCACGATGAATCCTAAATAATACCTGGATAGATTAAAGCCCCTCAAATAACCTCTTTCCGCTTTCCTCCACGTGCTTTCGGTTCAGGACTCTTGATTGCGACCATTTTATATTTATACTTCGCGCCCAATGACGGAACCTCGCCCCTTTGGGAGCCAGCACAGTCCATGCGCTCGTCAATTGGTTCAACACCATTGAACTGTGTGGCATATGTCACTGGCGCCGCGCATGTATTTGAGGCCATCTATACCTTCAAGCTCTGTCGGACACATACGGGGTTCTTTACTGGGGTACGCATTCATCTCCCGTCTGCGCTATGCTTGGATTTTTGCTTACTTGGATGTGTAGGCTGCGTACGTTCTCAATACCCTGGTCTTCGGGTTTCCAATATGGCAAGATCTCCGGTCGCGTATCCAGGCTGCACGGATTGAGTCAGTCATGAAGGTCCAGTAGTTAAGACAGGTGCATCTGTATTAGAAATTAAAGTGTAAGCTCTTCTGTATTTCGTCAGGCATAACGCGTTGACAATCCGACGAATTTAAATCACACGATTCCCTGTAAAGCCTGTTAATTATAATTAACGTCTTGTGCTGAGCAATCTAAATTTCCTAGGTATCAATGTACAGCTGGAGCACTGCGTTATGCGTCACAATCTCCGTTCTCGTTGATTCTACTGTCCATCCTCATTGGGGTCATCTGCCTCTTCTTCTTGCGGCACAACACCCACGCCAACAGTCCCAACCTCCGGGAACCATCCCCACCGCCCAAAGTCAACTCTCATCTCCCCAGTCCGGCCTGTAGTAACCTCAACCCCTTCGGCTTCGAGGGCCTCCCTCTGGCGCTGAGCACCTTGAGTCCCAGGCCCTCTGGACGAAATCGCCCCAGACGAGCCTATCACCCTATGCCACGGTACAGGGGGATTAACATTGGGTGAAAGAAACTTGAGCGCTGCGAGTGCGACCACGCTTATTTTTTTAACGGATATCGGGATTAGACTGGAAAGGACGGACCCTGCCCAACATGTCGCGAGTGGCGCGGCATACCAATGAGCTTGGCGATATGCCCTTGAATATTATGGTCGATATTACTGACCCCCAAAAAAAAAACAGCTCGCTGTCCGAGTCGCGAGGATTACATACCGTAGCTAGTGACATGGCATTGTGGTATGAGACGAACCGTTTCGTAGACCTTTATATATTTGTAGCAGCAGGTGGTCGAAAAAAATTCCGGCAGAACATACTGCAGCATGAAACTCAGCACTATCCATCGTGTTGACAGTCTATAGTAGGAAAATGGGATGTGATATGTGTGGAACGAACGATTGCACGTTGAGATAAAAGTCGATGGCAAACACAACCAAGCAGAAGCACGTGCCGCATCATATAAAAGGGCCAACTACTTTTTCTTTTTCTTTACTCATTTCCGGACTGGCATTATTGTCCCCTTGCGAATCTTTTTCTTCTGCTCGCAGGAGTCTACAGCTGGTCCAAGAGGAACCATTGACGCCTCTAGCTGGAGCGCACTCTCGCATCGCGCGGCCCTTTGGGCTTGGAGTGGAGTTCCTTACCAGGGGTGTTACATCTCTATCATATCGTACTATATTTTTCTCTTTAGAAAGAATGCAAATAGTATCTTCTGAATGACTTTCAATAATCCCATCTTCAGCGCTTCAGCACTTGGAGCAATAGCTCTCGGAATTTTTGCTATATGACTGGTTGGCCATCTCGATTTCATCCTCGAGATATCGTATACTAGCACATTTCTTATATTAGAACTAACTTAGGGTGGTCTGGACTAGGCTTTACCAGATTCTTCGCTTGTGCCGCGATGCCTCAAGGACCACACGATTTTTAGCGAGAGGGAATGGCGCACGTCTGAGACGCTAGCGAATCAGCTTTCTAAGAGCCCCGCTACCAGGTGGACTTGTGTTATCGACTCTGCAAAGGATTTCGAAAATGAATCAGACGATAAAATTTAGCATTCCTTTTCGATTAGCTGCTCAGGATTCCGAGTTCTCAAAGGTGGACGTTTCTTTGGACCTGTTGTCAGACGTCCATCGTATGTCCCATCATATGTCCGAGTTGTTCAGACAATTGACGTATTCAACATTTCACCGTAAAACAATATGCTTGTAAGACTGTTATTGTATATTTGTCTCTCCCTCAGGAGCGCTGAGCTCAACAGAATCTGCTAGGCTCTGAGCTGCTCTGACTGTATCGAACGACGAAATTTCGGAGCCCTCAAAAAATCCATTGAGCTTGGTGCCTGTTCCTGGAGGCTGGAATAGGTCGGGATTGCGGGCCGACCTCGATAACATCCTGATGACTTCACACAGCTGACTCATCGTTCTCATATCATCTTTCTACGCCTTCGACAATTACAAGCAAGTTTTAAAGATTTTAAAGGCTCAAGCGCGTTTTATTATTCTAGGATTCCGGAGAGTTTTCATTTGGTCCCAGGATTCGAAGAAATTGTCAATCTTTCAGAGCTTGACAAATATCATTTGATCACTTATGCCGATCAAAAGCTTTCCTCAATGTTTTTCTGGGAGGATTGACGGCGCCGCGGCACAGCCAACACTTTCGTCACACTCATTCCCAGACGAGCATATCGTTCTTTAAGGCCTTGAATAACAGACAGGACAAAGTCTGTGCTTACAATTCCGTTGAAGAACATTCCTCTTTCCTTCGAATCGCAGGTCCACATCACTGTCCTTGACTTAGGCCTGTCAAATACTACCGTGCTGCGCAGTTTCCATATAAGCAATCTCCTCACTTCCGTTGAGAATTGCACCCTGATCTCGGAACCATGGTATACATCAATGGTGAGCAACCTTATTACCCTCCCTGGTCACTGCCGTAACCTATCGAGATTCAATGTCCCATGCTAGGATACGATGTTCTGCTGAAAAGCAGTAAAGGCAGTCTTCTTCAGCCCACGGCCTTGTATGGCTACATTCCGTCGAAAACAGCAACCTTAGCTTTCATCTTTCTGTTCGCCATATCCACAGGTAATGTGTAGTGTGGTGACATTCGCAAGATTCCCTAATTCGAGAATGATAGTGGTTCATTTCGGACAGGCGATATATACAAGGAATTGGTGGTTAATACCCACCATCTGTATTTGCGGTGCTATGGAAGTCGCAGGCTGGGGAGGACGTTTCTGGAGTCACAATACGCCTACAAGTATTCCAGCATACCTCTTACAGTCTGTAACTCCTTTTTTCCCTCCTAATTTTTGCCTGATGTTAGGTTAAAAGGATCTGTACAACCATCATGGCGCCAACATTCATGCTTGCTGCCAATTTCGTTATTTTCGGCCGCATTATTCAAAGGTTAGGCACCTCATACAGCCGCCTTCCCCCGAAGTGGTGTAGGTCTCGCATACGTTTCGAGGTGTAACTCTGCACTCAACAATTTTTGACTAGATTCCATTATTTTTATTACGGGTGTACGTACGCCCCTCTCCATAAGCTGTCAAATGACTCAGTACTGATTATTAGGATGTCATCTCCTTGGTTATACAAGGAACTGGAGGTGGACTGGCTTCTGTACATATCCGGACCAACCCCGCACCTGTATGAGCACATGTATACATGTTACTACAATGCTCACTCAGGCTGACAATTTTTTCTTTCAGGGAGGACACGTAATGCTTGCCGGTATTGCCTTCCAGCTCTGTAAGTGACATATCTCTTACATCTCTGATTTTTCCATCTAACCGACTGATGATTCCTCCTGCAGTAATCCTCATTATCTACACATGCCTTGCAACCGAGTTCTTCGTTCGATATCTCCGCAATAAACCCTTTAATAAGGTTGAATCCACCGAGTCGCTGGCCTTTCCAAAGCCGATGACAAGAAAGGTGAAGATAATGTCCCTAGGTTTAGTGTTCAGCACGACTTGTCTCTTTATCCGGTTCGTCGATTTCTTCCATAATCAACTGAATCGCTGATGAGATTTTAACAGAGCTGTGTATCGTCTTATCGAGCTCGGAGACGGTTGGACCGGGCGTATTATTCGCACGGAAATATACTTCAGTATGTTTCTTTTCGTTAACTTTTCTTCCTTCTGTTATTTATCACTTCCTCGTCGAGATATACTTGATGGCGCGATGGTTACACTTGCGATCTACAGCTTGAATTTCGTGCACCCCGGAATCTTCCTCTCTGATGCAGACACAGACACATCAAAGCAGAAGGCTGATCTTACTGCCTACTAGGATTCCTTCATGTTGCTGCCCTGCTTAGACACTGTACGCCTTAGCCTCTCACGTGTATGTATTGAAGTCATGTGCCTCGTACCCAACTACCTACATTCATTACATAGGTTGCATTTCCTC
This sequence comes from Tephrocybe sp. 9980TJB, assembly GCA_018220975.1. Taxonomy (NCBI): domain Eukaryota; kingdom Fungi; phylum Basidiomycota; class Agaricomycetes; order Agaricales; family Lyophyllaceae; genus Tephrocybe; species Tephrocybe sp. 9980TJB. The sequence goes on from JABAJU010000141.1 coordinate 22,144, forward strand.
AGCTAGTTTTAACGGGCCTGTTGTCCCGTCCACTGCACCTCGCCCACAACGGAATGGATACTTAACATTTTGAAACCCTTGACTACCTGCATCTTCAATCATTATTGACTATGTATGATCACATTCAAGGCATAGCCGCCTTCCACATCACACGGCTTGCTCCGCAACGTGAACCTGTTCTACGATGAGATCGCCCCCTCGTTGAATCTCAGGCAATCTAGTGTAAGTAATTGGTTAGACCTCACTTCAAACGTGGCTTCAGAGACTCAGGCATGCGCATCCTAGATGGCTATTCCCATTGGCCATTACCAAGTGAAGTATTATACTCTCACTGGGTGGGATATACCCATGCTAATTAGTCACTCAGTGCCTGAAACGGAGATTATGGGGAGCCTCGCAGGTTGCGGCACAGTGATATTACAAAGCATCATTTTTCTTTTTGTTGTCTTTCATGACAAGTCCTTTCTCTCAGCAGGGTTATGGAACGGTGAATACATGCCGATATTAGCACTTTCCTCAGAGAAATTTCCGCACCGTCCCTTCAGGCTCTTGATAATCTCCTGCAACATGTGTGAATTGCGCTGTGGGAGCTTTAGTGCTTAAGCACCATTTCTTCGCTGGTGGTCGAGTACGTCCATCCTATCTCATGGCGAACTTCACTGGTGAGCAACCTGCCGTGACTTAATATTCAAGGATGTATCCTAATCTCATTCCAAAGGATTCGACAGCCTTGTGGAAATACCATCACCGTATGGATACGTTCCCTCGAAAATAGCGACTCTCACTTTCATTATTCTTTTTGCCGTTTCCACAGGTGAGCAGATGCTGGGATATCGCTTGCAAGAATCGCTAATTCAAAACTTATAGTGGCTCATGTCGAACAAGTTATCTACACAAGATACTGGTGGCCGCTTCCCATTATTTGCATCTGCGGTGAGGTAGCAGGCTGGGGAGGCCGTTTTTTGAGCCATTCTACGCCTTGGATCTTTTCTGCATACCTCTTACAGTACATATCCTCATTCGATTCTCCTCTTCACCTTGCCTGATGTCCGGTTCCATCAGGATCTGTGCGACTATCATAGCATCGACATTCATGTTTGCCGCCGACTTTCAATTTTGCTCCCATCATTCAGTTGTTGGCGCCTCGTACAGTCGCCTCTAACCCAATTATGTAGGTCTCCTTTTCCCTTTTCCTGGAGACCCGTGGTTAAACATTTTTCCCCTGAGACTCCAGTATTTTTATCACTTGTGTATTTCCATCGAGCTCCGTGGGTGTACATCGGACTTAATCTTTGTTTGCAGGTCGTCATTTCTTTGATCATACAAGGAACTGGAGGTGGGCTCGCTTCTGTTCATGTCAAGACTAATCCTGCGCCTGTATGAGCTCTCATGCACATAATCATATGCTACCTATTCATAAGGATGATTATTTTTTCCCCTTCAGCGAGGGCACATCATGCTTGCCGGTATCGCCTTCTAGCTCGGTAACGATCTCCTCACACTCTGTTTTCCATGTTTGACCATGCCGCTGTGCCCAGTAATCCTCGTCCTCTTCACCTGTCTTGCGACCGAATTCCTAGCGCGATATTCCCGCAAAAAACCTTTCAATAAGATTGGAGAATCCATTGAGTCGCTACCATCTCGAAACCAATGACAAGAAAACTCAAGATAATGTCTTTCGGCTTGGCTTTCAACACGACGTGTCTCTTCATTCGGTTTGCTGTATTCATTCATGTCGTTTCAATCATTAAGACTGAGGGTTCCCAATGTAGTGCTGTGTATCGTCTCATCGAGCTGTCAATGGATGGACAGGACGTCTCACCGGACGCAGATATACTTCAGTATATTATTTCATATCGACATCTTGATCCCCCTTTGCTGATCAACTTCTCTTTCTTTCTCTTTAGACGTACTGGACGGCAGTATGATTGCCATGGCGATTTACAGCCCTCAATCGTTTCCACCCTGGCCTCTTCCTCACTGAAGCTGAAACAAACAAATCGAAGATTTGGAGATGTCCCCCACCGTTTCCGAGTACTAGAATCTCCTTACCATACCTGATTCTGATGCTAGGGCGACCACCTACCCAATTAATCTGTCATTACATACGTTCTTCACGACACCATCAGCTTCATGTAACTGCGCCTACTAAACATGATGCTTATCTCATAAGCGAGTTTGGAGGGATTGAAATCTTTCCAACAGCCATCCAATGCAGTGCGCTGTCCGGCCTCAACAGGACGCGAACTATTATTGATTTTTACTGCGCCGTTCGCATACATAGAGTATCTCTCTTCTGCATGTACCAGTGACATGTCGGCCTTGCATTTGAATCTAGCGCAATAGCGTGCTTTTATTATAATTTGCGAACGCATTAAATTCCGCGGGAACGCAAAGGATAGCTGTATGTAAGAAATCGTGATTGCTCAGGGTAGTGTACACGTGCGGGATGAGTAACTGTTAGTACAAGAAGACCGAACGAAAAGAGCAATTGAGAACCGAAAAAGAAAGGACAGAAACAAAAGAACCCCCAGAAGGACAGGAAGGGTGAAAAGGAGGAAAGCTAGAATGTGAGCGTACTTGATAATGAATTATAATCATACCAAAGAGGCCAACGTTCGAAGAAAAAAGTCCGCCGACAAGTGGTAAGCATTACAATGCGGATGCAGGCAGATAGTACAGTAATAGGCGTGTTTGGCTGGTAGCTATGGGTCTTGTGTCCATGATTGGTGATCCACTGAGGAACTATCCTTCTTTAAGGTTGCCCCACATGACATGTTATCGTTAGCGTCGGAGGACGTGGAGATGATGTCGATAAGTGGATGGAAGCGAAATAGAGAGCAACCGGGGGAAACAGCATGGTGTGTTGAAGCATGGAGGTGATTATAGATAGGCCAGGCAGAGTTTTACAGGAATTCGGCCTGTAGCCGAGGGCAACACGATCCTCACCCGGTGCTGACATTCAACAGATGATACATCCACAACAACCAGCGCTGGAGACTTCATCGCCCGTCCCAGTGGGTTCCGCTATACAAGCCAATTCAATCCCCATGCAATGTGCACATGAAATGCGGAAGCTTACCATCGCCACTTTGCCTACTCTTGCGTTTCTTTTTGAGTTCTGTCTCACCCTGAGGAGCGAATGGCCTAACAGCAATATGCACGATTGTTGGCGTGGGCGCAGGGTTAGACTGCGGTGTATGAGTGGGAAAGTTGATCTCTGAAAATAAGATGTTGTAAGTATCTGATTCTGAGAAGTGCCGAAGTAAGCGAATTCGTACGTAAGAGTGTTTCTTCGTCCTGCAGCATCCTTCCAAGGTACAGGACTCGTAAATAAGATGGCGCAGCTGGCCGTTCATCTTCCCAATCTACAGAAGTGACATAAATTAAGGGGGAGGGGTCTGCAGATGTAAAGGTTTGACGTACCTGTAGGCCATGAATTCCACACGAGTTCCTTCACCCGCCCTAGCGTTGTTTCAGGCTCAAAAGACATGGTTCTTCTTCTCCCTGATATTACCAAGAATGTAAGATAGACCTGCGGTGGCTGAGGGACTTGAGGCTCTGCGCTATTTGAACTGGGTTCATCGACCTTCTCCTCCGATGTACTGGGCACTTCCTGTGCTAGCTCGTGTGACAAAGCCTCTATTGCGCGTGGGTCAACAATCCGTGCACTGTTGTCTGTTTCAGTCATTTCGAAGTTGGTTATCGATGTGCTGGCAGAGTCTGGTTGACGTCCGCCGTCGTTGAGAACATATGGCCGTGATGGGGGTTCGAGTGATGCCATCCTTTAATCAACAAAGGTCGTCGTCCTTGGAAACTGCTTTCGTTGTCGAGGTCCTCGTCAAAGACGGTGAACGGATGCACAGGATGGAGGTGAGACGAGGGAAATGAGCGATCACAATTTCTCCTGTCGTATTTATAGACAAGTCTACTTCGGAAGTGGATTGAATTCAATTTTGAGACGGATGAACCCTGCAACGCCACAATCCTGCAGACCCGACAGCATAGTGTTAGCATGGTTTGATGCGTAGTGTTGATAAATTGTAGACCTACGGCGCACGACAAAGCCTCCTGGTGATCACAAGTGGTGGTGTGGTGTGTTGAAGCCAAGTAAAGGACGCACGTCAACAACAAATTGAGCGCTTAAGGCACCCTTTTTCCACGTGGTTCGGTTAACTCCTTCTATCGAATCAATCCAAGGCCAGAAAACTACAACCACCACATCCAAGTACTGTAAGATGTTTTTACTCGAGTCTCCAAATATTCTGATTTTTATCTCATCACATACGCACAGAGTGAGTGTTTTGATTGCGTCGGATCCTCTATTCGCCTCCGGCAAAACGATCGAAACGGACGTTGAACACGACAAGCCGACTCAGAGGTGTCTCAGCGCGCATCGGGTTCATGGTTTCCGACGCGATAGGTTTCAGTTAACAACTTCTCGCTAGAGAGCTTGGTGAACAAACTTTCGGGCTCCTGCCGTTAGTAAAGGTCGCTCAGAGATGTTGTCTCCTATTCTGGACGCTTTCACCCACTCCTTTCGGTCCGAGCACTGTTCTGTAGCCCGGAAGCTTCGACATCCTTCAACGAGACCAATTAATGATCATTAATCCCACGATGGACCAACGTGTTTCCTTATTTTTCATCCTAGTGAAACTTATCAAATACCACCCAAAACTTCCCGAGGCACTTTCCAGTTCATATTATACAATCCAGTGTCGTAACTAGATTACAATTTGTACTGTGGTAGCTACAGACGATCAAATTTCCGTCCGACTGGTTCGATGCCACCTAAGAATACCATGAGTGAGGAGAAGGCGGCTGACTTGCTGTACGTCAACTGGGCCTGAGAACCTATAGAATAGGAAGCCCACTCCTGAGTCCTTAAAGGTTCCATGATGCCGATAGTACCACCGTACTGGGTGGAGCTGGGAACTCCTTGATACTTACAACCGGAATGAGCTCTGGAGTTTCTCTCTCGGTCCGGAACGAGGTGGAGCGGCATTGCTCGCATTTTATGAATGACAACAAACTCGTGTTTCTGCTTTTCAAAGTTCACTGGCGACCGTCAGTAGAGGAACGGCCCGCTTCAAGGAATATTGATGTTCCACGGAGCGACAGAGGGTAGCTTGTGCTGATGCTTCCGGTCGAGATCTCACTCCAAGGCGTTGATCCATGGGTATCGCCAGGCACAACGACAGAAATATACTTGGACGGTTGATCATCGTCGGCACTATGCCCACTTCGTGTGTGGCGGTACACGAACGTCACCAAAACAAGGAGATTGCACATGAGGAGAGTCAGTGCTGACTACAGCGGACGTTAACAGCGGTTGTTAATCATAAATTGAATGTCACACCTCTAGGTTGGTCGTTAGACCGTAAAGGGAAGTGTCGGACAGGGAATAGTCTGCACTTAGTCCATGCAATACCCGTACAACACAAATGCTGATGGTACCAAGGATAGTAAAGAACACAGCAGGTAAAATGTGTTGTAATGGTCTCGGGAGACTCGCTGAGCGCCAAAGCGTAGCAAAAGTAAATACTGCGAGTAAACAGTTCGATACTATGTCGGCTGTTCTTCAAATTGTCAGCACAAGATCAAGTAGCATGGTGAGAAGAGACGCACAGGAAAGTTTGAAGAAGTAAAGGCCTCTTCCAAGGTTGCAGTCCAACCATGCATGTCTGTGACTGCAAGCATAGACCTTGAGCATAACCATAGCAATTGCATTGCCGAGAAAGGCCAAGGTCAGGGAGTACAGAAGTAGTCTTGGGCGTCCTTCAGGGAGAACTCGAAGGATACCGCATGCAATACTAATTCGAGATGCCCTGGGGCGAAAGTTCACTCGATGTGCTGAAAGGTTACGCGCAAGCCTTACCAGATAGTACAAGTAAAGGCAATAGACATTGACATATAAACTACCTCCATATGCGAAAGAGTGAGGCCGGGTCCTACAGGCCTTCAGCATGGAATAAAAGGTATAAAGGCAGGAATGCGTACCATTGGCAGAAGCCTGAACTACGAAGCATGCCAAGATAATCGAGTCAAAAACGGCAGCAGTGAGAGACCACCAGTCGTCCCACGAGAATTGCTTTCGTTGTTTGCGGTGTACGAGACGGAATGCGGTGGCAAAAAGAGCGAGAGAATGGAATAGAGCAACGAAAGCTGCAGTTCAGGGTTAGTTCTACACGTTGCAACCGTGAGGTGGAACTGACCTCTCCTAATAGCGAGTCTGCTCATAAGTATTGAGTACACGGGTTTATGAGGTTGTGCAGCCTGCATTTCAATCTTTCCAGGTCTGGCAAATACATTGTGAAGATAGGGGATATGTGAAGTCGACTAAGCCATATCTGGCCTTAGGCCACATTTGCATGATCTGCCCTGGATATTCGTACCTGGCACCAATGGTCAACGGGTGGCGGCGGTCGTTACTAGTAAGTATGTACACTTCAAAAAAAAAAATTCAGGCGTGGATTTTGCTGGCACGCAGGTTGGCTGGGGCCACTGTGGGGGTCTAGCGCTAAGCTTTCTTTAGGAGATTTTGATGTTGATCATGAACGTCCCTAGTTAAATTGATTGGAAGATGACGCCCGAGAAGGCCGACGCTTTGATCATTGCTTGATCAAAGTAAAGAAGGATAAGTGCTAACCATTTCGTTTGGATGGTTTCGTGAGCGTATCCAACACACTTATCTCCGTTAGATTACTGTGAAAACAGGTCGACTGTAAAGCGAGAAGCAGAATGGAACTGCTAAGGCAAACCCCATGGCGAGATGGCCGAGCGGTCTAAGGCGCCAGACTAAGGCCAAAGCAGCAGCTGCTTATCTGATATCTGGTCTTTCGGGGCGTGGGTTCGAATCCCACTCTCGTCAACGTTTTTATTTGTCCTCGAGACCTTGATTCGTACAGAAATATCCGCATAAGAACAGCAACAATGAGAAGGATCTTGATTGGCAAGTCCATTCTTAAAAAGCACGCATTATTGCTCACGTTTCCAGACGCTTGTCGTTTCATTAACGACACCCTTTCCAGTGGCGGGGAAGTCCTCGTACATTCAAAGGTCGAAACTAAGGACGACGCTTTCTGTTTGGATGATGTATATCTTGCTTTTCTAGTACATCATCACGCTGACTGGGATTGCCCTGTCAGACGGGGCCACTCGTGTAATAGGTCGCACCTGTAATGTAAGGCCTGAGTACGCCCGGGTCGATGCCCAAGGAAAGGTTTATATCTTGCTGCTGTTTTCTAAATGAATTAAAGTCGTTGGGGAAGAATAAAAACGTTGACGAGAGTGGGATTCGAACCCACGCCCCGAAAGACCAGATATCAGATAAGCAGCTGCTGCTTTGGCCTTAGTCTGGCGCCTTAGACCGCTCGGCCATCTCGCCTTGAGTCTCTGCGTTAAAACATTACACACGGGCTGCTCTGTAAGGCTGGAAGACCAGAAGTCTGTCAAGTTGCCAACGCCGCCAAATTTCTATCAGATAATAAAAGCAATCGACATTCATGAGTGCATCGCCTGTCGCAGGATCTTATACAGGAAGACAATTGAGAAGCGAGGAGCCGTCAATAGCTGAAACGTGGTAAGTTTGTTGAAACGCTAGTGTTTGCAAATATTAGAAAGGGTGATAGGGTCTTCATCGAGTTGGATAACATGCAAGGAGAGATGTCGACATTCTCTGACCAATGAGCTGTCAAAGAATTCGAAAAACTCTGGTGTCTCGTAAAATGCTACGTGTTCAATTGACACATCTGCAGCTGAGAGTGCTAACACCAGTGATTAGAGGTGTTGAGGCAACCGTGGCCAGTCGAACGAAGTTAGTTGGATAGATGCTTTGCAAGCGTACCAGCTTTGATGCAAGCAAGTGCTCCGTCATGTGTCTGTTAGGCTTTGGGTGTCTGTGCAAGTTATCGACAACCTGCTTATGTGTATAGCTTTGATGGTAGACACGATGGTTATGGGGCCATGGAGGAGGCCCAAAAAATGTTCAAACTGGCCGCTTTTTGGCAAGACGAGTGTTTAAAAAGGGAATTTACGGCTCTTTTGGACAGTATGACGACAAACCAAGGATAGTACCAAGAGGCAGTCTCGTTCGTCCTGAAGATGTTCCACAATCATGGCAAGGATTTCGGCAGGGAGCACCAGTAGACGTGTGGCTGGCTGCATTGGCAATAAAACGCTGGAAAATTCGAATCTGAAGGACTACATGAATGATCTACAGATGTCAGATAGGTAAGACCTATGAGCGAGATAGAGATCCACACGGTGACTATGGAGTATCGCCTTGCGATGCTCCTTTGCACGAGAGAAGATGGACCTTGTTTGACGACAGCCTCTGACAGTAGTGTACATTCAAACTTGTAGAAAGAACAAAAAAAAAGAGAACAGCTAGCAGGAGGAGCCATAGCCTCGAATCTCTTACTTCCTCCAAAGCGCTCTCCAGCGAATGGCAAATGAATCGTGAAAAATTTGTCCACAATGAATTAATGCTTGAGCTGGAGTACTTGAGGAGGAGTTATTTCAAAGACAAGTTCAAAGTTAAGATTCAATAGGACGATCATTATCGATGCAATTAACCTGATCCTTGTTTGTGTATAGTTGGCTGGGTGGTGCAAATCTCCAAATCTGATTAGCCTGATTGATCTGATCTTTTGTTGAAATCATCAAGACCTTTCAACTTCTCGAACGGCCTCCAATTGTCTGGTACAAGTTCTGACGTCTAAGCTTTAAAGCGGTAGTATACTACCTTCTACGATGATTCATTTCCGAAGAATTGGAGTAAAGACGTCATGCTACAGCCGTTAGTGCTCGCATCGCATCGCTTTGCTAGGTCAGGTGTCTAGTCTAGGTGGATATAAAATAAGGCCTTGAGTAGGCATTTTTTTTTCAGGCCAGACCTCACCTTTCTCATCAACTACTATGCGCCGTTCTATCCTCGCTCTCTTCTTTCTCGTGTACGTCGTCTGCGCCTCTCCTGTACAGCGTCGTCTGTCTTCTGGCATACCAAAGATCGTACGGAGATTTCTTCTCGTCATGCGGTTCATGCCTCACTATATGCGTTAGCCATGGCCAACATAGCGACAAACTTGATTATCAGTCATACTACGCATCTAAATGTTAACGTAGAACCTTACTACAGCTGCGGCGCGAAAGCCCGTTAACCGCAGCACTGCCTTTCTAACTGGTAGTCTGTGCACCGAATGCCGCATACGCACTCGAGCCTAACTTGGGAGGGTCAATCGTTAGTTCAGTGATCGCAGAATGACTGCATCGCCCTTGAAGGACATGATAGCATGAGCATCAAACCACATCAGATTAGAGAAGGAGGACGCGAAAGCCATCGTACGCCGATTAGTGGCAAATGGCCCGAGAAATCATTCGTGAAACTGCCCCAACACACACTACTCATCCCAGACAAATTTTCTTGGTGACTTCTCCTAGTCCAGCGCCGACCTCCCAATGAAATGCACCCCTGAGCATCGCTCAATGTCCATCCTTTCCTTCAGGTTTCCTCGCCTTAAATATCCCACGTTCTAATACGTTGGACATGATCGTCAACACGTTTTCAAGCGCTTCCTCAACTGTCATAGTGGTCGATTTCTTCCTGCCTGTAATTGCAAAATCCCGTCAGTTAAAATACAATGCGGAACTGACGCAGGACGTACCGATGATCGCCCAATTTCTCGTACTCGGAATTCTCAGCGTCTCAGGCTCAACCTCCCAACCACAATATAACGTTAATGAAGCCAACCATATCCGATACATAGAATATGAGCTCCCATTGCTGCCCTCTCCACCCAAGTTCAGGGTATCGGTAAAATCGGGACCAGGAGTTGGGTACATCGGCGTTGTGCCCCGCCCGAACTTGGCGTCGAAAGTCCAAGGGCAGCAAGGTATGTTGATGTACCCTGACGCGTTATAGAGTGTCGCGAGTACAGGAACCCATGGCGTAAGTTCATCAGCATGGTTCCCGATGAGAAAAACCCCAGACTGGAGGTATGGGTCGGACACACTGGCAGTGGGGTCGAACGCGTGTACTTGAAGGTTGTCTTGTGTCGACCGAGGATAATGTGACCATGAAGTGCGTGCACGAAGATCGATCCCTTGGCCTTCGTACCCCTCTTGAGTGAGTATGTGCGTCAAGAGACCGTTGCCACATCTGCGGATAATCAGCGTTGACTTTAAAACGTTGAGAAGTGCGGTTCATACCCAAAATCAAGAAAACCGCCAGGTGGACGAGGCCAAGACCTCCAGGGCTCTTTATCGTCGATCTCTTGGTTTGAAGTTGCGTCCGCACAGAATGTATCCTTCCAAAGAAGCATCAAGTACGTTGCAATGCCGATGTCCTAAGCATCACTCAATACAGTAATCAGGCTAGACAATCGTTTAATTCTTGCCTCAAAAACATGTTTCAACGGGTCTGTGACTTCCTGCCACGTATCTACGAGATGCTTGTGCCTCTCACGCATGATGAGATATAAATCCTGATACGGTTCGCGGGGTACCAGGCAATCATGTATGACTCGCTTTTTGTAATTTGTGAGCGCACCCCAACCGTACCGGTCCAGTGTGTCAAGAAGGGCGAGGCATGTTCGATAAAGCCGCTCGTTAGGGTCCGTAGAAGTGTTCGGTAAGGGAACAACCTCAATTCGTAATGTCGGGGGACTTGATTCAAGGTACCTAAAGGCAAGATGGTATACGGCGGGATGGTAGTACGGCAGGGCCTCCCCAGGTGCAATAATTGGTGTCAGAAGTAGGGTATCAGGAAAGGATGTGCCCGTGTCGTAGTGCTCATCCTTTGATTCGTAGAGTGAACAATATTGTTGTAGTGAAGCGTCTCTTCCGGGTCGTCTAGGCAAGAGTTTACGATGCGTCGAAGAAATTATTCGTTTCTCATTAAGCTTGGGTATAGCCGTTGGAAAGTTGGTGGTCATCTCTGATACAGTATCCGAACGTAGTATTAGGGTTGAATTATATTCCGGGTGGTGTATGAGCTGGGATATCGCGGTCTCAAACTTCGGTGGTGCGTTAGTATATTTCACAATTGAAGTGAAAGGCTTACTAGCTCAGAAGGAAAAGAAGCTGGACACGATATTAATGGTAGCCATTCCCGGTGATCGCATTCGAAGGTTAGTGATGGAGGTGAAATGTCCTGAGCGTTGTAAATGGAAGGCTCAAAGCGGGGTCGATGAGATGTCATGACGAAACTCGGAAAGAGCGAATGAAGTAGTTGGCAGGGAGCCAACGAGTAGAATATGCAGAACTTGGCACAAAAAAAATATTGCACTTGATCATGATTATTGGTGCTTAGTCAGTTTCAAATCTAATCTGATTGAACCCAGCAGCACCTTCAAAGCATAAGACCAACTCCTAGCTTGATACTCAGTGATTCTCGATGTTGCCTGACAGATCCACAGAAAATAATTCAGCAGTCAGGTCATCTGGTCTGTCAGGATCTCAGCTGAAGTTCCGAAAGGTCCAAGAAGACTGATCTTATGACCCAGTTTTTGATGAATTCTTAGGAATGTTAAGGGTGCGGAAAGATAAATTTCGAAGCAAATTCAAGTCGTTCGTACACTACTGTGAAGACCTTCCTATACTTCTCTGACCTTCAAACCAACGCATAAAGAACTGAAGCGCCGGTTAGTCTCGCTTCGTAACCGGCGTCTAAGCAATACAGCTCGTGTGATCGAAGTTTGCCGAACTTCCATTTATAGTTTACCCCAGATTTCCCCCGCAAAGCTTCCATACATGGACATGTCCCGTGCCGACACCGAATCCTCTTCCCAGCTATATAAACTCTCCCGGCCTTCAATTCTGCTCTTCCCACACCCTTTCTACCCAAACCACCTGCCTATTTTTCACCTCTTTAACTATCCCGTCAATGGCCGAAGTTCAGCAATCTAGCACCGTTGAGATCAATGACGCTGTGTTCTGCAGTACTCATCTCAAGGAAGTTGTGAGTGCCTTGTGTATCACCTTATCTGCTGTCGTGGGCATTTATGGGTGATTTTCGCCGATCAAGCACGAGAACTGACTTTCTACTGTGCGTTTAGTGCTCGGACTGTTCCTATGACGGGAGGGAAGAGAACGATTCTTTCTTTGGGGTTCGTAGTCTTCCTCAATGATCTTTGATGATGTCTGACAAAGGCCGTAGTTCGACACTATAGATAGGGATCCCATTGAAGCTCCTAGCGTCACCACGACTAAGGAAGGCGTCTACCAATGCAAGAAGCACGGTTCTGCAGGTGCGTCGGTTCGGTTTCGGTCTCCAGGAACGTATGGTTAATCGTATTTTAGGCTGTAACCAGTGTTTCGGTTGGAAGAAGCAGATCACTAGGGCTCGCACTGCCGCGAAGAAGGCTGGGAAGAAGTAGTTGTACCTTTATATATGTAACATAGCTGTCGTGGTGCAGCACGTTGTAAATCATTTCATTCGCATAGCATCATGAAGGCGTCGACAGCCAAACCAGTTGAACATTGTATTGCATGATGTCTTGTGATAAATGTTACTGTAACACTGGGTAAAGTGAAGGTCGCAAGGCAGGTCTGGTAGTAACGCTCTAGGCGCTCCATCCTTAAACATTAAACCCAAAAGCTACCCTTCTGTTTTGATAGCACACAGCGTGAAAATAGTAAGAAGGCACTCCCTGAAAACATACAGACACCTGAGAATATTAGAGGTGGCCACCAATTGAATGAGGACCCTAATAGAGCGCCAGAGATCGGAGTCCCTGCGCCATGTTATGTTCAGTCTCTTGTGAAAAGTGACACATGTATGAGAGGGCGTACCAATCAAACCTCCAAATCCTGTATAGGTCTCAGTCACCATTGTGAAAGGCTTCGATGAATAAAAGTGAACTAGCCTCCAAAGGTGAAGCATATTCCAATCCGAGCTCCAATCTCTGCATCGTTCTTTGCGACTGAAGCGACCATAGGTGAAAGTACACCCGCATCTAATACACACTTATTCCATGTCAACATTTCATGGCAAGATTAATACGTACAGGCACCAGATATAAAGCCATACACGGCAGAGAACACCACAGTTCCTGAGATGCTTTTTACAAAGGGTAGGCAAAAGATGAGGATTCCGAGAGAAATTATAGAGGTAATCATGACATTGAAGGCACCGAACCGAGGGATGAGCATCGTTGGCACCACACGGCCTATAGTGTTTACACCGTTGAGAATGACAAGCTAATAAAGTCCCGTGGATGTTAGGGAAGAAAGGCAGCGGGGTTAACCAAGGCTACGTACCGTGTAGAACGCGAAGTTAGGTGATAAGCCGTTAAGTATTGTCCTTGTCTGAAGGAAGTATATCGGGAAGTAAAGCGCTGCCAATATGCAGAAGAGGCTGTGTACATGTGAAATGTAAATGCGGGGTGATCTTAATTGTAAGAGAACCCACGCTATAACTGTTGCAGAATAAGGAGGCTCTCGAAGAAAGATCTTCACATCTTGCAGTGTGCTGCCTTGCTTCCGAGGCATTGGTGGAAGACGTGTTTTCATTAGAAGCAGAGCAATCAGAAGAAGACCGGCGCAAAGGCCGGCACTCGCCCTCACGCCAACATGAAATCCGGCGCGTCCATGAAACAAGTTGTTAAGCATGATAGGATGGATAGCGGCACCCATGCCAGAACCCTAACAACATAATCAATCATGACGTGAGGTTAAAGTGCTTGGGAGAGGGACGTGCTGAGGCTGCAATGCCCATCGCTACTGCACGGCGTCGGCGGAAGTAGTGAGCTATAATGGCCATACTTGGGACATAGCTTACGCCAGAGGCGATTCCAATACCCAAGCCTTGCGTGAGGAAAACCTGAGTTAGAGAATTAGAGAAGTAAAGGAACATTGGGAAGATGCAGTACTTGATAGAATTGCTGTGGATGGCTCAATGATAGCATGAAGAGGCAGAATACAAACAATATGGCGCTCCCAATAACGAGGTGGTAGCTAAAATGCGAAGGCCATAGTCAAAGGTACAGAACGCAAAATGAAACTGGAGAGAAAACGACGAACAAATATCCTGTATCGAACGCTCGACCAGTAAAGAGGCCAACAGACACCGTTAAGAATAACTGGACGCTTCCTATCCAGCTATTCAAAGTCAATTATAGTAACAGTAAAGATATCAACCGCCTTACCTGATTTGTGAAGACGAGTAATGAGTTAGGTATTCTCGAACGTAAAAGTCTACATTGAGAATCAATAATTAATATTAAGTGCAAAACACCACAGTGATGGCCTTGCCATTATAAACGCCATGGGCATTTATATACCTGCCCGCTTGTCAGTCAAGGCTTGCTGAAATCAAAGGTGGAGAAAACATTACCCCAAAGTAGCAAATTGTAGCAACCACCTATTGACATATGTGAGTCAAACGAGTCGGAGAAGGAGGAAGAGGCAAGGTGACTCACACTCCAAGCACGACAGACCACGCTCTCCATCCACCCTCAGGATATTCTACCCCTTCCGGCGATGAAGCGGTGACCGCTTCTGGTAGATCTTTTTCGAAATGAAGATCGTTTTGAAGATCTGGCTTTTGCGAGCTGGGTTTAGAGAACATCACGCTAGTTGCTAAGGACACCAGACAAAGAAGTAAGAAAGCAAGGACAAGCGAGGCACATCAAATGTGCCCTTCAAGATAAGATAGAACCCTTCATGAGTCAAACTGAATTGTAGGCGACCCGTGTCGCAAGCTTTAGGGATGTTTTCAAGCCGTTGAAGCCGATGCGATGGCGCAACATCTTTGAACCTTGGGAAGCTCAAGCCAACCACGATGTACTGTGGCTCAAGTCAATTTATATACCAGTAGGATTCCACGTGAAGTCCGAATCAGATGCCATCCTCCATGTGCCACTGTCAATTACAATGAGCGCTGAGCTTTCGAAGATTTACAGCATAAATAAGCATTCGACCAAAACATGCCTATCCCGCAGAACGTAGAAGGCTCAAGTATGTGCGTTTGCGTACTTTGCGCTCCTGAAAGAAGAACACATTTTCCAAACAAAGTTGGGTCTGAGAGGAATGGGCAATTAAGAAACCTTGTCGCGCGAACTTCGGAGCTTGTTCGTGTTGGCACGTGTCAGTGCAGCCTAGAATTTCTGGAACAACCATATGACAGCTTCCTTCAGTCACTATCGCAAGTCTTGATTTTCCATAAACTGCGTGTTTGCTTCACCGTGTCGATTGTGCGTGTGTCAAGTGAAGTATCCAGATGACCAATGATCATGTGTGAATTTGATATGAGAGCTCGAGACCTGTTGGTACATGGTACTAGTAGACTCTGGCTCGATGCTTTCTGAAGGACTTCACGCATGCCTATAGGGATATCGGGTACACATGTGGGATTATTTTCAGTGCTATCCAGGTATCTCGTCCATATCTCTCCGAAGGGATACAAGCTTCACGCCTGTAGCATGTGACAGCAAACGTGCGCAGTTATGGGTGTTTGAGATATCGAATACAGGGGGCATACTGAACGTTATCCACCCCAGCAGGTTGTGCGAAAACACGTGAGGCTGGAGTAAACGGACCGGCACACAAGATTACAGAAAATTCCTCGGAAGTCAAGGGCGTTGAACGTTGAGGCGAGAACATAGATTTGACCGTTAAGTTCACAAAATAGTACGCAAATGTATTTCAACTATGTAGAATACAGATCATGTACTTGGCGCAAACAACCGTACCCTCCTCACGTGTTTTCGCACAACCTCAGTCGTTCACTGCAGTCTGACCCACGCATAGAACACACAGTTCATGTTCCACTCCCTTCCATGGTCCCCACTGAAATCCTAGACGCCCCGTTCGAGAAGCCACACCCAACAACAAAATTCTTCAACTCCTCAAGCAGGGCTCGAAAAGTCCCTTCGGCAACCACACCCAAGACAGGTCACTCGACTTTTTCCGGGATCCCATAGGGCTCGTATCCAATGGCACCAACGAATCCGCGCAACTAACTCTCGCGCACACCAAGATAGATAAGGAGACCAGCCGCGCGGTGAAAACCGATATCACAGAGACCATAACAACAGACCTCGTCGTTCCTTCCTTAGGCTTCCACGCAGACCTCGTCTCGCCGTTCTGTGACCCCGCCCTGGCCCACATGCAGACATTACCCGGCGGACGTGTCATCGGGGACCACGCGAACGTTCTGAAGAACGTCTACACATCCGGGTGGGCTGCGACTAGCGCGAAAGGCGTATTGGCTGCAACGATGATGGATGCGTATGCTGTTGCAGATGCTATCATATCTGACATTCTACCTCCATCGAAGGAAGGAAATGCACACCACTGTTTCGCCTGAACCCGAACCCCAGAGCGCTCCTCCTACTGCTACCCCTGAAACTGTGGTGCTGAACCCCAACCCCCATCCCTCTGATCCACCCGCCGAGGTGGTGAAGGGCTTAAAAGACGGTGTAGTTACGGCGTATGGGGACTGGAAACGGGTCGACGAAGATGAGGAGGGGCAAGGGCAAGGAGATGGGTAAAGAGAGAGAAGATAGGATGGGAAGAAGCAAAGCGTTTTTGGGGAGGAGTTGAGGTTTCTTGACTATAGATCTCCCAACTCACAACCCTACTCATCCATATCATGGACGTCTCTCAGAGTCAAGTACTTCCATGTGTATATATATCTGCTGAATTAATTTAGACTGAGATTTTGTTCTGAAGGGTTGATCTGTTCTTTGGTGAATGTCCTACGAAATACTACAGTTGTGATCTTCAACCTTGAAGGCCAGAGGCCCTGCTAAGCGCAGCTTTGAACATGTGTTTGAGGGGGGTTTGCTTAGTACGTCACAATGGCATGTCGCTTGCCTCATGTTGGCCTCACGTTTTATTACATAGTTTTGGGACATAATAAAGACCTTGCCAATCTGCCCCTTCCCAAGAGCTTGAAACCTCCCATGCCAAAACCTCCCAAGCCAACCGCCGCCCTAAGCCTCCGACCGAGCCAACCGATCCTCAGGAGCCTCCCAAGCCAACTAAATCCGGGAAGCATGGACATACTCGCCAACGCTCAAGCTGTGATTTGACCTAAGACAAACTCACCGCGCTCATACAGGTCGTCGAAGATAGATACCATCAGCAACGTCGCATCTGATCCCGATTGGGAAGATCTGGAAGAGGTCCAGTCCCTCAAAATTTCAGCCACCACCATTATCGACAGGTAAAAGACATTCAGAAGATCAGGCAAAGTAATGAAGATGCCACGGTATTATCTACTTTGACTCTGTTGTAAATTGTAAGATGACTTGTAGGACAGATTATCAAACTTTCGAGCGTTACCAATGATATTTTACGCGGAAAACTTGGTGTACACGATGCTGGCACTGTCCGTGTATCGACGCCTGAAGACTTTTGTGATATGGCTGTCGACGTGTTAAAAAAAAATCCCGATATTTGCACTCAGATTGAAAATATCGAGAAGGCTGTCGATCGTTGGGAACTATCTCACCTTACTGAAGTCCTGGGAATATACAAAACTGCAACGAACAAGCAGGTATGTTAATTCATTGATTGTTGGTGTATCTCGGGACTGACTGCCAATGTACGTTGACCAAGTCCGAGGCGGCTTCCCGAATTGTTATTGATGCATGGATTGTCTCTGCTTTACGCCTATTGAAGCGTCTCAACACAGTTTCCATTTTGTTTCCTGAGATGCTGGTCTGGTCCTCCCGATCAAGCATAGATAAGGCACCGCCGGAAATTGAATACAAGGGGCAGGTCACTTTTCTCACTGGAAGCATTGATTACGGTGTAGTCAATGTCCATCTATCTTCTACCGGAAGACGTCTTAAGAGTCGCTGAATTAGTGGATAAATGTGAGTGATTTAAATATCAATTCTCAAATACCCGAGTCTCTGACTTTTGTGTGCATGCACAGATGCAAACAGGATTATCTTTGATGACAACGCTGTCCGCACTCTCCTAACAGTCAACACTCCGCTTGATACCACACTGACCATCCACGAGGCTAAGAAGAAGAAGAGCAGCCTTTCCGATCATGAACCACAGGTTGTCGCTCAATGCCTTGCCATGTAGTCGCTTAGTATTTATTTACCCATCCTTATCAATAACTCATGGAGGTTCAGAGCCTCCACATCGGCCGCAACTACTACTACAAAGGAAAATACAGTGTGAGTTAAGTTTCAACTTTTTCTTGTCACTCAGTGGCACTGCTCACAGACGACTCGGAACTAGGAGAAACCATTTGTTTGACCTGTCGAAGGTTGGGTTCACGCTCACGAGCGGCGTGGTATGGATCTTTGGTTAGTAGACACTGATGCGCAGGGTAGAAATTCTGGAGAACATCTGAGTTGAAGTTGGCTGTCGCTGATAAGGAAGATATTGGAGCTCCGAGTCTTCGAGCTTTGATGAAACTCCTCTTGATTTGGGCAAGGCAAATTAATTGCAGAAAAGATTTGTACTAACAGATTTAGTTCATGCAGAGTACACAACGAGGTGAAGCTTTGAAAGCTACCCTGATGCCACCTGCGTATTAGCTCTATAATTGCTCAACTGTTGTATATAGTATTATTCGATGGCAATCGTTCGGTCTTCCCTTCCTCAAATGATTCAATGGATAGATACACCTGAGTATCCTCTACGTAGGGACATACTACTACGGCACAAAGCCAAGAAGGGCTGAGGTGTCAAGGACAACGATAGTCTCGTTGTGACTGTGCACAACTATCCTTCCGATTTCCTCATCCATATCGAATATAATATATGGATTGTTATAAAACATGCAACTGGGACGAGAAGAGACAGGCATATTGTGCTCTCTTGCTACTGAATCCGAGGTCCAAGAGACTTGAGTGAATGAAGTACCTATTCGCACGAGTGCCTTCTCAAAGCCAGCTACAGAATCTGTGAAATGTTTAGATGTCTCCGCCAGGCATTGAAAACGAGGATGTTCAGAATTATGTGGAATTATGAGTCGATAAATCGCCTGCCTTGAGGTGAAGACAAAGGAAATCGCTTCATGGTCTTCAACTGGGAAATAGTATGGCTCTTGAAACTTGTAATCCCCTGTATGCCGCCATTCTAGCCAGTTGGATCTTTCAGGTAAGGAGATGATGGGCTCGTAGTCGGCCAGAGTTTTGACGCTGTACACAGAAATGAAACGCCATCCAATAACAAGGAGTCGATCGTTTGGGAGTAACTGAACAAACTATGGTGACAAGATGCGGTCATTGAACGTAGCGATTGAAGCAAAGGAACGTAACACACTGGTTCTTCTTTTCCTTCAAATATAGTAACCAATCTTTTATATCGAGAAGATACAGACACCGTTGTCCAGTCCAGGACTTCAATGTATGATGGATCTCCTGACAGAATGCAGCGGGCTAACAGATGTCCACGCAAACTAACCGGCGATCCGACGCGATCGCCTTGCTCAATGGCTAAAAAGGAGTGGAGATGGGTCGCTTTCAAGTACGCATCTGCTCCATGCCCATGTAGTTCGACTCTCCAGATAATTGTTATCCAAAGACTCGCCAGTCGGATCCCACCCTGGATAAGTTGTTCATAATCATGCCAGACGGCTTATTGGTGTGAACAACTAACCAGGATAAATTTCAGGAAAAGTGACAAGGTTAAAGAACAACCTCTGGGCAGCTTTATCGATCTCAATAGCCATGCAGTAGTCAATGAGCTTTTCGGGCATATCACGCAGAGGCGCCAAGACTTTACCCCGCATGGCTGGGTGATCAAGGTCGTAACTGACCACTGAGCCATCACACTGGGACTCAAGTAACCAACGACCGCCCGGGACGAGTAAACGAGGCTGTCTTCTAGATCCTAGGTAAAGGGTACGCTGCTTTACAGGATAACTCCCTGACGTCCACCTCTGGTCTGCGTTCCTCCGCTGGAGAACTCGATATTCCAGCTCCTCACGCGAGTAAGACTCCAAAGGCTCTTCCATCATAAGTATAAATGTCTTTTCCGCGATATATTGTTGATATTGAGCGGCCCACACCACACGCAGCCTCGACGTTTCGTTTAGCTGTTTGCAAACCTTCAATTGTAGATTGATAAGCTAATATTATCAAGAAAAAGGGAAGTTACCTGGCGAATGCTAAGGAGGTCGCGCCAGTGTACGTTTTTCAGTATTTCCGTTAGAACTTCCTGTGGCAGTGCAATAAATTGCATCTGGAGCGCCTATATAGCACCAACGTGAGATAAAGTTTAACTAGAACAGATAACTACACACCGCTTTTTTACACGACCATATATTGATGAGGCCCAAAGGAATCCAATGGCTAAGACTGCCGAGCCACCCATCGAGCCACAACCCGTTTGGTGAATGAAACCTGAATTGGGTATCCTTTAGAGGGTCCTCCCTCGTTAAACAACCGAATCCAGTGAATGAATGAAACTCTTACAGTCGTCACATTTGAGTCTCCGGCTCTCATGATAGGCATGTACGATTCGAGGACACTACGCGTTATACGTTATGAGTGAGAAATGCTAACCGTCAGGTCATTAAGTTGAGAGCTTCCCACGATCATTCAGTTCTGAAATTCCCAGTCGGGGCATGTTCAACTCTGGCTCGTCCGCGTTCTTTATCTTTAAATTCAAGGAGAGTAGTGGTTTTTATTTTAGTGAGTTGAATTTAGCCTTTTGCCGTGGCTTTGCCGACGACTGAGTGCTCCAAAAAGGGTATCGTCTTAAAAAATCACCAGCGCACCCACTGCAGCCCTCCTTCCGTTCCCAAAAATAGAAGAAAATTCACATCACATGCCTTATGAATGTACTTGTTGGTTTGTTCTGTTACATTGAACGTTCCAGCAGGTTGTGCGAAAACACGTGAGGGTATGGTTGTTTGCGCCAAGTACAATCCGGAGAAACTTACATGTCGCTCAAAACGTTGAACGGTGCCTCTAGCTTAACCATTTGGCCTGGAAGCAGATAGGGTTACTTAGGAATATACGTGGGATTATTTATGAGACAATATTTATCCCCGATTTGAAAGGAGAGAATCGTTCGGGGCGCATATCCCTTAGAGGCGTGGGAGAGGATGGAAGCTACGCCAAGGTAATAACGGCAAATGTAGTGTTCAGTGATAGTGTCATTTCTGCTTCCGCGCGACGCGTCGAGGCACATAATATGTGGCAAATTTCATTTTGCGTCCTAGAAAGCGATGTCTCTATGTTACACAGGGCATTCAAGCGTTGCGATGCTACGACGTTGGCGATCTTGGCAGTTCAAGCACTGTTTTGTTTCAATGTCAAGATTTGAAATACACAGTCAAAGGAGGGCCAAGAAGGTGTAAGCAACATGTTGTAACTTAGAAAATCGCTATTTGACTTGAGCGAGCAGATGAAACAGATGTATCACTGATATCTCCTAACTTTTGTTCTGGGCTTAACTACAGGCTGTCCATAGGATTATCGTTGTCCATCATTTTTGGAGATAAAACTTATTGGAAGCTCCCACATCTCCGTGAAACCCAGTTTCAACAATGATGGAGATCACTTTTCGTACGTTTATCTTCCCTAATATTATACTCTTTGGATTCACAATTTTAACAGTATACAAGCATACCTTCCTTCTTCAAAGTATGGGAACTGCCAGCATGCGTTGTAAAGATGTGGTACTCAGAGATTCAGCGCAAAAAAGAATGGATGGAATCAGATGAAATCTAGTGTTTGATCAATCTCCTTCTAGAGAGATCTCTGATACGCGCCATATCGCCAAAAGTATTCCTTGTGTGTTCCATGGTCAATTGAGCCTGAACGTTCGAGGAGATGGGTTTTCTGTTAAATAGCCCACCGACCATTGCCAGAACTCCATCTTTAACAGCCTTCCGTACGTCTTCTCCTTGCGTTTTACGGCTCTCCCGATATGCGCGCCGTGTCTTCACTCTCTTTCTTTGCATTGGCATCTCCACTGGTCGCCACTCCTGCAGCAGCAGCTGCGTTTTACAGAGCGAAACCTCGCAATTACAATCCCTTTCCTTTGGATCCCGGCTTTCCCGTTCAAAAAGTCATCGACCTCGCGGTGAATATCTCCTCTCATTCATGGGAGTTTGGTACCGCAACCGAAGCTCTTCTTGAGGTGTATAACCCAGAACTCTCGATTTTTGGTGACGACCCGTTCACCGCCGCTAAAATTTTGTCGCCAGATGCTTTGCCCACTGGCTTGTCATATGCAGCCGACAAGATTGTTATTGGAACGGGTATGAATGCCTTGCAGAACGGCGATGGTGCAGTGGGGGACCCTGCTAGCTTAGGTGTCGCCGCTATGATGCTTGGTAACCTGACTGGCTACGAGCAGTTTGGAGATGCGGCGACGCAGGAGTTCCAGTATGTTACCACAGGTGCCCCACGTGCGTGGAATGGAGCAATTTCTCACAGAGCTTACTACGTGGAGACATGGTGAGCCCTAACCTTTTGCCCATCCGCATTGTGGTACTCATCCATTTTTCTCTTAAGGGCGGACTTTGTATACATGGCGCCTCCTTTCCTGGCCTACTACGGCGCCGCGACGTCCAATCTTTCGGCTTTGCAGGAAGCTGTATTCCAATGCCAGGCATACCATCAAATCCTCGCGTACAACGCTACAGCGCCCTACTACACATTCCAGGGACTTTGGAATCACATTATGGGCCCCACACAAAACATCGACCCTAACTTGTGGTCAACCGGAAATGCCTGGGCAGCAGCTGGCATAACGCGTGTCCTTGCTACTGTTATGAAGGCACCCGAGTTCCCCGCCGCAGACGCTGCTGAGGCGCAGGATAACATCCAGTGGCTCAACTCAGCGAAGTCCTCATTAGTAACGCTCATCAGGGGCATTGTAGACACTGCTATCAACGCTACCTCGACCTCCTATGATGGTGGACTGATCAGGAACTACTACAACATCCCGACTACCTTTGGAGAGACGTCAGGAAGCGCGATGTTAGCTTCCACAGTCTACCGACTCGCCGTCTTGCTTCCCGAGAAATTCGCCAACGACAAGTATCTTCAGTTCGCTGAAAGCATCCGTACAACGCTTGGAGGTTCGTTTACCTACAACGGGACCACCTTCACGTACGTCGACGCAAGTAACGGGACGGTTCGCCCCGCCGTCAACCCTCTTGGTTGGACTGATACGAATCCCTGGATGACTGGAAGTCCTGAGGGGCAGAGCATGGTGGCGATGATGTACGCTGGATGGAGAGACTGCGTTCAAGCTGGTCTATGCTAAGGGCCTTGGTGTTAAATTATCTGTAATAATATTTATTGTCAACTTATTGTTTTGTCTGTCATTCATAGAAAGGAGTATTTCACCTGACGAACAACAAGAAAATGGATTAGACAATCGATGCTCCTTATGTGGAATGTGATCCTTGTCGGAATTTCCTAATTCCATGCAAGATGCAAGCTGCAGCACTGGCAGCCCGCATAACGCACGAGCCAGGTTCCGTACTAAAGACGCAGCTGCGGCCATGCGCATGGGTGTACTTCTGATCATTTTCCGAAATCGCGGTGATCAGGAAGTACATCGTCATGGGTTTTCAACTTCGGAGATAAAACGAATCACTAACACAAGTCACAACCATTGAAGAGGCATTGCCAAGATACTCTTATACTTGCACTGAATGCTTTAATCTCTTTATAGGGCGTCTAAGTTCCATTGCTAGCAGGAATGCTTTGTGGACCCTGGTATTGTGTGTGAATTGATCTCCGACATTTGGTGTTAAGTTGCCACATCATAGATCTAACCACTGCGTGGAGCCTTATTAACTCCATATTTTGTCAGGCGCTTTCAACACTGGAGTTAAGGATATCTTAAATACGACATCCATAATGGAAGGACAGCTTGACAAAGTCCAACTTACCCCTGTCCCCCAACTTCTGACAAGTTCATCGATATGCGGATTTTGACGCCCTTCTCCTTGCTTGCATTAGCATCGCAATGGCTAATGACAGGCGCAGCCTCTATGCCGTTCTCCAGAGTCCAGAGACGCGATTATGACGCGTTCCCCTTCAACCCCGGCTTCCCCATCCAAAAAGTCATCGACCTTGCAGTGAACATATCCTCACACTCATGGGAATTTGGTACCGCAACCGAAGCCCTTTTGGAGCTGTACAACCCGGAACTATCTATATTCGGCGACGATCCATTTACCGCAGCGCAGAATTTGTCTCCGGACGATTTACCCAAGGGGCTGGCATATGCTGCTGAGAAAATTACCATTGGCACGGGCCCGAACGCGTTGTCTGATGGCGACGGCGCGGTGGGCGATCCTGCGAGTTTGGGTGTTGCTGCTGTTATGCTTGGGAGTCTGGACGGGTATGAACAGTTTGGGGATGCAGCGACGGCGGAATACCAGTACGTTACTCAAGGTGCTCCGCGTGCATGGAACGGCGCGATTTCGCATCGCGTTGACTATGTCGAGCTTTGGTGAGCTTTGTTTTATTTATTTTACATTTGTCGTAATAGTACTAATTGAAACCTGTTCTGGATCGCATCAGGGCTGACTTTATTTACATGGCCCCTCCATTTCTGGCATATTACGCTGTGGTAACCTCCAATTTTACCCTTCTGCGCGAAGCAGTATACCAATGCGAGGCATACCATCAAATTCTGGCGTACAATGCGACAGCCCCAAACTATGCCTTCCAGGGGCTTTGGGAGCACATTCTCGGACCCGTTAACAACGATCCTGGGATATGGTCAACGGGCAATGCCTGGGCGGCAGCTGGGATGACGCGTGTTCTCGCTACAGTTATCAAAGCATTCGATCTTTTCCGTGCCACCGACGACAGCGACAGCGACGTCGATAAGCAGGCCTTTTCTGAATGGCACGGCTTTGCCGTCTACAGACTCACGACAATCATCAAAGATATCGTAGATGCCGCTATCGACGCCAAGCCCGACTCGTACCAAGACGGACTCATCAGGAACTACTACGACAACCCCACCATCTTCGGCGAGATCTCCGGAAGCTCGATGTTAGCCGCGACCGTATACAGGCTAGCAGTCTTAGATCCCGACACGTTCGGCGATGACAAGTACATCGATTGGGCAGAGGGTATTCGTAAAGCGCTTAGAGGGTCATTCACATACAACGGGACGATCCTGACGCATGTGGACGCGAATAATGGGACGGTGCGACCAGCGGTCAACCCTCTTGGCTGGGGAGATGTGAACCCTTGGTTGACGGGAAGTCCGGAAGGGCAGAGTATGGTGACGATGTTGTATGCAGGGTGGAGAGATTGTTTATTGGCGGGTCAGTGCTGAGGGCGTGGCGTCGGCTTTAATTATCAATACGTATATACGTTCAAGTGCCCCTCACAATCGCTTTGTTTTATGTAGTATTTAATGTATTTATCATCATAGTGATCAGAAGCCATCCTTAGGGTATCTGCATCGCCACCGCGATAGGACATATATGCAGCATCAACGCGATTATAAAACCTCCTATGAAAAAGCACCCGCTGCTCAACAGAAATCAAACAAGAGAAAGAAGGAAAGGGATTGATTTCTATGGATATGATTTATGTGCGTGCGATCAAGTAAGTAAAAAAGAAAGAAAAAAGGGGTAGGGGTAGTAATCTCCAGAATCCCTGAATGTAGGTCATTTTACGAGTAGAGAGCATCATTACACCTATACCGCTACACCATCATCCACCATCCACCATCATGCATCATGCAACACGCATCACCTACTGCATCCTACCCAACACCCTAGGCTGGGACACATCCGCCATATTGATAAAGATATCATCCGCGGGATGACGATACAACGGGGCCCTAAGCCTCTTCTGATCCAGATGATGTCCAATAAATCCAATACTCCTTCCAAGGACAAACAACCCATTCAGCGTTCCAATACGAATATACTCCTCTGCCTCCTCAGGCGTGAACGCCCCGGAATCCCTAAGGAGATCAACGAAACAAACAGCAATGCATCCATCGACATTCAGGATGAGCGTATCCTTCTTGGACGTGGTGACTTTCTCCACCGCGAGCGCATAGTCGAGGAGACTGTGAGAAGGGAAGTGCTTCATCACGTACTCCTTGACGAGCTCGACACGGAGATCGGGGTTATTGACGCTCTTGATCTTGTGTCCGATACCAGAGATCAGTTTGTTCGCCTTACGGCAGGAGTCGACGAATTCGCGCGGGGTGAGCCCTGTATCGCGCGCGTTAGAGAACATGGACGCGGCTTCGTCGAGCGCGCCACCGAAGCGGCTACCGATGGTGAGGAGACCGGAGGCGAGGGAGGAGATGAGGTCTTTGCCTGCACGTGTGGCGACGATGGTGTTCATTGCGCTGTGGGGAGGTATTAGATAAGGATTAGGAGTAGTGGGTGGTGATGAAGACGTACCCAGAGACAGCGGGACCGTGATCAGCTGTAAGCATGAGCACCATCTCGACGAACTTGGTAGCCCAAGGAGGCAGGCCTAGAAAATCCACCCATCAATATCAAAACTACGAACACGAAAACGAAAAACCACATACGGCGCTTGAACCACAACAACGACACGACACCGCCCAATCCAATATCCTCCTTAAACACATCCGAAATCCTCATACCAGCATACAGCAACTCCTGGCCCCTCTCATCCGAAATCGTCGAAATAAATGCAGCAGGCTTCCTAATCAACCCCAACTCCTGGGCCCACTTATAATCCATGGGAATCACGGGTGGGTCCCTCTCACTCTTGGGAACAATCGCACCACGCTTAACGAGAGATTCGTAGGTATCCCTCAACACCTCAGGCAACTGCTCGAACGTATCAGGGACGATAAAGCCTGCAGCGCGCATAGCGCGGTTCTTCGAATCAGCCGTCTCAAGCTCGGAATTCGCCATAGACCCGGCATGACCGAACTGGACCTCCGTCGCGAACATCTTCGCACAGGTTCCAATCGCCCACGCGACGATGGGTTTGGTGATCTTCCCCGCCTTGACGGCCTCGATGACACGGTATTCTTCGATACCACCGACTTCACCTAGGAGGACGAGCATCTTGCACTCGGGGTCGGCTTCGTATCGGAGGAGGTGGTCGATGAAGGTTGAGCCGGGGTATCGGTCGCCGCCGATGGCGATGCCTTCGTAGGTGCCGTTGGTGACGAGGGAGAGGATGTTGTTGAGTTCGTTGGACATGCCACCAGATTTGGAGACGTAGCCGACTGAGCCGGCGCGGTAGAGTTTCGAGGCGATGATGTTGTCCATCATACTGTATTATATCCCAACGTTAATGCCATGTCGGAAACACGAAGAAAACGGAAAGTAGAAAGTGTACTCACCCGCCAGAGTTACCAATCCTGAAACACCCAGGCTTGATGCCACCAACAGTAGCAGGCCCAACAATCAGGACACCCTTCTCCGTCGCCTTCCACAAAATCTCCCTAGCATGTCTCTCCGGTACACCCTCCGCAATCAGCGCCAAGCACTTAATCTGCTCAAACTCCAAACACTCCAGTGTACTTGAATACACACTCCTAGAGGACGCAAAGTTCACCACGACATCAACATCAGGATGTTTCCCCACCGCCTCTGCAACGCTCGTATACACAGGTAACAGCGTCTCCTTAGTTCCCCAATAGAACTTCTGGATATGGTGTCCGCCGAAGGGGTAGATCATCGCCGCAACCGAGGGCGTCTCACGACCACACGAATAATCGAAATCGAGCATCCCCTGAATCGCACGGGGCTGGAGTCCATACACAAACGAGCGCGTAGTCTCGTCAAACGGCCTATACGCCGGGCGCACGTGTGGCGCACGGGCAATAGTGTCGAATCTGACGATCTGGTCATCCGCTTGTGTGCGCTCGCCGTCTTTGTGGATCGCGCCGACGCCGCCTTCGGTGGGGACATCGACCTGCTCGACCTGTGCGGGGGGCGTACCGACCTGCACGCTGCGCGTGCCCTCGAGGGTAGATGCTGCAGAGGTCTTCTTGACGGCAACGCCCAAAGCAAGGGGCACGATTTCGGTGATGTGTGTATCCGGGCCGAAGACGCGGATCGGGACACCGAGGGACTCGCCGAGGAGGCGCATGGCCTTGAGGCCCTCCTGGTAGTTAGGTCCACCACGACGGACGAAGATCTTGACGTCGTGCGCGATGAGCTGGGACTTGAACTCCTTCAAAGCGCGGATGATGCCCTTGAAGGTGGCGGCGACGTTGGTGAAGTTGGCGATACCACCACCGATGATGAGGATCTTGCCCTTGGGGTTGGGTGTGCCGCGGGTGATGAGATCGATGATGGTCTTGGCGTACTCGTACGTCTGGCCCTCGCTGGGGGCACCGGAGTACTCACCGTAGTTGGCGAGCTCATCTGCGAATCCGTGCGCGGCGATGGCGTCGGAGTAGACGACAGAGGCACCACCACCAGCGACCATGGTCCAGACGCGTCCCTCGGGGTTGAGGACAGTGAGTTTGAGGGAGGCACCGGTAGACGCGTCGAGTTTTTGGATGTACGCTTCCTCCTTGGTCAGGTCACGGCCGAAGGGGGCAGGCCAGACCATGGGGGGGCCGCGATCGGCAGAGACCTTGCTCCCGGCGGGGGCAGGGGTGCTGTTGACGACGCTGGTGTCGCGCGCGATGGCCCACTTGGGACCGCAGATGCTCTCCGCGGTCTGATCGAGCTTGGCGGCCATGTCGAGGTAGCAGACCTGGGGCTCGCCGCCGTTGACAGCATCGAGGACGACGAGGGGATTGATCTCGAGGTATGCAAAGTGGAGATCGACGTAGACGCTGTAGAGGCGGACAAGGAAGTCTACGAGGGTCTCCTTCTTCTCTGCTGGGACGTGTGTAAGAAGGGTGGAGGCGATCTCTTCGCGGGAGGGGAAGGGCTTGTTGACGGGGATGTTGAGGACGAGGGCTTTGGCGTCGACGTCACCGATGTCGACACCACCTTCGTGGGTGAAGAGGATAGCGTCACCTTCACGCGCAGAGGTGATACAAACGTAGTACTCGGTGTTAGATGGATGAGGAAGGAAGGGCTCGACGATAAAGTTGTTCAAAGTGCCAGTAATTGATTCAACCTAAAAAATATTAGATAAAGATGAGATCGATAATAGAGATCGATACCTTCTGAGGCTTTCCAGCACGCTCAGCGATCCAAGGTTTGGCTTCATCCCAGGTCTTGTTGAGGGCAAGGAGACCAGCCTTTCCGCGACGCTTGATGAGCTGATCAGGCTTTGCGACGAGCTTTGTGTTGAAAACCCAAGAGGGCAGCTGAGAGTCTGGGGTGATGGTGTTGGTAGCAGGATCCCATGAGATCTGTGCGACGCGTGCAGCAGGGAAAGAGAATTTTGTTTTTACGACAGCATGTGGTGCGACGGGAGGTGCGCGTTCAAGCCAGTACGCGAGAAGGAGTTTGGCGTCGTATTCGCGGATAGCTGGAGTCGATAAGCATAAAATATTAAAAATATAAACAATACAGACCTTTGGACGACATGGGAGGAGAAAACTTGGAGAGATTGGAAAAGGCACGCGGGTTAAAGGGCAATTTTTGCAGCCACGCCCCAAAGTTCACACGCGTCTACCTCGTACCATCTTGCTCAATTTATCTAACCTAAAATCAACAGATCCATACCATATCACTCTGGTCCTAATTTTTCTCGTTTATTTCTTACATCGATCCTTACCTAAGCCTCGCCACAATCCTCTCCGTGCCTCAGGTAGATTCAGACTATCACCCAACTACTCTTTTCCTTCGGAACCACCTTGTACCTCCTCTCAGATTATCGAAAGATTATCACTGAACACACCTAAACCACGACCTCCAGCGACGTCACGCGTCGTGTTTAATTTCCACATCCTTGGCTCACCTCGTGCATATGGGGACATGTCGAGTTCCCCGCCGGCTCCGAGGGCCCGGCGCGCGACATTTGTTGACTTGTTTGGTTTTTGAATTTTCGCGACTTGTTCCTCGGTATCATGCCACTTTTAATCCGATATGCTCGTCGACATGATTTGCAGCGAGGACGAGTCCGAACTCGACCTCAACTTGAACGAAAAAATTATTAATTTGTATAACCTGAGTGTCGTTGGGACTGCATATAAGTTTGTCAGTCACTCAGCTAGGCAAGTATCCTCAGATCACCGCGGTATACCACCACTACGCGCATCGCGACATTCACCACATGCACCAGCAATACCTAGGTCCCCGCCCTAACGCCTCCTCTACCCTCTGCCCACTCTTGGCGCACGGCCGAGATTTTAGCGCTTTAGCGTTTAGTGTCCCACGTCCCTCGGTTCAACGATAGCCTACCACCACACTGTGCCTTCCCTCTACCCTCTGCCTTTATCTCCTCCCGACGTCTCTTCTAAATCCTTTTCACGGACCTAGGACAACTGACATCGGGACGTCGACGCTGCGTTGAGCGATTCCCTGGCCCCTACCAGTGCCAATTCTTATCCGCGTCTAAGTCACTCACTCATGCACATTGCGACATTGCGACACTGTGACATCGTGGCTTGACCCTAGCGCCTCGTCCCTGACATCCACTGGCCCCTTACTCGAATCGACATCAATATCGAATTGACCTCGATCAACTTGACTCAACTCGTGGCTGGGGCGTTAAAGCTCAAGCTCAAGCTTCGAACTAACCCTCATCGCGATATCCCTACCTGC
Organism: Tephrocybe sp. 9980TJB; assembly: GCA_018220975.1. Taxonomy (NCBI): domain Eukaryota; kingdom Fungi; phylum Basidiomycota; class Agaricomycetes; order Agaricales; family Lyophyllaceae; genus Tephrocybe; species Tephrocybe sp. 9980TJB. The sequence continues at coordinate 52,730 of JABAJU010000141.1, forward strand.
ACTGGACCCAGCCAGGTCCTCCCTATCCCCTCTGTTCTCTCCTGGCGCCTCTTTGTCTACATCAAGGACCGAGAGTAAGCGTTCAATCCCTCGCATCTATTCATAGCTTACTTCTCACCAGTACATGGTGAAAAGTCTGTAAATACAGCTGGACAGGGAACCAGTGTCCGTTGATGGTTTGAGCCTTGCACCCCTTGCGCCTCGTCTCGCAAAGCCAGTCACTCTGCCTCTGCCTCTGCCCCGACACCCCCGACCCCTTGCTTGACCCTATACTCAGTCGCGCCTCGCGACTCGGCGCGCTAGAGTGAAGCGATGGAGCTAGCCCTCGTCAACACCGCAGCGACAGTGCACATGTATTATCCAAGTCCTCCCTCTACCCGCCCAGCAACCTGTCTACCCTCTCCAGCGTCTCGCATCCCTTTGCCACCCTGCTCACCCCGAGGCTTCAGTGCTAATGATTAATCCCAGCATCTGGTGCTCCTCATATCCCTGGTCAGCCCAAACATACAACATTAGATAGTACCTGTGGCATCACTGCATTAGGATTACAGTATTAACAGACTTAGTCTCTGGTCTGTACAGTGGCTGAACTGGTTGTTGGGTTGTGTGCAAGACATCCTGTTTTTGCTCTGCATATAGCTTTATACATACACAGATCAGTAGAGAAGATCATCAATGGCCAAGTGCCAATTGAGGCAACTAGATGGCTCAGCTATTCAATGTGACTGTCTGAATGGTAATTCCAAAGCAAGCCTAGAGTGGAGATATCAGACCTTAGCTGAAATAGGTGACTTTCTTACTGTAAGGTGTTCCTTTCAAGGAATGTCAAATTAAATGTTTGAAATTAGTGCCATACAACTAGTTATTGAGAAGGCAACTGATATGATAATATTGGAGAAGTTTTGGTTTAATATACTGGAGAGACCTGATATAGTCTTGGGTATACGATATAGTAATTAAAAATTATATTGAACTTGTTGTATATAGTGATGACCAATTGGTGCTTAGAGCATCATTGTCAAATTGAAGCAAGATGGGTTTTTTAGTTGATATAACTTTATGAGAGGGGCTCCAAATGAAGGGATGTGTGCGAAAGATATGTGGAATCCAAAGAACAATTGAAGATGTATTAGAGCTTAGATGAAAAAAGCTACAGTGTGGTCGAATAAAAACAGAAAAGTAGGTTGGCCTAATAAAATCATTAGATTGGGTTTAATCTTATTCAAAATGAAATTGAATAACTGACTTGAGGTACTTGTTTAGTAAGGATATATCCCAGATTCTGATTGTCTGATCATATGATCCTGACACAATGTGCCTGCCATCTGGTGAGAATGCAACAGACTGGACCCAACCATGATGGCCTGCAAGAGGCTCACCAACCTGCAGTCCTGTAGATGCATCCCAGATTCTGATTGTCTGGTCACCTGATCCTGACACAATGTGCCTGCCATCTGGTGAGAATGCAACAGACTGGACCCAATCATGATGGCCTGCAAGAGGCT
>JABAJU010000142.1:0-54174 GCA_018220975.1 Tephrocybe sp. 9980TJB
AGAAGATGATACAAATGATAATGATGATAGTAGGATTTGATACAGTATATGTGTAGTGTAGCTTAGAACAATAAAGTATATGCAATGTAACTTACAAGTGAGATGAGAAAGTAAATATCTTGTAAGATTGAGGCAAGTCTAGCAAGAGTCTGGCCGGACTTTATGAAATGTACAAGTAAGGATAAGTGTGTGTCAAATGGGCATTAGTCCAGCCGGACTCCGGTTGGACTCCAGTCAGACTTCATCTGGACTGGTCAGAGTCTGGCCAGAATATGGGGGGGAGGGTAAAGTACTGAAAACCAAAAGGAACTGTAAAGTGCTCTATTTATGGCTCTATTTGTTTTTTTCTGTATTTACTCTGAATTTTACACATTTATTTTGAATTTATCTGAAAGTATTTGTAAGTAAGGGTAGCATAAGTTGTATATATTCAATACATAAGATGTACATTGACTCTACATACTAAAATCTACGTTAACTATATACAAACTTCACATATTTCTCACATAAATTATAATTCATACATAAACTATATATAAATGGAACATAAAATATATGTACAGCAACCAGTATAAAATTGGATATCTTTGATGCAAATTGGCATTGAATTATACATAAAGTATATATAAATAGTACATAAATGATATGTAAGTGTATAAAAAATACACATAAGCAGTATGTACTGGATACATAGAAATGCATGTAAACTCTATGTAGAGTCAATGGAACAGGTGGGGGAGTGTAAAGTGCTCAAAAGTCCAGGTAAACTCTATCTGGAATTTACCAAAAGGTCATGTCCTCCAAATCTTGAACAGCATTGATGCCTTGTATTCTCCTGTTAAAAATACAAACAGTCAAATTTTTGTTGAAGAAGAGGGGATGTGGGTTTCAAAGGGTTGATTCAATCTTGCTGCTAATAGTCAAGATAGCTTGTACTGGACCATCAATAACCACAACCAATATAATGTTACCTTGGCTGCAGAAGGCTTAGAGGCAGCAGCAGCTTCAGTTTCTGTTCCTCCTCATCAAGTGAAATCCTCCACTGGACGATCTATTAATTATTCTCAGTATAAAGAAATTCAATGTTTGATCATTAAAACATTTGAGATTCCTCCAGAACTTCTTGATTGTCACAATGATGATATTCGCTTTGCATTTTTAAGGTATGAAAAAATGCAAATATTGAAAAGATGATTAGAAGAATGACTATAGATGGTACATGGAAACATAAAGTATGTGTTTATTCAGTCAATTCTCAGCAATAGCTTTACTCACTATACTTATAGAAGCCTACTTCCAAAGAAATTACTGAGATGTTCTTTTCTAAGACTACTTACTATAAATTTTATTCAGTCTTTTCAAAGAGTTCAACAGCATGAAGATATTATGGGTTGGCTTCATGATGCAAAGGATGGACCCAGTGATACTCAACTCAGAGGAAAGAAAGGTCCAGGTGCAGGAAGCTTGAAAAAGTTGTTGGATGAAAGAGAGGCAGTATCCAAAGCAGAAAGTAATAAAGAAAGTGATGAAGAAGAGAAGAAGGAGAAAAAGAAGAAGAAGAAAGAAAAGGGAAAGCAAAAGGAGAAAGAGAAGAGCCATAAGAAGCATAAATAGTAAGTTGAGTAAGATATTGAACAATGTTGAAATTGATATGTAAATTTATACAAGTATTAAAATATTGACTTTTTTGGTCAAATTCCTTGCATATTACACTCAGGCCATTAGCAAGATCTCACCTTTACTAGTCATCATCTCTATGACCTTGATTTTGACTCCAGCAGTCTGTGCATTACCTCAAACAAATTCATTTCCAGATTTCAAATTCAAAGATTTTGCCAAGATAATTTCTGAGGTTTTTAGCTCAAATATTTCACTGGCTTCTGTGTTAATTGTATTGTTTACATTAACCAGTAATCCTGACTTGCAAAATCTTCACTCAAGGCAGCAAGTCTCAAAGCATCCTGAGGAAAAGCCAATAATTATTACTGCATGGTTAACTGCTTTAGCTCAGGCATCGGAGAAACGTGACTTGGCAATGATGCCAAAAGACTACTACAAAGGAATGATATTGAAGATAAAACTGCAAAGAATACATGCATTATTGCATTAAAGTTAAATAGCTTGATCAAGGCTTTGCATTTAAATAATTCAAAGTGTCTGCCTATTGATAGCCAAATTCTTCAGCCAGCTGTCTTAATCTGTCCAATATCAAGAGAATGTGAAACTCTTGAATGCAAGAGACAAACAATATTCCAAGCCACCCAAGCTTCTGATATTCCACAAGTAGTATTGTACAAAGGTGGAGAAATTATTACAAATGCCTATGTTTTGAGTGGAAAATGTAAAAAATGTGATACAATATATTATGCAGATCATGAAAGTTTTGCCAGCAATTCAACCTCTTCATGTACTAGGCTTTTCCTGAATAAGGCAAAATATCTTAAAATTGGACAAAACAGTTAAGCAGATAGAGCATTTGCAAATGCAATAGTTAATGGAGTCTATCATTTTCATGCATCAACATCAGCTTTAGCACTATTTTGGAATGATACTTTTCTGAGTGACTTGAATATATCACTGTCAAGAAGACATGTAGCAGCTGCATTTCTTCAAGAAACAATAAGACAAGTTGCACAGAATTCTGAAATATCTCTGGAGATGCCAGGTAATTCTAACATAAAAGATGAGACTAAAACAGCATTTAAAGAGTTAGGAGAAAAGGGACTTATAAGAAGTGCTGAAAATCATTTTTGTTCAGAGTGTACACATAAATTTAAAGACACTGCAGACTAAATACTTAATCAAAGAAGTAATCCTGCAGGTATAGTTGGTGTTGATGAACATTGAACAGTGCCTGCTTTGACTGGAGAGCATGCTCAAAGAGCTGTCATAGATGCAAGACAAGCAAGACCAATTCAAAGTGATGATGCTATGGATGTTGATGAAAATAAAAGCCATGCCTTAGTGAAGATGGTTGTAATGGACGGCATTGTAATGGGCCAACATACTGTGCTTATGAAAAATGTTCCAGAGACCTTATTAATGCTCGTGGTGGATCTTTTTGTAAGAAACATAATGAAGAAATGAAAAATCGCTGTCTGGTTAAAGACTATACTGAAAAAAGACTTGATAAAGTCATCAAGACATGTGCAGAGCATAAAAATCTGTGGCTTAATTACACATCAAGATTTGGAAACTAGGGTTTATTGGGAGTTCAAAGACTATTGAGGCACACAGAAAATGAAGGCCAAGAATGGAGACCTGCTATAAATTATCCAAACCAACGACATGATGATAAAACAGTTGAGAAGAACTCACCAAATCATTACTTTAGTCTATCACACTACTATTGTGTTGAGACTTTATGTGCACCATGTGGAGTTGTTCTTGCATGGACAAAGTTTGCTAAATCAGAGTCTCCTTCAAAGATTTTAAACTGGCTTTGTAAAGTTTACCCTGATCCTGACTCATGGCCAAGCTATGTTTGTATTGACAAGGCTTGTCAGATACTCAAGACAGCCATTAAAATCCCTGCATTTTGGCAGCCTTGGAGCCAGACAAGTCGCTTCATTGTTGACTCTTATCATTATATCAATCATTGGACAACAGACTATCTTTGCTGAAAATGGTGTAATCCTGCCCCTCTGAATGGCTCTGCACCTAATTTGGCAGTAGTTGAAAATGATAAAAATGGTCAACCACATTATAAAAGAGCATTTAATACACAGGTGAGTATTTATATGTTTTATTCTATAACTTCCAAAGTTGACTTGTTTTAGACATGTGAACAGCTTAATGCATGGCTAGGTGGGTTTGAGGCTATCTTGAACAGGATGACAGTTGTCAACTTTGATTGGACTTTGCATGCCTTGCTATGCCTAATAGTGAGAGTGATATTGATAATGATAGTAATAATGATAGTGATATAATGATGAGTAGATAGACAGTCTATATTTTGATCTACAAGTGAATAAATACATGCAGTTTATCTAGTGTCCATGTGGACTACATAATCAGAGTGAGATATGCATATATAAATTGACAGTCTATCTAGAGTATACATGGAGTCCACATGGACTCTATAATAAGATCAAATATGACAACTTAAAAGAAAGGTGAACTGTACAGGGACTCTACATGGACTGTAGGTGGGGCCCATGTGGACTATGGTGGAGTCCACAGGGAATTCCACGTGGACTATACGTAGACCAGGGGGAGTGTAAAATACTCGTTAGGAGACATTTCTTTCGGGGGTTCGTATTATACGCGAGTCGTGCGCGTGGGCTTTGGAGACCACGAGCAGTCGGCTCGTTGGTGGGATGGAATGGTTCGGATTTGGTACTGGTATCAGAATACATGAACCGTACACCTGTAGATACCTGTAGATACCGTGTAAGTGTGTTGTATAGTAAGCTTCTATGCTCGAATAGTACAGTTGGTACTCACCCTCAGTCGGTAGAATAATGACTGAGAGTGGGGAATAGCGGTCTACTACATTATAAAGGAATCTATGTCCAGTAAGGATCGTTGCCACACTTGCGGTGCCCGTGCTGCGGCGCCCTTTTGCGACCCTGCGCTCGCGGGCGCGTCAATGTGCGCGTCGGCCTTCAACACAATCTTGCGTCGTAGTTCAGGCGCGACATGGCGTAGTGACAAGAGAAGATAAATTAAAGAGCTGTGGTACACAGAAAGAACTGAATACGAATAGGAGACACAGCCACGGGCCACACATTTAGTTATCAGTCTCCAGGACTGGAATTAGCTCGTCAAGCTTGCAAGGCCGAGCTCATCGAAGATACAGATCAGAATGATCGACAATCTTATTCACTATCTGGATCGTCATTCCCACCAGTCAAAGACAACTCATGCTCACACGAGGGATGAAATATACGAAGCGCGAAACACCATACCGTAGTATTGAATGGCACATATGCAAGTGGTGCCACAATCATCTGCGCAGTTGTTGAATGTTGACTGACGCTCAAGCAGATCATTCCATCTCATCTCAAGCGGCGCAGCGCTTCCATCTGAGGCATCGAGTGAAATGGCACGGGCAGTAATTGAGTTGACTTTGCGCGCTGTCGTGCTGCGGAACTTTCCTAGGGGTTTGAGGTTGGCAATGGCATACGTACGAGTTCGCCGAGTTGACATTATTCATTGCCTGAGGCCTGAGGCTTAATCGGCTGTAAATCCACTGCTGTGGAAATGCTTCATGTATCGGCGAGCCGTACATGAGGGTGATTGAATCGAACTCAACAAGATGTCAAACCCATGAGTAGCCGCCAGCATCTGCATCATCATGGCCAACGATGTGTCGAACGGCAGTCGACACGATAGTTCTTCCAAGCTGTGAGACGAAGGGTGACGTTTTGGATGGTTTGAGTGCTAACCTAGAGCGACGGCAGAAGTTCACGGCAGGAGAAAAGCCATGAGGCGATCGTGCACTACTTCCATGGACCCAAAAGAAAGTACAAAGTTTGGGAAAATATGCACCACACGTTTGTGGCACAGCCGCCCAAGTCATCTGAGTGATGCAGGATGATCATATCGTGACTTGTCATTGGCCAAGCGACTATTCGGTCCCAGTACCTTGATGGAGCAAAGCCTGGATACAAAGCATAGACTATAAATGCCTGCGGGCGGTGTGCAGAACCCCACATCCACAGGCAGTTTCCCAGATACTTTTGTTCTGCAGACTGACTGTACAACATCAGATCTCAGATAATGTCGAGGGACCCTTCAAAGCGTGTTCTTCAGCGCGCAGGAAATGTGCAGGACCTGTTATCTTCGAGTGATTCACCATCCACAGACACGACTTTAGTGGGCGTGGCACGGACAGTGAAGCTCAGCGCATCTATAAAACGCAAGTTTAAAGAGTTAGGGCGTCCAAAGGAAAGAGAAAGAGGCGATGACTTGACGACGCGCTCGGGACATGCGAAATCGGTATCGACGACGGCGAGCGTGACTCCGACGCCAACTCCGACGCCCGCACCCGCTCTCTCGCATTCATCAGGTCTTCTTTCACTTCCACTATCATCATTGTCGACAGAGAGTGTTGGTCCAGTGACAAGTGTTGCTGGCACAGCCGCCTCACTTCGACTGTCTGCGCCCATTTTTTCTCATCCGGTACTGCCGATGAGCGACGAGGGAGATGTAGCTGTGCCCAAGTTACTACAAGAGGGCATTCCGATGACCAAAGTCTCGAGCAACAAAAAACGACGGTCTGTATTTCGGCTGGACCCTGACATCGGTCAAATTATTTGGGAGGGAAAACGGCAGCGCATCAGTGTGTTTATTTTATTTTATTTCATTCAATTCAATTCAATCTCAAGCTCAATCTCCTTAGTTCCCATTGAGAATATCAAGGAACTCCGCTCAGGCTCTGACGCAAGGTACTATCGTGAACAGTTTCAGCTCGCAGCAGAATACGAAGATCGGTGGCTAACGATCGTGTATATCCTCGATGGGGCATACAAAACCCTGCATCTCATCGCTGCGTCGCGTGATGATTTCAGGTTATGGGACACGACATTGCGCAAGCTGTATGCGATACGCCAGAAACTCATGAGTGGGCTTGGGAACCTTGAGATGCGCCAGGCAATTTGGGAGAAGCATTACTGGAAAGGTGCTGACGAGGAACAGGACCAAAAACTTGTGTTCGATGAAGTCGCAAAGCTTTGCAGGAGGCTGAATATTAATTCGAGCCCTAGCGAACTTCAGAGGTTATTCAAGGTACCCCTTTTTGCTTGCATGTACCCCTATTTCATTAAATGGTTATTCCAGCAAGCCGACATTCATCAACGCAATTATCTTGATTTCACAGATTTCCAGCGTTTCGTCAAGCTCCTCAAGGCGCGTCCAGAGATTGATCGCCTTTATAACAAGCTACGTGCCAGAGGTGGCTCAGTATTCGATTTTGCAGTTTTTGAGCGGTTTATGCGCGAGAAACAAGAGGTGTGTACCCCATTCTATTTTTCAAGCTTCGTCTTACCTTGTCCACAAGTTCAGCCTTAGCACTTCTGAGCTCCAGAACCTTTTTGAGCGACATTCTGAGGTCATGAAGGGTCCATCATCCACCTCTCATCCAAGCAGGAACATGTCCAAAGAGGCTTTCACCGCGTTCCTAATGTCCCCTGACAACGCGGCGTTTACGGACCAACATGGACGCGTCTGCCACGATATGACGCGTCCGCTGTCAGACTATTACGTGTCATCTTCACACAACACGTATCTCGTCGGGCACCAACTTGTTGGAGTGAGTACGATAGAGGGTTACATCCGTGCGCTGCTGCACAGCTGCCGCAGTGTTGAGCGTGCGTACTCGTTCTTATCTACTTTTTTTTTCCTAATTACTTCATACCGCAGTCGACATTTTCGATGGAGACAACCCATCTGAGCCGCATGTAACCCACGGAAAAACCTTGACCTCTAAAGTCCCCCTTCGAGAAGTCTGCCATGCCATTGTCAAATACGGCTTCGTCACGTCTCCGTACCCCATTATCATATCGGCTGAGATTCATTGCTCACTGGCAGGTCAAGATGCGATCGCCAATATCATGTGCGAGGTCTTTGGTGACAAGCTTGTCCAAGCGCCAATTCCCCGCGATGGGAAGTCAGACCGTCTGCCCAGTCCTGAGGAACTTAAAGGGCGAATTCTGATGAAGGTTAGCTAGGTTCAAGCCTGTGTTTTAGGATGGAGTGTATTGATGAACACGGTTTTAGACGAAGAATCTTTACCTAGCGGGCAAGAAAGCATCATCCTCGAGGCGGGGTGAAGGCGAATATGGACTAACGGAGACATCGGCGTCAGCGTCCTCCTCAACGTCTGATTCAGATGCAGTGTTTGAGAAGCAAAGAAAAACTTCCGTCTCCCGTCATAGGGATCCAGATGCAGCGTCAGCAGTCAAGGGTATGTTAATCCATAGTAATATGTGGCCTCGGTGCTGATACAATGTAGAGCTTAAGGATGATCTGATGAAGGCTGGAACGACGGTTCTGCAGCGAGTTCGAAGCGTTGGCAAACATTCCTCCTCCAGGGCAACTTCGGGTCCCAACTTATCTACCTCGCAGCAGCAACATACCACCCCCCGTTCGGTTGTATCTCTTCCAGCTACAACATCTGTCAACCCTCCCTCGTCCTATATTCCTCCACGTGGACTCACTTTATCGCCTGGACCAATGTATTCACCCTCTCCTTCCTCGAGCTCAACTCCTTTACCCTCCATAGCATCCTCCTTATCGACCTCCCCTCCACCTATCACTCTTCCACCTGTGAACTCCTTGACATCATCTTCCGCTCCTATTCCCATTCCATCTTCCTCTTTCCAGAAGCCAAAGATGTCTGGGTGTCTCCTTTCGCTCCTTGTGTACACCGTCGGCGTTAAGTGTCGCGGAATAAACAAGAAGGAGACTTATGCCCCAGAACATATGTTTTCTCTTTCTGAAAACAGCGCAAATCGTATGCTTAAGATGGGTGGTATGCAGGACTTGATCAAGCATTGTCGGACACATCTGGTTAGGATTTATCCCAAGGGTACGAGAGTGACCTCGAGTAACTATGAACCACATCGATATTGGAGCGCCGGGACACAATTAGTCGCCATTAACTGGCAAACATTTGGTACGCGGATTTGGGGTTTTGATATTCTTTGTTTTGTTGACTGCCTCATAGACCTCGGTTATATGATTAACCACGCCATGTTCCAGCGCAATGGAAGAACCGGATACGTACTGAAACCAAATGCTCTTCTAGGACCCACATCACCATTATCTTCAGCGCATTCGTTATCAGCGCATCATCACCTTCGCTCACACTCCCCCACTCCCTCTTCCGGTTCTGGATCCGCAGTAGCACCACTCAAGGACCTGCTCCTCAAGCGCACAAGGCACCATTTCGATGTATCTATCATCTCGGCGCAGCAGCTCCCGCGTCCGAAGGACTCATCCGGACGTGAGATCGCAGATAAGACCTTGGTGGATCCGTTCGTCGAGGTCTCTGTGCACGTCCCTGATTGGCCTTCTAACATTGGAGCGGGCATGGTGCCTGCACCGCCCACACCCGCTCGGGCCCACACGTTCCGGACGGGCGTGGTCAAAGGAAATGGGTTCAATCCCGTGTGGGAGGAGAAGCTCCGGATACCGTTTGAGTGTGTGGGTGATATGCGGGAGCTTGTGTTCATTCGGTTCGTGGTCCGAGCGAATGAGAGAGAGGATGCAGAGCCCCTTGCGGTATATTGTGCTAGCTTAGGCAGCTTGGGGATGGGTACGTTGTCCTTTTCTTACGAACTGACTGGCGATGCTAATGCTGAATGTGATCATAGGCTATCGACATTTACCGCTGCATGATACTCAGCTGTCGCAGTATTTATTCTCGACGCTTTTTGTACGTATGTCAATCACGGACTTGTAACGTATTCGCATTTCGATTGTTCATTTGTAGTTGTATCTTCATACCCGTACTGCACTCATGTTTTAGATCTCTTCACAAATGGTCAATGTGTCGCTTATCTGCATCCTGTATTATGACCTTAACTTCCTCACCACTTCAGACAACAATTCCCGCACACTAGCCCGCCGTATTATCGGCCAAGCACGCCTCAACTACTTGGTAGTAGCGAGAGGCTCAGATAGTGCCATAGTGGATGTCACCGTCACCGTCACCGTCACCGTCACCGTCACCGTCACCCAAATTTTGTAGCAGGTGTAGTAGTGAAGACGTTCACAATATTACATAAAATAGTTCGTGAGATACATCGCAAATGTCAGCATAAGTAGTATATAAACCTTCGTAGCGTTCTCTATAATCCAAAGTGTACTGCTTTCCAGGGTAGTCTCTTATATGTGGATGACGTCACAGTACGCAAGCAGCAAGAACAACTGCTGCCAAAGATAAGACGGTGCTTCGCAGAGAAGCGCTGGTCATAGTGCTTCCATCTGTACACGTCTTAGCAAACAGGGCCGCAGGGGCAAAGGAGAGAGTACTCACTGCTGCCCGACGATGAGCCGTTGGAGGATGCTGATGAGCCCCCAGTTGGCGTGCCTGATATGGTAGGCGTAAGAAGGAGGAAGTGAGAAGGCATTAGCAGTGAGATTACAGAGTGAGTACACGGATATCGAACAGATTGAAGATGCCGCACCTGAACCTCCTGCTGCATTTGACAGTTGAGCAAAGCCAATCGAGGTAGGGTTGGATCGAAAGACTGCATAAACGTTCTTCTAAACATGTTGAGAAAAATATTCATGTAAATCAAATAAAGGGGTTCTGCCGAACAAAGTAGCGACGCACGAGGAAGGTATCGCCAACAACCCATCCAGGGATTGTTGAGCTGGGACCTACGTTGATTCCAGTATTCAAATCAAAGATTCCGCCAGTGCATTGGGTAGATCCCTGTTGAACGGGGCCTAGGTTCATGTCGTCTGTATTAATGGGCCATGATTTGCCCCCAAAGGATAGGCTGACGGAAACGTTCGTGCCACACGCTACGAATCCAGTTATGTATGAGTGCAAGTTCTGTATAAGAAAGGAATATGGCGTTTACGGAAAGAGTAGAATCCAGGCATGGAGGGGATGGTTTGGGAGCCTGGTACGGCAGCCCAAATTGCTGCGACGTCAGCAGTAGGGCCACCTATTAGTGTTGTACCAGTATCAATGGCTGACAAGGCTGCCGAGCCTGTTGAGATGCCGACTTGCTTTCCTTGTACAGTGATAGCTATTGAGAATAAGTTAAGGAATATTCTCAATCGATAGCGAAGTAGATAACGGACCAGACATGCTAAGCAACCAGTAAGTAGGATTCGTGACAGCCAAGTCCAAAAATTCCAAGTCTCCCGTGAACAGGCTTGAGTTCGTGCCACCTAGAGTGAAAATTCCTCCAGGTGCCTGTTGGCGTGCATTTGGGTTATCAATGTTGCGGGCCAACCAGAAGGACATTTCTGGATTATCAAGCTTGCCATTGCTGGTCAAGGCATCCCAGAATGGTGTCGCCTGCGTCACTGAGATGGCAGGAAACGCGAGACCCATGATTCCCGAAATCTTTCCTGAGAGGAGGTTGCTGGTCATCTGAGTGGCAACGACTATGCATCTATCAATATCATATACTAAACCGACGCAAAGGTTCTCTCACGGAATGTCTGCTGAGTGACTGTGAAGGGACCCATGCTAACCGTGTCCTGACCGATCTGCCCTGCAACAGTACCGGATCCATATTGAATCTGAGTGCTTGAACTCGACAAGGTGAGGGAGGATGAGGCCGAAGTATCGTATGTAGGGCCTGAAACTCCGCAAGAGACGCACTGACTATCCGCAACCCATAAATCCGACGATCCAGTATCTAGGATTAGATTGAAGGTCCGAGCACTGTTCAAGATTTAAAATATTAGAGCCTGAACAGTATCCACGTGAAATAAATATCAGAATCGTCACTTGGGGGTCGAACTCGAGGAGTAACCTAGGGAAATAATGGGAGTGGAGTATCTACTCACGGAGTACCGATGCTTGCACTCGAATAATAGGATGAATCGAATCCCTATATATAAGAGTCATTGGGGTGAACCAGAGCTTAGAGACGATATTTCATAGAAACGAACCTCGTCAACAATACTAAAACCAGCAGTAGATCGGCGGCCTCTGGTTTGCTTCTTCGTGTACCCATACTTTGCGCGTATATGGTCCGCAGCGTCGGCCCAATAAGCCATGTCACGTACATCATGTCCAGTACGACGAGAAAGAGTAAAGTGGAGCGGTTCAGCCCCTACAGAAGAAAAAAGGGAGACTGTTAAAAGAGAAAACAAGAAATAGAGAGACGTCGATGCCATGGTGGTAAGGGGGCCCGACGCTCAGTGTTGGTTAGAAAGAGGAAGAGAAGAAGAGAAGGGAAGTTAAGAAGGCAGTGGGCGCCAAGGACACGCGTTACTGTGGCTCTGCTCCGAGCCCGCAACGGGGCTATCCCAAACGGAGCCTATAGTCTATATGTGTTTACTGATATCGTATACCAGGACTCACTTTCGTTGAATCTATTAGGAGGTTCTTTTGAATTATTTAGGTCTTCATCTGGCTTCAAAGAGACCCCAGCGACATAAAGGCGGCTTTCTCGAAGTTTCCCTTGCAAGTGTCAAGTACAACCTACAAGAAACTAACTTGAACGATGCCACACCCTGCATCACCATCGATATCATCTTAAAATTGATCGAATCAATTTTGACTCTCGACGACCACAACCGCGGTCACGGACCACAGGGTCCACTCAATTGCACTCATTTATAGACTCTGTGCACCCCACATACCTACAACCTCTTATATTGATACTTTTGAGCTCTCAAGCTCACTTTCCGCCTTCAGTATTTCACAGGCACTCCGATCCCTTAATCGGCTGCGGTGGGGCTTCTTCAACTTGACATGGGGCCTCATCTCCAAACGCCGACGTGAACCCTAGTGTAATTCAATCCTCGGCGGTGCAATCCGCAGCCCCTCGCACATAAGGACCAAACAGGAAACGATTACTCACCACCATTCAACTGCACTGCGGCATCGAGAAAACGTGTGGATTCATGACTATTTTTGACAGGCCAAAGCCCAGTCGTTTGCCCATCGAACTACAGCGCCTCATCCTTGAGGCAGCAGCCAAGGAGGACAGGAGGACAGCACGTCAGATAGGCCTCGTTTCCCGGTATACACGGAGTTGGTAAGGGAATAGTTATGAAATCGTTCATTTGTTTCATGATATTCTGACTTATTGTCTTTTTTGCCTGGCAGGATAGAACCCATTCTATATGGATGTGTCATAGTGCGCAGCCAGCGACACGCAGCTGCATTGTTAGAAATTATCCACTCCAAACCACGGTACTTTTATAGCCCATTAGTCAGGTCTCTGGGAATTAGCGACTCCGTGACGCTTCAACAATCCAAAGCTATCCTCACCGAGTGTTCACGGAACATCGTTGACTTGGCAGTATGGACAAACTTCACACGGAATCCCACAGTCTTTCTTCCATTCGTCCGCTCATATTCCATCCAGAGACTCTCGCTCAAATCACATCATCCCTCTGAACTTAGTATTCCGCCCAACCTTCTCACGTCTTTGACCCACCTGATGATCCTCGATGGGCCATATACATGGTTTCAGATGCGCGAAGCTGTTCGTGGCAAAGCAAAAAGAGCCCGCAACCCTGAGTGCGCCAACGGCGGTGATCAGTTTGGGTCGCTGACCCACTTTGCCGTATGCTCCCAAAATTGGGGAAGCATGCAACCTATTTTAAACGTAGCAATGAATCTCAAATATTTTGTAGTCGTCGTCCCCCCTCAGTTCAAGGCTGCGCCATTGATTTTGCGACGGATACACGAGATTGGTGATAAAAGAATGGTTCTTGTGGAGTATTCGCAGACAGTCGAGAACTGGGAGGATTCTGTGAGAGGGGGGAGACGAGGCTTTTGGGAATGTGCAGAAAAGCTCGTTGACGGGGGATACTTTGCTGAACAGACAAAATGGAATGCATGATATCCAAACGGACTAAATAATTTGTATCCTTTTACTATTTCGAGACACATAGTATGTACATGAACTTGAAATGCTAGTATTTAAATCTATATACATAGTACAATGAGTCTCAGATACGCTAATTGCCAGTGTGGTCCGTTGTGATTACGGTGTTAACGGCCCATCATCGCAGAATATAATGCTTTCTCAAAAGCAACTCGGCGTTTGCTTGAGGAAGAATCTAAGTCAATGATATCAAGCTTTCGCTTTCCTCTGATGGCGACTGCTGAGGAAGTATTCATCCTTTCATACGACATATTATTGAACGTTTGAGAGACGATGCGGTCCAGGATTGCAGAAACCTCGTCTAAATCCATCACATTGTTCATTCTCTGGCGGAAACGGATAGAAGGGTTGAATCTGCTGGGTGTGCGCGGGGTTGACGTCTGAATTGATTTAACCACATCGAGGATATGAGGTAGCAACGGGCGGTCCTCAGGTTTTTGCTTCCAACAGTCTTCCATCAAGGCCCACAATGCAGGAGTTAACCCCCATTTGCCCCAGCTCGGGCTATCATCGGTTGGTTTCGCCGGTCGAGCACCCTTCATGATTTCCAGTTGAATCGTCGTATCGTGACGGATGTCAGCAAAGGGGAGGGTGCCTGTGAAAATCTAGCCAGCCACGTAACTATCACTCCCTGCTTCTAACAGACTTAGAGATTTTAGTGTCGCGTACCTCGAAGCAAACGCAAGCCCAGGCATATATGTCGCTCGCCTTGGTGTTCTTTACGACCGCGTCGTTCTCAGGATCAAACAGCTCGGGTGCTTGCCATCGAACAGTTCCGCCTTTTGACCCCGTGGAAGAAGTCGAAGTCCATGCGAGGATTTGGGGATCGAGCATTGCAGAAAGACCAAAATCTGCGAGACGTGCTCTTCCTTCATCGTCCACCAGAATATTGGGCTGCGGATTCATGTAAGCAAACTTCAAATCGGTTGGAAACATGGTGCTCAATACCCCTTTCAGGTCGCCGTGGACAATTCCTTTGTTATGCAGATATTGAAGGCCTTCCGTGACGTCATGGACCTAGATATCTGTTGGTTAGACAAGACGCCTCGATCCTGACTACTGGTGTGCTTGCCAATTGCAGCCGATCGACGTTTGGATTGCTCGTTACATAGGTTCGGACATCGCCAGCTTCCATCCAAGGAGATACAAAGCAGAGTCGATTGTTGAAGCGGAAGAGTCCAAAGAAAGGAAGAACGTTGTTATGCGCCAACTGTCCCCATATGATACTTTCATGGTATATGCGCTCCGAAGTGCATGCAAGATCAACAACGTTAAAATATGGTGATTTGCGGAAAACCTCACCTTCAATACATATTCTATGCCCAAATTTTGATATACTCGCATGGCCTTTAAACACACGGCTTGGCCTTCACATATCCCCTTGTATATATCAGCGAAACCACCAGCCTCAACAGGGAACTGATCGCCTTCCACGACATTCGGAGGAAGCTCATAACAAGTAGGAAATAGTCCCGACCTGTTGGAGAGTCTCTGCGTGGCTACAACTAGGTGCACTCTGAATGCGGGGTCCAGTTCAACTTGCGGTCGGTCCAGAAGCTACGCACATGCTCATCACTGATGAAGTAACCTGGAGGAGCCAGTCTGGACTTACCCACTGAAAACCGTCTAACAAAGCCTGTGCCTCCGCACCTACACAATGAAGGACCTCTCGATAAAGTTCAGGATTAAGGAGGATGGGCTGAATTTTGGTAATCGCGAAGCGTATCTTTCTTTCTCCCTCAGATATTTCCAGTAGGCCATCCATTGAATCGACGAGTGCTGTCTTGTCCTCGTGTCATGAGGCGTGCCTCTAATTATAAGTTACGACATGTATTGCAGCATAGCCTTTGTCACATGAAATCAAGCGGGTGTTGCCTCTGAGTGGCTGGAGTCACGGCTCAGATACGCAATATAGTGTTACGTAATTGATCGTGTTGCTTCAAAAGCAAAATCCTAGAATTGAACGAAGTCAATTCAAGACCCTCGTGCCACCCGAAAAACCTTGCGCTCAATGCCAATATCATAAGTGAAGTTGCGAACCAGGAGCAACTGGATTCTGTATCAAGATTCAAATGTGTATGCGTCTTGTATGCGTCACGAATGAGAACCAAATGACTTCGGAGATTGCATAACCGTGTGTATATATATCTTTTCTTACTAGCATCGTCAAATTGTAGTCGCCTCGTGACAATGCAGTGTTGAACTAGCCCTCTATGTGCTGCGGGCTTTTTACCACGTGCCTGTAGTCTCGCCAGCCCCCGAGTCGCTCACCATCCCAGAACTGTCCTCTTAACGATCAATTTGCTATTAACTTCAAGTTCCATTTATACGTCCTTTCCAGTACGAATGCCACCAGTGCCAAAAAAACTTCGCTTCTCCAAAACGAGCCTTTCTGCTGGCAAGACGAATCGGAGAACCAAGTCTAGTGGCTGTCTTACATGCAGAATTCGTCGAAAGGTTGGCAAAATATCCACTAGCATTCAAACAGTATCTGATATAAAGGGTCAGAAATGTGATGAACAAGTCGACGAATCTGGTCATTGTACTACCTGTACACGCCTCAGAATCGAATGCCTTGGATTTGTTGCAAAATACCCTGAGTGGCTCAGAGTGAGCTTAGATTTGAAATACGGTGTAATTTTTTCGGTTTCTAATTAAGTGACACAGGAAGGTCGTAACCTTGCTAACCTACGGCAAAGAATTAAATCTTTTTTAACTGAGAGGCGTAGTTCTGAATCGATGGTAGAAGATCTCACCTTAAACTTCAATGACTCTAATCCCACAACGCCTGGACTCGGAGGCGACAGCTCGTGTATCACTGACGCCTCTGGAGAAAGTATTCAATTCAGATATTCTCCAGGCTTCAGTAACTCTGGTCCCGCAACTCGCTACATGGAGGGTACAAGTCTCTTTAAAGTCCTAGATATTCCAAAGGCCAATAGAGACTGTTGGGAGAGTCCCTACTCTTCAGACTTTGATAGATTCTATCCTCTAGGTAAAGATCTTTAATTTTCAAAAGCATTTACGTTGTTTACCCAATTTCCTAGAGCCGGCAGCGTCGCCAGCCATTGCGAGTCGTTTTGGACCATCATACCACTTGGAATTTAATGTGTTGCCCTACTTCCTCGATGACACAATCTCCTTCTCCCGAAATCCTGACGTGCATTTGCCGCCCTACGTCCTAGATGAAATGGAGCTTTCCTCTTATGCTCAGCTCACGTCAGGGGACCATCAACTACGAGATCTTGTTTGCGAAACCGTAATTTCGCACGTGAGCTCAAGAGCGGGTGCAAAACTCCTTTCGTCTGTACGTTATCAGCGCCACCTGAACCACGCCACAAATGCCTTCGGAAGCGAACATATACAGCGAAGACTGAGAGAGGTTGACGCTCTAGTACATAACAATCACAATCCATCGTCCAGCGATGCTTTGGCTGCGCTCCATGTAGTATCGTCCTACGTCATGGGCGGCGGCGCAGGGGAGTGGAAAACCTGGCTTAACACTTCGTGCGACTATGTCACTCGCATACTTGCGAGCTACGACGGCCCATTGGAAGCTCTCTCAAGGTCTAATTCTATAGATGCCTTCATTATCAAGATGTCAGCTTGGTTCGATGTCCTGGCGTCTATCACTACCCTACAGGAACCTCGCTTTCTATCCGCCATTCGATCCATGTTTAGGCCGAAACAATCCAAAGCACAGGGCATTATTTCTGATGCTCAAAATAATGTTGGAAATCATCTTTCAATGATGACCCCGATAGGCTGTCATAATGTCGTGTTTTGGGCTTTAGCTGAGGCATCTTATCTATCTTGTTGGAAGCGACAACAAGAGAAGCAAGACCGCCTCAGTTTTTCGAAGCTCGTCAGGCTAGTGGAAGAAACTGAGAAACATCTTGAACCTTGTTCTACTACATCCACCAATCTGGAGTCTAGCACAGACTCAGCGGATTGTGGTTGGCACATCCTCTCTTCCGAGCTTTTCCGTGCCACTGCCCGCCTTTATCTTCGGACAATCGTCGCTGGTGACAACCCTAATGTTGATGAGGTGCAAGAGAGCGTTCAGGATGTCATAAATTGCATGCAGCCTCTTAGTTCCTCTCCATGCAATGTTAAGGTCGACGGGCTGACAATGAACCGTTGCATCATAAGGAGCGCAGCCTTTTGCTTCTTTCTGTGCGGTGCTTTCGCGCAAAAGACTGTCCATCGTGAGCTCATTCGTAACCTGCTTGCCAAGGAAGACGATGGGAATGGAACTTTGGGGACCGTTAATCGCATGCTTTGTGAGTTGTGGAAACAACGGGATCAAGCTCGAAGTTTGCGAGCCCCAATAAGGGTGGATTGGCGAAGCCTGCTGTCTCAGTCGAAAGTATTACTTGTCTGAATTCCTGTGTACCTGTCGTTGTCAATAACTAACTTGATGTACCAGCTTAATCGCATGCTTAGACATTGGTACGGATTCAAACTTCAAGTTCCAGGAGAAAGATTCCTGCGTCAATTCATGCCAATGTCGATATAAGTATATGCATACAATGAAGTTACAAGGGTAATGGTAATTCTAGGAGTCCACAATGAAGAAAAATGAAGGATAAAAAAAAGTACTAGAATCACAGCAAAAATCAATAGAAAGTACCGCAGAAAGAGGGGTAACGAAAAGGCTATGGTATACTGTTCAACAGAGATAAGACTCTTTCCAACGTCCGTTCGTCGATTTCTCCACGCTGCTCCAACGCCGACATGATGGCGGTCTTGGAAAACGATGGCTGGCTTTGAGGAGCAAGATCCTTTTCCAAACTTGCCAGTGCATTGACGATCCTCGTCGCCAACGAGTCGAGCAGAACCATCAACTCCGCATCTGTAGTTTGTGCGTTCATCGGGGGGAGTAGCACGTTGGGGTCGCCGTACAGTTTCAGTGACGAAGATCGGCCCACAAGCTCGCTCTCGATATTGACCGTCTGCATACTGCCTTTGCGTTCCGGCAGAACCTTGAATATGCGTGACGTGGTGAGAGTCTCGAGGCGGAGACATATGACACCAAGCTCCTGCATCTGCTCGACGCTGAACGGAATTCGAGAGCCGGATGCGGTGGAACCTTCCTGACCGAAATTCTGACGTCCAGCCAGCTGGAATGGGTATAAAAGTGAGATATTCTCCGGCACCTCTAGACCCTTTAGCTTAACTTCGCCGACAGAGACGATGTGCAAGCCCATCTGACGAATCTCATCAATGGCTTGTGCAGGCTGCAACTTCGAATACTCCGTCTCCAGCTCGCCGTAGATCGAGGCGTTGATTTCCCGGAGGATCTCGGCACTACACATGATCTCGCCACCTGCAGCGGCGCCACAAATACGTGCGGAGCGATTGACCATGGAGCCGAAGTAATCCATACGGTGAGTTATGGGATCCGGTTCAGCTTTAGGTGTGCCACAATGGATGCCCATACGGACGCTCAATCCACGAGCAACGAGCACACCACTGGAGTCGTACAGAGGCTTGCCATCGTCACATTCCAAGATTTCCAACGGCCACGAAACATTCAACAACTCGGCCTGAACACTCAGACACCACCAGACGGCAGCGAGAGATGTGGGGAATGAACACATGAATGAGTCACCTTCCGTCTTCACCTCGTACCCTCCACAGAACCTCAGAAGCCGCCTCAGCAGGTTGTTATGTAGCTTGTGCGCCGTCGCCATGCCGGGGTTGACTTCCCACAGGTGCGTCGAGTTCCTGATATCACTGAACACCAGTGCGATATGGCCGGTGGGTGCAGGAACTTCGCCGTCGAGCCTAGAGATGGTTCGATCAAGAATTTGGTCTTTCTTCTTCGGGACCTCCGATTCGGGTGCCTCCGCCAACCCAATAACCATGATCATCGTGCTCCCCTCTGCCCCATAACTAATCGCGAAATCCCTCAGCTTCTGCGCTGCGATCATCGGATCCGCCCTCTCTGCCCTAGCAATATCCACCGCTGTCTGGTACGACACGAAATCCCATAGACTTCGATCAGCAATGATGACGAACTCGTCCTTGAGCGTTAGATGGTACGTGAACACATCCGGACCCGCATTCACTGCAGGCATGTAGGGAGTGAACCCAAAAGATCGCGACACATCCACCATGCCATTCACATGGCCCGACGGGGACACCCACCCTTCCGCTGTCCGTATCCTCGCTGTTTCCTGGCGGTCGAATGGATCGTGCCGCTTCGCAACCAGTTGCGCAACGCCCTGCCTTGACACAACCGCTAACGAGTCCCCGGCATTCGCAACATACATCGTCCGCGTCGCCTCCTTAAAGTACACCACGATCCCTGATGCCCCGCTCTCCATCGTAGGTTGATCCACAGTAGACGGGAACCGCTCAAGATCCTTCTCCCCATTCGTCGAAACCGAATTCTTCCTATTCCGCAGATCCCTCGCAGGCTTCCTCATCGCGGTAATCAACGACCGATTCGTCTCCAAAAACGACCGCCTCAGCGCATCCGGCACGTCATCACCATTCTTCATCCTCTCCAGCTGCTCCACGAAGCTCTTCACGAAGTGGTCGCGAATGTACTTTGCGAGTCGGTTCGCCTTCGCGCCGGGGTACGGGGGCTTATACGGCTGCGAGCGTCCAAACATCGCGAACATCGCCCCCGGCGCGCCAGGGTTCTCCTTCTTCGTGTGGATCTCCTGCACGAGATCGAGCATGTTGAGCGTGTCGTTCTTCCCCAGCGCGTCGGCGATACCATACGACATTTTGAGGATCGTAGATGCGGAGGTGCGCACGCGGCGCTCGTCGTTCTCGTCTGGCGTCGTCACGGCTGTTCCGGGGAGCGTGACGTCCATTAGTCCCAGGACGCGGAGCTGCGTGAGGTCGGTGAAGCTTGACATGTTGCTGGATGGGGCGACGTTGGGATGCTGTCTGTCGACGGGCCCGTGGCCGTAATACGTCTGTCGTTTGTCGACCTTGATCTGCAGGTGGTTATTCCCCGATAGATTAAGGTATTTGAGGTTCTTGTTGAAGTTCCTATATACAAGCCACATTTCATCGTCAGAAAAATCGAACAGGAAAAGGAGAGGAAGAAAGGACAAGGAGAAAGAAAAAGACGCACCAATTCCAATCAAACTCCCAATTATTCGTATTATACTTCAACTGATTACTCCCCACATCCAACGACGTCAAATTCCTCAACCGCTGCAACTCCTGCGGGAGCGTATACAGCCTATTCCCATTCAAATACAACGTCCTCAACCTCTCCAGCCTATGTAAATCCTCCGTCGGAATACTAGCAATCTTATTCCCACTCAAATACACCTCCTCAAGACACTCCAACCTACTGAAAAACCGCCGCGGAAGATCCTGCAGCTCGTTAAACGACAAATTCAGCACGCGCAGCTCGCGGAGCTGCATGATTGGATGAAGCGCGTCGTCTGTGAGGCGGTTTTCGCCTAGGTATAGCCGTTTGAGGGAGTATGCGAGAGGGGGGTATACCATCCCCGTGGAGCTCCCGTACGATCCGAATGACGCGGTGCTTGCCTTCCTCTGGACATACAACTCAAACGATCCTTGGCCAGCCGGCGGCGATGACGGCCCTACCCCTGCCCCCGCCCCGTCGTGCGCTGCCGTATCGGGCGTGACAGGCACGGGAACCGGGTCCCCGCCGTACATCGCAGGCGGGTCATACCACATCCCCAAAAGGTTACTCGTAATGTTCATCTTCTCCAACGCCGCGCAATTCCACAACGAATACGGGAGCTCCGTGAGCGAATTATTATGCGCATCGAGCACAGTGAGGCGCTGGAGGTTCCCTATGCTCGCGGGGAGCGAGGTAAGCTTGTTATCGGAGCACGAGAACGTCTCGAGGTGGAGGAGGTCCCCTAGGGTCTCTGGGATACTTAAAAACGAGTTATGGTCGAGGCAGAGGTGTCGGAGGGAGGAGAGGTGCCCCACGGCGAGGTCGTCTAAGGAGGATAATTTTGCGTGGGAAATATCGAGCGAGGTGAGCGCGTACGGCGCGCGCCCGACGGGCTCCGGGACGAGCGAGAGCTGCGTTATCTCGTTATGCGACGCGTTGAGCGTCTTGAGGTGCGGCCCCAGCGCGAGGTCGAGCCCTTGTACGGCGTTATGATCCGCAATGAGGGTCTGCAGCTTCGGCAGGCCCGTCACGACGCCCAAATTCGTTATCTCGTTCCGCCTACAATCGAGTTTTGCTAGATTGACGAGTTTGGCGAATTCCTCTGGCAACTGGGAGATTCGGTTCCCCAGTATCGTGAACCGGGTGAGGTTGACGAGGTTCCCGATTTCCTCTGGGAGGTCGGAGATAACGTTGAATGAGATGTCGAGGTCGATGAGGGCGTCGAGCTGGCAGATGACGGGCGGGAGGTTTTGGAATTTGTTGTTGGAGATGTTGAGCGTCGTGAGGGAGCGTAAGCGGGGAAAGTACCATGGTAGGTTCTCGATGCGGTTGTTCTGGAGGTAGAGGGTCTCGAGGCTGACGTTCCGATCCAGGGAAGCTTCCTCGAGACTGCCGATGCGGTTTGAGGAGAGGTCGAGCCGTCGAAGGGAGGTGGCGTGCCGTACACTCTTAGGAACGCTCTTCATGAACATGTTGGAGAGGCGCAGATCGCGTAGCGAGACGCATGATTGGATAAAGTCTAGTGGGATCTCGAGGATTGGGTTACCTGAGAGCTTGAGCGAGACGACTTTTTCTGCGTTCTTGTGGACTGCTATAGGAATGGCGACTAGCGCCCTATGCTCAAGGTCGATATGCTCAAACGAATTAATCGTCACTTGCTTGTCCTGCAGGAATGCATGAGATCATAAATAAAGGCACATATATCGAGGTGCTTACCGGTGCAAAGACGATACTTCGATATATAAATCGAATGAGGAACGACAGCTTGTCTCCCGGTAGAAGAATCAGACCATCGTTAGCATAATACCCATGATGCTCCAGCCTCCTCTTAATGAGCCCCGCAGGCTTCTCCGTCATACCAAGCAGCCGTTCCCTTCCTCGCTCCCTCACATACAACCTATACGTCTCCCCGCTGCGCACAGGCAGCTTCTCATTCAACTTGGGCACCAACTCCGCCACCGTCGTCGAAAGCGCCATCGTCGCCTCATGGAACTGATCGTCGTCTTTATATATGCGCACCATATACGGCGTTACCTGCCGCTTGCGCTTCATGCGCCTCTTCGTTGGAGGCGAGGCGAGATGTTGGGTGTTCTGCAGCTCGAGAAGTTCGTGCGGGTCGAGGTCGGCATTGTCGAGTCGCGGCATCGCGAAGCTCATGGGGCGCTCGGCGCCTGCGGCTTTGATAGCTTGGAACTCGGCGCCGTAGTCGTCGTCGTCGACGGAACTCGCATACTCTGCGTCGAGATCGTTCTTGTCTACTCCCCAGCTCTCTGGCGCCTTCCAGAGGAGACTGCCAGCGCCTGGGCCCTCTATCGGGGACGTGGGTAGGGACTTGTCGAGTAGCGCTCGATCCTTAGGTGAGATCCTGCGGCTGTCACGATTGTATATGCGTGCAGTACGTTTTGATTGAAGCGTGGATGGATGGAAAGGGTTGCTGAAACCACCTTGGATTGGAAGAGAATTGACAAAGAAGGAATGGTCAGTGCTAGAATCGAATCCACTGCTGGGCGAGCTGGGCTGATCTAGCGTGGGCGGTGCAGGCTGGCCCTCTGCACCAATGATACCTTCAGAAATCAAATCGTTGACCTGCCAGTCGAGAAGATTAATATTTTTGAGCCCTGCCTCATCCAGAGCGTCCTCATTCCGCCGCAGTTCCTTTGGTGGCGGCGACGGCGGCGCTCGTGAATCCGACGATTTCTTTTTCTTTTCCTTCTTTGCAGTAGGTGGTGGAGAGTGGATAATAGGCGACACACGAGCGGAGAGGAGAGCATTATGTGCGTCGGGTATCGGAGGTGGTTTGTGGAGGGAAGGGTGTTCGCCGTCGTGCGAGTCGGCCCTTAGCCGGCTCTTAGATCGACTACTTCGTAATCTCGAGAATATCGAAGACTTGGATTTGCGCATAGACGGCGCGTCCAGCGTCGACGTCGTTGTGCTCGTTGTGCTCGGAAGTCGTTCACGCATGGAATCATCATCTGCAGACAGCCGTTGTCCCTCTAATGTGCTGAGCGTGCTGTGTGAGTCTGACGTCCGTGGCCGTAGTAGAGTAGATGAGCTGCCCGTGCGGAGCGTGCTGAACGTCGAGAACGATGACTTTGATGGAAAAGCAAAGCCCCGACTGTGCTTTGGCGGTGGCGTAGGCTAAGAAACAGAATCAGATGTAGTCCACCACGGCAACAACAAGAAAGAACGCACTGGCTCATCCCATGGGTCGATGATAGTGGGAGCAGAGCTGGGCATAGTCGTTGTGGTCGTCGTCGTTCGTGGCTGGTCCGTAATGAGATTCGTGGGTGACATGGGACGGTATACAAGGTGCATTGGGCAGCGTTGGTTAGCCCGAGCTCACCGTTGGCTCCGGCGGCGACGATAACAAGTTCCTTACAACGACTCTGACAGCGATGAAAGCAGTTCTCAGCCATCACTAATTCGGTAATCAACAATATTGCCGGTATCAGGGTTCTACCCTTCACTTTTTTTTTCATTTTTCCATATCTGTGTCTAATCTCATCTGCACCGAACAGGCTTTAATTGCTCCTAGTAAGTCAGGTCTGCGGTCTGCCCTGCTTAGCTAGTTCTTTCTCAATGTACATCGACATGTGGTTGTTCCAACTGAACTGCCTTTGTCCTCTTTCGAAACAAAGCAAGGTCGCGCAGACAACCCACGGCCCGGAATACCTACTCACCCATCCATCCATCCATCCATCCAGGACAGATGGATTCGTACCACCTACGGGCGTTGGACCAAGTACCCCTCATCACTTGAATCCAAAGTCCATAATTGCCATCATGCAAGTGTACATGTGCCATCGCCCGCTCCGACTGTTACGCAACAAAACTCTTGACGTCGACGTTGACAGCCAATTTATTCCCAAGTATGTTGTTGTACATATGTATATCTCTATGAATTATATGAATGAATTCATTTCGCATATCCATATCCATATCCATATCCATAACAGCCGATGTAACGATACCATCTTGTCAATGATCATGCTCAGCCGAGTCGATTGTTCGTGAATCCTCACGAGGTCCTACCGCAACCAACGCGTCGACTCAGATGTCTAGAAGACACAGACACATTTATCCAATATTCTTGTGCTCAAAGCCCGATCATGAGGTAGCTCCACTCTGGCAGTTATCCGGCATGCCAATGAAATACTGACAGTAGTAGTGACGACGCCGGACGGGGACCTGAAAGTCTGGGTACTTACCCTTACCACACACGTTCAGGAATCAGTACTCAGTGTTCAGTGTTCACTGGCACCGTCCGCAGAAAGTCAAGCTCGAAGTACATATGTACCATTGAGCAGCCGCCAGTAGGAATGCTAGAATTCTATCTGACGATTTCAAGTTTGCCATCGTTGCCGCTACTGCTACCTTGGGCCCGTTACACAGCCCGTTGCATCATCATAGCATCGATATCAACAGATGTGAATAGCTTTACTACAGTCTATACTCACAGGTTACTGGGTTACTGGTTACTACAACCGTGATGCCGCACTTCAGTCTTCCAACTCAGCCTTGCACGTTGCCTGGTGCCACACCACATCCGGCCTGGGAAGCTGGCATGCCACATGCCGCTGTGCCGCTGTACCCCGGAGGCTGGACGTACCCAAGGACGCGGCTAATGCCCAAGGTCCAAACATACATCCAAACCCGGACGCCACGGTATGTGAGTCATACTCGCGTATGTCAAGCTCAAATATCCTAAACTGGATCTCAGGTTCACTGCGATCTGATGGCTTCATGTATAATGGCATTGGCATTTGCCACTGCCAACCGCCAACCGTTGGTCTGAGTCTGAGTTTCTGCGACTGCACGAAGACTATGTAGCCTGCTAAGATTACTTACGGGAGTTAGGGCCATCTGAATCGATGTAGACGCTACGCTGCCCGGCGCGCCGCTGTCGATCCTCTATCCAGATTCCAAACCACAGCATGTCACCACCCACCGTGCTACATATAAACTCAAACTCAATTCCTCACAATCTCAATGGGCTTATGTTCACAATATACCCAACTACGGCCATCGCTGGCGTATAGAATTCCAGTTACTTCCTTCCCATGCCCATGCCATCATTGCCATCATTACCATGAGTTGTCGAATTCCCAGGCGTGGCGTTCAGTGGAGTCGGCATTTCATATTCAGCCCTCAGTGCTCAGGCCGATGCCGGGGGCCCTCACGCCAACAGTTCAGAATCAAAGCGCTAATGAACCTCAAAAAGCGTATGCATATACTGAGTGACCTCAGACATGGCACCACTGTTCACTGACTACGGCATCCCTCTCGGACCGACTCGTAGGTTCTTCTTGAAGTAAGTACAAGTATTTGTTATCTGTGTTCCGACTCGTGATCACTGTTCGGTATTCAGTGACCTTCGGACTGTACCTGACGGATTCAATGGCATGCGTATGCGCATATGACGTCGACGTTGATCTCCTCGCCAGCGCTGGTGCCTTCGCCTTCGTCAGGAGTCAGAATCAGAATTCAAACTAACTTGGACAGTACCCATGGGCGACCGCCGATGTCACATAATGCCAGTGACAAGCAATATTAATAGCGATGTTTCCGTAATGCATATGCATTTTTTCGACATGCTCCGAGTCGTACTTACAAGTTACTCTCCATAGTTGGCTCTTTCAGTTGACTTGCCGTATCCGTATTCTACCACTGGCGCTCCCGTGAATGACGCAACCGAACTATGACCTGGATCACATTGCCTGTTATACGGATTTACTTTATTACAGGCTTCGCGTATGGTAGCACTGGCAGGTGAATTTATTTTTATCATTGTATACATATCAGGCCCCTAACGATCTTTTCTATAGCCCACGGCGATACCCAAGACGAGTCCCGGTACAAGTTCATAATCAGTCTCCAACCAATCGTTCAAAGTGAACCTCGAGGCATGACTCCCGATACCTCAGGCTAAATCGAAAATCAATGAGTCGCGTCTTCGATCTATATACGAATGGGAAAAAAAACTGGCTTGCAGACACTGAGCAGTAAAGGTTGATGTATGTGCAGACCCAACTGGAAATACAAGTCTGCAAAAAGAAAAAGAAAGGTAACTTGTCAGACACAGAAAGTATACTATTGCTAGTGGCCGCGCCCCGCGACTCGTACCCTGTCCATCCCTCACCGCCGCCTTTCCTTCACGGTAAGAGAGAGAGAGAGTAAATTGAATACGGAGCGTTTTGAAACAAGCAGACCATCCTTACATTGACCCCATGCTCCAAACTGAACACTGGCGAGCGGAATCAAGGCAAGTAATCCAGTGAATGAGATTGTAGATTTTCTCATGATTTTTTCAGACTCGCGGGCCGGATGGATGCCTTAACCTTACTCGCCCTTATGATATATAGTGAGGGCCGTTCAAAAGTGATCGCTCTGAACACTATTATGCCTTCTAGTACTCCAAGTTCGACTAGAACAGTAGGTCCTTCTCGAAGTTATAAATTTGTGTTCATGCCCATTGTTCGATTTTCAGCGAGGAGACTATACCTTGGAAGTGTATATGACGTTCTGTGAGCTATTTGGTACGTACTCCAGTAAGTACACATTAGGTTTGCATTAGGCTTTCGGCTTTCGGTTTTCGGCTTTCCACTTAGTGGACTTTCCACCCGTGAATACCACTTCCACTTGGTAAGTACTACTATAGCAAGCCATATCCATTACGCTAACTTTATTGGTAGCCCTTTCGTGGGAGTCTCCCAATTTGCAAACACCAAATTCTGCGGTGATTCGCGTACCGCATCCCTGGCTCGCACGTACCTCTCCTTGCCTAGTCTTGCAAATCAGCCTAGCAGGGTTCAACAATGCCGCTCAATGTACATGTACGCGCACAAGTCTTCTTCGATTAGATGGCTATGCCTCTTTTTGCCTGGACTGGATTGAAAATCCCTAGATCAGAGCACTATCCAGCAATCGCTCAGTTGTGTGAGTTATAAATGACGTACACGTTACGAGAACGATTGGTCTGAATTCTCGATGGGCTCAACCTTCGCCTCCCAACGGGTCTTAACCAGGCCTATCACCGCGTAGCACTGGGAATGGGCACTGGCGTCGACAGCGCGTTGCGTCTTCGATCTCAAATTGCCGTTTTTAACTTATGCTCCTTATTCAGTTTTGCAAATCGATCTAGCAAGGTTCAACTTGAAGAAGTTATCCCCTCTGAATGTATGTGTCCTCGTCTTCGTCTTCAATGGTTATGCCTCTTTTGCCTGAACTTGATTGCAAATCCCCAGATACTATACCTGTACTGGAATTATCCAGCAACAATCCCATGTCACACGATCGAGCTATAAATGTGGTAAACATCAAGATGAGGGCATGGATCATTCGAGTCCAGCCAGCTGACGAGTCCAACGGCCTTTACGGCTTCAAGGATTCATCAGCAAGTACCTCACACACACGGTTGCATTTGAACTGATGGGGTATACTAAATGACTCATGCGACATATCGATGCCTCGAGGCAACTTAGCCCTGAGTGCGTTAGGCCTATCGTGATGTCATTAGTATCTTGATGACATTAGATCGTAAGTCACCATCTCCAGAAATTGACCTCAGTCGCACAACTCTCTCGGACTAAGGACGCATATTCAAATATAAATTCGATTGCCACGCCATCAGCTTTAGGAGGAGTTAGTAGGTCCCACAGGTTAAGGGTGAATGATCGAACAAGAATTTCAATCAAACCGTGCCAACTTTATTCGCTCACTGAAGTTCGCCATCTCGCACTAATCCTCAGGCTTCTAAGTCTCACTTGCCTATCCTTGCCTAACATATAGTATGACTGCTCTCGTCCTAAATATGTATCTAACAAAGTTTGTACGTCAGTTCAAGTTTTCATTCGGACCGCTCTGACCCACTTTCCCTAAAAAGTTTGGCGTTCTTCCAGTGATCTGTAATGTAGATCCAGATGGCTACGACGCAGGCACCAGAACAGAACCAAGTAAATAACAAGGTTGTGCCTTCATTCACTTCGCGCTTTTCTAGTACGTGATTTGAGCTTCCCAGACGCGTTGTATTCTTCATTATTCCTCATCGGGATACATAACATGTATCTTCATCGTGAGGCATCATTGGCACTCAACCTCATGCTGTAGTCGATAAAGATAAGCTAGTCCCAACCTTGCGTTTCTCAAGTTAGTATCTATGCGTAACTTCCATCGATTTTTTGCATGCAGGGGTCTGAAAACTGGAACCTCTGTTACCAGCACAGCAGTGCTACAAGTGACGTATGTTTCAATGCATATGCTTTGCACAATAGATTTTGTTGATAAAGCAATAAATGTGCGCCACACCTCAAAAGTTGACTTGTCTGACGCTCCCTTTAGTGACTACAGTGAAAACAGTGTAGATGTGCCACGGCGACACAGGAATTCAGAGAATTCTTTCCACATGTGGATTATTGTTCTTAAACCTTGAACGTTTCAATGAGCGCTCAGAAATTGATGAATGCCGCCTTTGGGGTGCCAATTGCTACAATGGCATCCACCAGTGACCATTTGTGCCAATTTACTGATGCACGATGCATATTCCGAACATCAAACATGTTGCCCACATATACACGTGAATGTAGGCCGCTCTATCGGTAATACAGGCGCTGCAGAATGCAGCTACCAGACAAAAAACGAAGTCATGTCCACTATAGCTATAAGATGCCATGATAATGCAAATAAGTAATAAAACGTTCCATGAAATAGCCAGATAAAGGTGCCTAATAACGTTAACTAGTAGCTAATAGAGGGAAGGAAGTGAATGAAGACACGAGGAAATATATTACTGGGTATCTCAGAACCTTGGTGCAGGCGTGACGAGTCGAATACTGCCCGCACCCGCGCTTTCCGCTGAAAAAGGTCCGTCCTCATCATCCTCCCCGTCTCTACGCCACAAGCTTATACTCTCCTCCCGGTCATCATCCCCATCTCCCTTTGGATACCGCTTATGTGCTGACTTCCCACGATCGCCCCCTTTCTTTGTCGATGCCGAGTTCGACACTTCCTCTTCCCATGGTTCACTTCGCGCCGAGTCCGTCACGGATGGGAAAGACAACAGCGTCCCAGCACTGGACACATGACTGTGGAACAGATCTTTCGAGCTGCCCCGTCCGACATTCAGTCGCGGGACAGCGAAACCCGCCTGCGGGTTTGCTGAGGGAGGCGCACTCTGAACCTCCTTATCACCAGGGAATCGTGTTGGGTTTATCGACAATGTCTGCCGCACTGTGCTCTCGCTTGGCATAGAGCTCCCTGACGAACTCCCTGCCTTCGTGCTCCCCCCAGCGCTTGCACCGACGCTACTTTGCTCATCAAACGATAGGTCATCCTCGACACCGCCTAATAAGTTGCTCGTTGAGGTTGGAGGTGGCGGAAGACCATCCGTTTTCGTGTTCGAGTATGGCAGTGGTGGTAATGGCGGGTATCCTGATTGCACAGGCGTGCCTACTGCTCTCCGATGCTCCGTCACATGCGCGTCGCCTGTCCCTGGGCGATCATACTGATGGACGACATCCTGACTGTCAAATTTGATGGTCGGGCGTTTACCCGTGAGCGGTGAACCGTGCACAGATGATGTTGAGTTGATATCACCCGAAGGCATTGGAGCGTCGTAGAGCTGATGCCGTTGGAGCCCGCTTGGGTGATCCTCGAGGTGCGATGGCGGGTGGAAGGTGGAATGCGACCAAGGCCGAAGCCCAGAATCACGGTGGTAGGGTGCAGTGGCGCCGACAGGACGTATGTGATGAACACTGCTGCTCTGGGACATCCGTCGGGCGCTGCGTGCCCGGATGATGCTGCCAAAGGTACCGAAGGAGCCTCGGAGTGCATCCATGCCTGGATCCTCGATGCCAAGAGCGTCCTTCTCTTCGATTGCCTCCGTGTTAGAACGTGCGGCTTGGAGGAGGATGGTAGAGCGTCGATCGAGTTTAGAGAGTTGAACGGGGTCAACCTTAGACATTTGGAGAATAATGATTCCTACACAAATGACGAGGAAGCCCATGACGAGGGTGAGGATTCCGGTAACAGAAGACTTGAGGCCTTGGAAAAGGACCTGTGCAGCGTGAATGAGATCTGAGATATGTGAGATGTCAGAACAACCTACGATTGTCGTGACCATTGAAAAAAATGTAACTATCCTTGGTATGAGAATTATCAATGAGTTTAAAACGTGCGGCACTTACAAATAACGTAGTAAGTGGGCGTGACTATAGGAGAATGAGTGACATGCAAAAACGTTCAGATGAAAACAAACCCATAGCTAGAGAAATGAAATAAATCAGCTGGACATCATAGTCTGACAGCACTACATACCGGTGTTGAACAGCGCAAGTGCCTTGTTCAAATAATATACTTCCGTGACTGTGATGTACACGCACATGAGATCAAGGAGGAAAAACGATCTCTTAAGGGCTTACTGAGCGTGACCGCAATGAAAACGAGCAAAAAATAGGTAAACCAGTACTTGAACTGCATCCAGTTTAGCTGTGCTTTCTTTTTGGGAAGTTGACAGATACCTGCCTGATTATCACCCAGTGCAGATTGGACAATGGCAGCACCCAGGCCAGAAGTCACACTGACACTGATACCTCCAATCATACTGCAGACCATAATATACCACATCATACTCTTTGTCCCGTATCTGGAGATGTAATCAGATGGTGCTGAGGTCCAGGTCGCTGTGCTGACCTTGGGGCGAAGAAGAAGACTATGACGAGTGATGCTGCAATGAGAACGGAGCCCCAGACGAGGAAACCTGGTGCGAGGAAGAGCTTCTGGAACTCGCGGATTTGACCCACGGAGTCTTCTGTTGGACCGTTAAGGGCTATAATCACAGATCCTATCTAAGGCATATTTAGTTTGGCTCCTTGACAAAAGGTAAAGCAATACGCACTATACATAATCCACATCCGAGCCAGCCGAAAAATGTGAGTTTCTCCTTGAGAAATATTGATGACAGTATGGCACAAATGACAACGGAGAGGGCGCCTAGTGGTGTCTTGAAGAACCTATTCGTCGATGAACGCTCGATGGAAGGTGAAAAACGGCTTACTACTACAATAGCCTCTACGAATGCGTATGCTGGAATGGCGATGGGTGAACACGCGTAACAGATAGATTTACATTTCAGGATACGTACCGGCAAAATTACACAGCTCTCCAAGAATCATCACTAGCGTTTTCCGGTTTAAGCAAGCTTCAAGTAATGGATAGGCTGCACGTACTGATCATTCCGATCCACCATAGCGGCTTGTTTCCATGTCAGCAAGGGCCATGTTATGCCACACCAAGACATGTACTCACCGACTTGAGATACGCTACGCCCTCGCCTGCAACACCACCGGCTTGTGACCGTAATAAACCCTTTTTCTTAAAAACAAAGCTTGAACCTATGAGAAGGCCACTGCATATCGCCAGGATGATGCCAACGACCTGAACATAGTTAAGTTAACTCTTCACGACTTGTCACTGCACATACCTTGAGGTTGCTGCCCGCAGAAAGAGTCTTCGTCGCAGATGATGAAGTAGCCGCTGCCGCCGTAGCCGATATTGAAGACGATGAGGATGCTATGGTGGACGACATGGCGGTCGTTACGAGACTTGCTAGATCATGTAGGGAGTGCAACATTTTCGGATAGTTTCCAAATTTAGTAAGTTTCGGCCATCAATGTCTTGTTATGGCAAGTGAGGACCATCAGCTTTGTTATTTTGCAATTGTCCTCAACCATCCTTGTCTTATCTGGCGCCATTCTTCTAAGAATAATGCTGATCCTTTTCTCACTCTGAACCATCAAGCATATACTGGACGGCACTTTCGTAGTTGGCACTGACTTGTACAGCCTTATCACCCCCGGTGGAGCGACCCCCCGTCCACACTATAAAATCTTCCCGCAGCAGCTGCCTTACATGGACCTTGCAACTGCGCATGTGTGAGATTGTCATTTCTGATGACTAGCCTTCCTTCACAGCTCTTTACAATAGGAACATAGATGGGTAAGTATTAGAATTGCTGAAGCGATGAGCCCACAAACGTCCAACTGCTCTTGTCTAAGGGGTCATGATCAATCACATCCAGTAAGAAGGGGATATTCGGGGTAGTCAGACTGTCAGCGGAGTCCCTAAAGCACGTCTGGATGATCAGATGATGGAGGTGTTGGTGACTGAACAGATGGCCAGGGGAAGAGGCACGGGTGCAGAGGCCATCGCAACGCCTGAGAGGAGGCATAAACATATAGAAGACATAGACTCAAGCTAAAGCGTGGCTCGCTGGTTTGGACATAACACAGTGGTACGATACATTTTACTTTCACTTTCCGCAAGGGTTGTTACGTGGATAGAAGAGACTTCACCTCAACTCCCATCTAACACTTGATTGAGCAAGAAGAAATAAACAAATGTTCATATTATGAATCACAGCACTATAGGTAGCAAGATAATCCATCAGACAAACGCTATGCTCGCTGGATTGCCGCTCCGATACTTTTGCAAGCACCGGTGCAGGCGCACCAAACGTCCTCGAGACCCTGCGCGAGGCAGGGCCATGTTCTCGGTATAACGAGCCAGCGCGAAGGTCATCGAGTGGATTTGAAGGATGCGGCATTTGTAAAAATGCGAGACTCGGTCAGTTTCTATAAAATAGATCCTGATGAGTATGTTCTAAGGAAACAACGATGACGGGCGGGGGTTTATATAGGGTTTGAGAAGGTCCGTGCGTGGAATAAATTTCTTGATGCAGTGATCATCGAGTCCGATGGCAACGGGCTACTTCGACTAGCTTCAACTCTGGTGAGGCTCGATTGACACAATTTTCATAAAGAAATATACATGGTAGGGTAGTACATGAGTGGGCTTCAACTTTTGATATCAGTGATACGTAGATTTCAATTATGAGTATTGTTCCATGCTGAGCGAACAACAAAATCAGCAGGATCTGGTGAAGCGACCTTCGAAAGAGCGGTGTTCAGCTGGAACGAAACTAAAAACAATATTACTGAGACGGCAGAATGGGAGAGCAGGAAAACATACCAGTGCGATCCATGCCAGGAATGAGATAGAACCCATTGGAAGGGATTCCAGTTGCCTTATCTACGAAGACCCCAACCGTTCCAAAGGGATGATCAATCCAAGTCCAGGCCGCCACGCCTCCTTGAGCAGACAACGTGAACGTTAAATCTTGCCTTCTAGTCACAGTTATCTTCGGGTCGACCAAATCAGAATTCGCTAAAGATGTTGGAGTAAACTGGCGATCCCAAGTCAGTTTAAATCCGTCAACCTTAGATACACTGGCCACTCACGAATTGTTCGTTCGTTAATGTTTTCCCGTCTACATTGGCGGTTAAGTTAAGATGCAGCCATACGTCCGCGGCTTGCCTTCCGATAGGCAAAATGGTGGTCAAACCATGGCCCTCAAACAACAAGGAATTGTTGAGCGTCGGGATCGTAAAGGTAAACAAGGTCGTATTCAAAGGTCTTCCTAACCAATCATACCATGTAGCCTGAGCAGAACCTTTCACGTCCTCCCAGCGGTCTGAAATAACCATAATCTCCAGCGTCTCGTTCGAAGCAGTCCAGAACGGGAAGATCGTGACGGGTGCGAATATCCCCGTCAGGCCGTACTGGAGGACCTTCCACCTTCCATCATACTCAATGGAAGACCAGCTCACGCCTTGCCATATATCATTAAGCTGCCATACGAGAGCACCGAGGTTATTCTCGCTCTGTCCTGCTCCGTGTCTGTACCACGCTATTTGAGAAACCATGGTCATAGTCTGGAAGACCTGGGTGCTCCAGCACCACTGGGCAAAGGTTTGGTTAGAATCGGACGTGGAGGGAGTGGGAAGCCAGAGCTCGACAGCTGAAGTCATCTCGGCTTGCCCCTCGGGAGCATTTGGGTTCGGAAAAGCAAGTGAACCTGCGGGTGGGTGATGGTCTCTTGACATGACGACAGTTGAGTTGAAAGAAAAGTCGGCTGGGGAAAGTAGGACCTCTTCCCATGTATAGAACGATGGCATTGAATGGAAGCCAAACTCATTCACAAATCTTGAGACTGGATATGTTGTGTAGTCAAATGCCACGCTAGCGTCGTAGTTGTACCGTTCTAATAGACAAGAAATAACATGGTAAGAATTGAAATTTGCTTCTGGCTGCAACAAGGAATTACCTGAGTTCCCGTATATGTCACCCTGAGTTCCGTTGTCGAATCTGAGAACGTATGGATCAAGGCTTATAACGCCTTTGGTCGTAGAACAGTCAGTGTAAGGCAGCTTTGAGAATGGTCCAAGTCAATGGGACCGTTTGACTGATTTCGAATTGCACACTGACTGAATGGGTCTCCGACACGACTATATCATGCAGGAAATCTTGAAAGAGGGTAACGAACTATCAAGGTAAGATACAATTAGTGTCAAGTCGCTTTTCTCCAAATGACATCAATTCGTACCTCATTCAAATAGTGTTTCCCATTGGAATCTGAAAGATTAGTGCCAATAACAATCCCTTCGATCTCGTTTCCTCCGGCCCATTGTACAACACTAGGGTGTCGATTGACTCTTCTGACGTTTTGGCGAACCTCAACTTCGATATTAGCCAACAAAAAGTCGTTGATTGGGTATAAGGCATCAGAAAAGATGAGTTCCGACCACGCCATGATGCCCAGTTCGTCACAAATAGAGTAGAAATCGTATACCCCTCCAGCGACGGTGGAGGACGAGGGTTGATAGGTTCCACCACCCCAGACCCTGAGCTAAATATCCCGGTGAGCGCTTATCGCTATTCCGATATGAAATACACGACGAACCATGTTCTGACCGCTTTGGACAGCGCTCTGCAGAATCCAGCGCACACGATCCACCGGTATGCGAGCGTAGAACGGATCAAATGGAATAATATTTGTTCCAGAAGCGTAGAAATCGTTGCCATTAATCTTGAAATGCCACTGGTCTCCTGGCCAAATTCCTTGCTCGATATCTCGTTGACTGTAAGCGGTCTGCGCAAGCTCAATTGTACGGAACCCAGTCCTTGTGACGAAGTTGACGAGGTTAGACGCGGGAGCCTTGCTCGACGAAGGAGCTGCTAGCACGACATTCAAATCGTACAGCTTTGGTGTTCCCAGGTTGTGCGGGTACCATCGCTGAGGAATATTGTCTGGAATTGACCAAAGTACTGTGACCCAGAAAGATTCATTGGTTGAGACTGGAATCCCAGAAATCGCGAACGATTTGGACGCGACCTTGAGTTCAGGGAACGAGAGTGTCAGCGTGGAATGAGGGATAGCCACCGCAGAGCGTAGGGAGAGGGTGACATTGACAATCCAGTCAGCCTGCTGATTGGGAGGCACTGAAAAGGATTGCCCTTGCTTGTAAATGTCGACAGAAGCCTCATCCACGAATATGGGACCGACCACATCATCTGTGCTGGATGGAGGTGAGATCGGCGGTGTTCCGGTTTGTGGAGTAGACGTTTCTATTGAAGAAGAGAGAGTTACAAAATACGCGGGTTTGTGTATCCCGACGGGTACGAATGCTGGTCCCTGTACAACCAGAAGGTCAGCCCACGATCTAATTCATTATTTCAAAACCTACCCAATCCCAGCCGAAGTCGGATGCCACTTTCCTAATCATCGGGTAAACTCCGGGATACTCGAACTAAAACGTTTGTAAGGATGAGAGAAACACCATGAACACATGAGGTGTAACACTGACCCCTCCATCTCCTCCTGGAAACTGCTCGACATCGGGACGAGTGCTGACATTCAAGGCATAGAGATATGCAGATTCAAACGCTATTGTGAGGTTGTTGTCGATCGGTGACGGCGAGGCGATAGCATTTGAAATATCAAAAGTATACTGTCTGAACTGATTATTCACCCAAGCCACTGGGTGACCACCGACAGTCTAAAGGATGCATATTATGATATGAATCCATGAAGCTCATATCACTCACAATGTTAGCAACGGTGTCTATTCCGTAGAGAACGAGAAGGGCTGTCTTTGGCGCACTGGCATCGAGGTCCACTGTTTTCTGGAATGGCGTAAGGTCTGCAGTGTACGTCCAGTTGTCAGTGACGATCCACCGTTCGGTAAAGTCTAGAATACATTTGGATCAGAAGAGAAACCCCCAACATTGACAAACGCACCGTTTATGCCCAGTAGTGGCTCGGTGATAATGCCAGCGTTCAAAAGGTCCAGATGTGCCTGTGATGGGGGCCCGGAGGCGGGAATCTGAATCGAACCATTCTGGTTCTTCAACGTCCACTGGAGTTCTGCGACGTTAAAGATCGATCCAGATACCCCTAGAGTCGAATACAGAAGTGCAAGAGAGAAAGAGATGTGCCAATGCATGATTGCTGACACCCCATGCTAGACGGAGAGTGAACT
This sequence comes from Tephrocybe sp. 9980TJB, assembly GCA_018220975.1. Lineage (NCBI taxonomy): Eukaryota > Fungi > Basidiomycota > Agaricomycetes > Agaricales > Lyophyllaceae > Tephrocybe > Tephrocybe sp. 9980TJB. The sequence continues at coordinate 37,032 of JABAJU010000142.1, forward strand.
TTATAGACCCCTACCGCATGCTCACTGAAGCTTCCATGCAGCTCATGAGGTAATATAAATGGTCGCATGAGCTGAAGTCGCATGAACTTTGAGTGAAGGAAAATGTACTGCAAAGGAACCCACACCTCTGCCAAGAATGGACAAGGGTTCACCTTTCAGCGCAAGCCCTCCAGAGCAAGAATTAACAGGAGGACTAGTCTATATTTCTTCATCATCGCATCTTGTCTGCGATAGCTTCATCCAAGTTCCTCAGATATTGAACTGTGAACTAAAAAGGCGAGATTGATAACCACGAGGCAAAGAAGTCTGAGAACAAGATATTGATCCAAATGGGGGTTGGCTTCGGTGCTACTTCAATCAAAAAGCCGCACTCATGATCAGCTCAACAACGCATGCACAACATTGTCTGAGCTCACCTGCTTCGTCGGTTTGGACCCTTTTTCTGACAAAATGAAGCCAGATGGTCACGAGAGACGAGTCAAACCGCAAACAACCATGGTTGATTCAACCACGGAGAGACGCCAGAATCCAAGGAACCTTGAAATACCTTACTCTGTGTCGTTAGCACAACGCATGGGACAGGTGTGACCATAGGGAGGAAACTTATGTGAATTTTATTTGTGAAATATTGACGCGGCTTGCCTTCCTCAACGGGCCGCTTAATTCTTCTTGGCTAGGGGCGGATATCCGGGTGGCCGTATTGTCTGCACAGCACAAAAATGCCATAATGGAGTTCATCCACAAGGTCTGCAAGATTGAATCCATGATTGGAGTGGGAGGCCAGTATGTTCGTTCCCATGCCCCGAACTCAAAACGTGCGATTACTGTGTCAGGGGATGTTGCTAATCACGGACGCTGCGTGGAGATGGCTTTGAGAAGGGAGTATATTATACTGGCACGGTCTCCAGATGGAACAACCAGTTTCGTCGGGAACAGGTCGCAAGTCAAAATCTCAGCAAATTCGTGATTACTAAGCTGTATAATTTCTGTATAATTTCTACAATATCCTGCAGTGGTGCAATTCTTTCTCACTCACCATACCACCTGTAGAAAGTCTCCCCCCGCATGGAAAAACATCGAAATTATTTGGCCCACGGGCCGCGAATATTTCTACAATCTGACTCAAGCTGACCACGCAAGCCAGTACTAAAGCGTATAGACCGTCTTCCACTGAATAATCATGGGAATCGGATTTTCTCATGATGTGCATCGGACCGCCCTTAGCCACTCTCAAAGCGCTAGCGTGGATACTGGAAAGCTAATATTGCACTGACCTAGCCTATTCTAAGACTAGCGTCCTTTTGTGCCCAATTCTAAATTCCCATCCAACGCTGATGTCGTTTCTGTTGCTTCATTCTAACGATTGACGGTTCATTCATATTACAGATGGAGGCCGTGCCCCAGGACTCGAGTTCACTGGTCAAAGGGAAGCGGTTAATTTCACGCATCACGCCCTAATACATCGTTCTGGTCCCACCACTTCGGCGCCTCCCGCCCCCCCACTTTTTTTTTTTTTTTTTTTTTTTTCAGGCGTCAAGATATTTGCAAAGGCTCTGGCTAGAGTTACAATCTGGCCAGTATTTTAATTTGTGGCGTCACGGAAGATCCGAGGTTGGCCACATTGGCGCCCAAAAGTTGAGTAAATGTCAGCGCTCACGGTCCTGAAATTCCTTCAGATGCGGTGTGAACTCTTATGAAGACTAGAATTTCAGACGAAGTAATGGGTATCAAACGAGTGCCAGTGGAAACAGAAATGGGATGTGAGCTGTTACCCTTGAGCTATTGTGTTGTTTTCATATGAAAAACGTTCATCTTGTTGACAGGAATGTTCTCCGTGGAATTTATCGTCCCCTTTCGTGAATGGCGTTGCATCGTGATCGAGAGTTGCCCTACACTCTGCAGATATGTCGGGTATGTACCACTAGATCAAACGTCTTTTTTCAATTTTTTTGCTCTAAAGATTTTTGAATTGAAATGTGCGGCAGGACCGCTGACTCCGAGGATCTAGAGGCGACATTTATTTCTGGAGTTGTCTTGTGGGCTTGGGGCAATAACTTGACCTTGGATCTTCCGCTGCGAGTCAAATCCCAGGCTTGAGGATATGAAAAACGCCTTGACTCTTCATGGAGAGTACCACCTGGTTAGTTTGTTATGAAACGATATTGATCTTTAGTGTAACATAGATGACCCTACTTGTGCTAGAAATTAACTCCTGTGTGGTGGCGAAGTAGCTGATCATAAGTAAGGTCAGGTAACTAGTTAGGGATTTTCAGCAAAACAACCATGATCTATCTGGATATTCGAGAGACCTGTGCATATACGTCGCTACACAAGATACTTGCTGTGCATATATAAGTATACAACGTGCCCAGGTGGTCGACAGGGTGATGGAATTGGACATGTTTGTGATCACAAAATTTGCTGCGCATCACCGTCGCATCAGATGTTTGTCCTACTATTAGAGTCACGTATGCTGCGGAATGGAATGGCAAAGTCTCAGCACTTTCTTTTAATATTATGTTCGTGAGATTTCTCTTCCTCATTGAACAAAAGGACAATCGGTTGTTATTTACAGGTCTTTTGGTTGCGGTCGCAGCAGGTCGCAGCCATACAGTAAATGCCAAGAATCGATCAGATGTATTGTTATTCGCTAAAAGTGATAGCCGTGCATAGCCCCTTGTATTCAAGTTTGTTCCTAGGCTTTCCTTATTACCTTTCTCCCTCCTTTGGACACCTTTTCCACTCCTTTTTCCCCATGGTCCCCACATCCCTTCCCCTCTCGCTTTCCCTACTAACTTTTCTTCTTCCTTCTCTATCAGCGGCTGAGCCGCTACATTTCGCTCTCTCTCGTCGTGCTCGAACCACACGGGATCACAGCTACTATCTGAATGCTGCGGAACGCATACGTACGAAATACGGTTTTAGGAAGAGACAAATCACCAAAAGTCGAAGGAATGTCGGTGCTTTCAGCATGGTAAATGAGGTATGTGGCTGGAACGATCGTGGTCAACTTTGATCTAGCCCTGACCCCTTGCAGGATTTGGACTCGAGCTATTATGCAACTTTAGACATCGGCACACCGTAAGCAGCTATTTCATCCCCCCCCCCCTTCCTGTGCACTCATGCCATCTTGAACTATGGTGTTCTAACTGCTTTTGTTAAATAGAGGACAGGCATTCAATGTCATTCTGGACACTGGGTCTTCAGATTTATGGGTCGTTGACTCTTCCTGCGTCTCCTGCTCTTCTGTCGGACGGAACGGGGGTGACAGCGCAGCCACTGGTGCTACATTCGACAGCTCAAAGTCGTCCACCGTCGTTCTGTCATCTACTGGCACAAAGATCCAGTATGGTTCAGGCGAAGTTGCCGGATTATTGGCGCAGGATACCGTTACTATGGGGCCATTCACCGTTACTCAACAGACATTCCGTGAGTGATTTTGCATTACGGGTTTGATCGCTTGGTTGAATGATAGATCGATATCAGTTGCTGTTGAAGACATGACAAGTGGCTTGATCAATGGGGATGTTTCGGGAATTCTGGGTCTAGCATTCGAGGCAATAGCTTCCACCCAGTCGACGCCATTTTGGCAGGCCTTGACGAATGATGGCAATCTGGATAGTCCGGAAATGGCTTTCTACTTGACGCGGTTCATAGATGATTCCAGCGCCTCTGACACTGAACCAGGAGGCTATTTCACTCTAGGTGGTACCAACTCCAGCTTGTTCACGGGTGACATCGAGTTCTTGAACATCCCAACGACACCTAGCTACTGGCTACTGAACTTGAATGGTGCGTTATTTGAGAAGATTGTTGACTGCAACTTACCACTTGATTGTTTTCAGCCGTGACCGTTGGGGGAAGCAAGGTGGCTATTTCGAGTAGCTCAGCCCTCTCGGCTATCGATACTGGTACAACCTTGATCGGAGGACCAACAGCGGATGTCGCAGCCATTTATGCAGCAATCCCAGGATCTGCTCCTATAGAATCCCTATCAGGATATTATTCGTTCCGTAAGTACTGCGTGCCCAAGATTGCGTAGATTTATACCGATCGCGCACCTTCTTTCCAGCTTGTAATTCGAACGTTTCGGTTACGTTGTCGTTCGGTGGCAAGGCATGGTCAATCAACCCCGATGACATGAATCTGGGACCTTTGACCTCGGCGGGCACTGACTGCGTTGGAGGATTTTTCGACCTCGGTGACAGCACCAATATCGGTACTACCGAGAACCTGGGCTGGGTCGTCGGCGACACTTTCCTCGTGCGTCACTTTCCTATTCATACCGACTCAAAACTGATGTCATTTTCATCAGAAAAACGTCTACTCAGTGTTCAGGTCAAACCCTGCCTCAATTGGTTTTGCTGAATTGTCCACTGTCGCAGGGGGCAGCGGTGCGTCTTCCTCGCCGGACTCTTCAGCCGGAACCTCGCTTACGACTGCATTGCCATCCTCAACCTCTTCTGTCGCAATTGTCACTATTACTTCCACCGTAGGCTCACCAAATACGAGTTCCACTAGCTTGAGTGGGACTTCGTCTGGAAGCTCGAGCGGCAGCAGCAGTGAATTTCCAATCCTTTATTGTCTTGATTCATTGTTTGACTGACTTCCTCGTAGGCGCAGGTGCAGCAACAAGGGTAGTTCTGGGTACTGTTATGCTATCTTTGGCTGGTGGCTTCGCTGCTTGCCTGCTCTAATTGCCTCTTCGGCGAGCTAAGAGGTTGGACTATTCCATGTTTCTTTGCTAGTATGTACTTTCCAATATATTATAGGGAACGGGACAATAAGTTAAAGTAGACCATGAGCAACTGGTACCGGTGAATGTTTGGAACATTCAGAAAGTGAGCACATGGTTGCTATTCATGATAATTCACTGGTCGGAATTCCGGGCGACCACTCAAGTATTACTCAACCGTTCAACTCCTCCCCTAGTAGTCACTCAATCTAGTAGCAACTCAGTAGCCTGATACCCCTCCCCAATTCGCTTTTGATGTCATTGGATTGCTAAGTACCGGGTGAATGCTGCGTATATTGTCTAATGAGGTGCGTCGTCTGCTATATTCACCAGTCCGTTGGCTTGACAAGTAAGTCCTCAAAGTTTCATATTGGGACTCAGAAATGCAAGTGTTTATACTCCCAAGGACCGTAATTTTTGCGAGTGGTTCGCCTCACTTCGCTTTCTCTGTCGGCGCCTGTTGTGACATTCGTCTCCAAGGCATCGCCCACCAATAATGCCTTGTTCAACGTTTGTCCTTTCAGCGCTTTATCCTGAATTTAAAGTTCTGCGAGCCAGTACGGTGTCTAGCTCTCCAGAGTCGGATTTTCAATATGCTTAAATTCGTAGGTTTTTATAGAATAGAAACATATTATATTGTCTCAAAGCATTAACTGTATATAAACAGCGTAATCGCTTAGTATCTTGTCCTACTTCTAACTTGAAGCTAGTTTCCCATCCACTACCTTCCTACGGAGATATTAAGCAGGATCTTCGAAGTTGGCCTCCGAGATCCATCTCCGGAACTAAATCTCGACATCACTCACACTCTCTCCAGCAGGGGATTTGGATCCGATAACCTGGTCCTAGTATGCAGCAGTTAGCGAGATTGCGTATACAATAATACGGCCCTCTGGTCCTCCATCTACAGACGGGCTTCGGAATCCTACGTGCCTCTAAATTTCAACCGAACTCATCACATAACCGAAGCAATGATGGATCTCGATTTCCGCTTTAAAAAAAGGGTTAGCCCCTACACTCATGAAGATAACCACGAAGGACCTTACCAATCTCAAAGACGCTTAAATTCTTACGCATACTGTCAAAGAGCTTGGGACAAATGAAACTGGACCAGACGCTTCACCGTTGGATGCGATTTGGAAAGTCCCATAAGCTTCCAGCGTTAGAACGAGCATGTTGGGACCAACGCTATTTGGAGAGGAAACTGCTTTTTGCTCCCTGGCAGCAGTTTACCTTGATAGACGTGAAGGACGGGAAGCTCGCTCTCCCAAGTTTGGTGCAGATCTTCCAGACCTCAACTTTGGAGAGGCTTGTGGATCTTCGTCTGGAAGTTATCGGCGGATCTTCGAATTCCATACTCTCCAGCCTCAGTTAGCAAACGTCTTCCATGCGTTCAAACTCTGGCTCTCATTTTAAAGGGAGATTCCGTTCGTTCTGTGGTCGAGGCCATCAATCTCCCTAACTCTTGTTCACGATGACCTCGGCGTGGCTGATTCCTCACTGGCCATATTCAATTCTGTCATTGGTATCCTCGGACGATCTCAATGCCGCCTTGAAATCTTTCCCTATTATTGAAGTGGATTTGAAGCAGATGGGTTGTACAAAGGAAATGCTCATGCTCCTGACCGCCTGAACGAAGTCTCCTTGGATTTCAATCAACATCTTTTAAGGTCTATTCCAAACTGCCAAATGATTCGACTGACCTTTTGGAGACCAGGAGGGCTATATTCCACTGACAAGCTAATGGAGTAGCTTGAGGGGCCAACATTGGGAACTACAAAAACGATCCAATATTCCCCACAAAATAACAAAATTTCCTACGATAGATTTTGACATTTAACGTATGAAAAGCCTTGAACTCAGGCGTGGTTGAACCGTACCAGTCGAGTAATGGCAAGAATTTATTGTAATGCGTGTGATCATTTGGTACTAAGTAGTGTTTAATTGTTTGTCGTTCCTTGATCACTCACACGCGGACACAAAACCAAGTTCTTCGATGATACCACACTCTTCGGAATTTCCAAAGGTCCGACTTTTCAAGGCGGATGAAGGAAATCCCTCCGTGATCTTCATGGGAAACTTGCCATCATGAAACTGATTAGTTCATAACGCCATCGCTCAATCTTCCCCCCCTTGTTGGCATCGCGCCTCTCGAGTGCGGTGGACTTGAAGATTAATTTAGTCTTGAGTTTCATCTTCAGCTTGTTGCTCTTCTTGCTCTTCACGTTCACCAAGATATCAAGTGTGTCCTGGTCTATTGTATTTTGTCATTATTCGCTAACTGGGCCGTAGCGCTAGCTATGCCGAAGGAGGCCAGGCAGGCATCACGCGATACAGCGTCCAACTTCAATGAGTCATATCCTAGACAAGAACGTTAGTACAGTATGCTATATGGCGATGATATTATTTGACAAAGTTATCTTCATAAAGCTAGCGATCTCAGCTTCAACGATGACAGTGACCCAAAAGGAAACCGAGACGCGACCAAAGCTCCTGAAGGTGCCTATGATCGGTTATCAAGGTTCGCATTTGTTCAGTCAGTGTCCGAGAGGAAATCTTGACTGTCATTTAAGTCGTGTATCTAGTTTTGACAACCAAGTAAGTTCGTTATTGCTGCTAGCATGAATTCGTTCTCAAAGTCCATGGAGCTTGCGCTATTTCTAGCGGAATGTCGCCAACTCGGTCGATCATACGCCCTCATACTTGCCGCCAAAGATCTTCGTGAAGGACTTGGGAACCTTCTCGCCGTTTTTTATGAGAACGCAGCACAGTTATTCCCGTCCCTCTTAGACAGGCGGCCACTATCAAATGTCATGGATGATGATCGACCCTTTTTCTACTGGTTGACGGGGCTTGCGGTTGCATGTAGTAGATTCTGTGAACGCTTGAGTGAGTTCAGGGAATACACAGTTAGCATATAATAATCATCTAGAACTCCTACTCATGCTAAGACCATTTATTTAGGATGAGAGCGTCAAGGTGAAGTCCTTGCTGGTTGCATTTAGCGACGATCTGAAGGTGTGTAACATGGTTAACGTTCTTTGGCAAGGGTAATCTGAATTGGGCTTCAGTATCGCTCCTTTTGTCTCGAAAGTTACAAAGGCAAAGGACATTTTAGCTTTATGTAAATACAGTTACGACCTGGCTGACATCATCCACTTATAGATACCCTGGATACAAACTACATGCGTCATTACGTCAACGATCTTGCAGACGAGATGTCCAAAGGTCTCGAAAATCTGACTTCTGCCTTCACGTTCTTCAACAAGTATGGTAAGCTGAACCTTCCTCTTCCGTTCTCACAGTGAGGCAGCTGATGTCTCTCAGGCATGCCTGCTATGCGATATGAGCAACAAAGAGACACGGATATACTCTTTAGTGTGTCAACTGTGGCGACCTTTTTCTCTGCGGTTACAGCGACGACGCTGCAGACGGCTTTGAGCGTACCTGGGCAAGGAATAGATGTTTTAGGGAGCATTGTGAACACCTTTTGGTTCTGCTCCCTAGTTTTAAGCATCGGCGCTGCTTTGAACAGTCTACTTGCTGTCCTGTGGAAACGTACGCCTTAGTGAGTTTAAAGCTATTTATACCTCAGGGTGTTGAACAAACATGTCGCAGTGGATCTAGAGGGAGGCGTCTTCCTGTATGGATAACGGTTTGGATCCATGCATCCGCTCCCGTGTTCCTCTCCATTTCGATTGCGTCGTTTTCTGCGGGGCTTGCTCTATTTGCCTATTCTTCAGGACAAAAGCGTCACACACAGATTGTTACGCTGGCCACCACAGCCATTACGTCCTTCGGCGTAATCATAATTGGAGCCTGGTTTGGGTACGAGCAATACGTTGCTCCCTTGCTTCTTCCCGATGCGCCCTGGCGGCCATTCGGGAGGCGAATTCACGAATGGACCACGGTTGTTTCAGAAAAAAGTGCGAGCCAACTGGCTTTCGCCGACCATCGAAGGCGCCGTACCGCCTCCCTTTCAGACTACTCGACTGTATCATCAAGCCCTAGCTCACGATCCTTCAACTTCATTCCACATAAACTGGCAGCACCTGTCTCCGACATTTTGAACAGGGTGCCAGGACTGCGTCGAGATGCAGATGGATTCGGAGAGAATGATATTGAAGATCGGCCTGTTCATTCGCCTATATCGACTGACGCACGTGAGGAGGTAGAGATGCGATGGAGACGCGGTGCGAAGGTTATCACCACTCTGAAAACGATCACAAAAGCCTTCAAACAAGGAACTCAAAGCACGGTTACTTCACCCATCAGTGCTGAACCGCTGTCTCCGAGCACACCGACGGGATCTGCGCATCCTAAATCATCAATACCTCTTACTCAAATTCCTGATAAACCCTCGTTTACGATACCATTCCCCCAGGGAGCTATTCAGGACCTGGAGTATTCACCAGATGGCAAGAATCTGGCTGTTACCGTATCTAGGTGAGAGCAAATCTCATTGGACGTCTCAATCGACAGCAGCATCTGATTCTTTTCATAGCCATGCCGAAAAGACAGTGTCATCAACGACAACTCTATTCCTCACCGTTGTAAGACCTCTTTTCACTACCGATTAAAACTCTCCTTACCAAGTTGTTAGGGTGGGCATACCGTGTCAACCAGCTACGAGCATTTCCACAACAAAGCGAGCAAACAGCTCTCGTGGTATGTCGCAGCGGGAGTCCTCATTGCAAACCTTTTTCAAATGTCGCTTTATTCAGGTCATCAGATAGTCGTGTTTTGCTCGTTCGCCTTACTCACGGTGTAGACTTACTGGATGGCGTGAGCTTCGTATTTCGTACATCGTACATCCTATTCCATGAACTCATTTTTTTAAACACTTTAGAATTGTCATCTAATTTCCACTATAAAACGGCTTCATATGATTGAATCCACGGCATGGATATCAACAAAAAGTAAGGCCGCCGTGTGCAGCTGTCATGTTTTAACTCTTACTGCTTTACAGGCTTCTTATTGGCAGAAAAAAGCACCATCTTCCAAATGGTAGTCACTTCTTCCTTTGCTTCTCACAATACGCTCATATCTAGTCAGACGATCCATGGTCATGTTCAGGCTCGACATAGATTTGAGGGCCTCCTCCTAAGGGATGTCGCTATTATACTTCATACCGGTCTTCTGGTCATAGCTGGACGAGTTATGCATTCCCATGACGAAAACGTGCCCAATAATGGAAGAGCAGAAAAACAAATTATACGTATGTGGTTCCGAGTTCTGGTCTGTTGTTATCAGCTACTAATATGTCTGCAGTATATGACCAACGAACGCGACAACTGCTCAGGTACTCATAGCTTTCTAAGTTCGGATCGATGATGCGCATTTACTTACCGATACTCTTGCCTCTTACAGTCGCCATCCTGTATTGGATGACGTTCGTCATATTCGTGTAGCTCGCAGCTTATCAAAAGCCCGAAATGGTTTTGATATCCTGTTCAGCCATAAAAACAAAGTACGTTAAAGGAGAATGCTGTTATTCTCTCTTGTATTGATAGTCACGCACCCCTCAGCCTGCTCCGCGCCTGTGGACTCTGCATCCACAGATTTCAGGGCCCCATCTCCTGGCTCCAGCATCGACGAGCCTACAGACAGCAACAGAATTGGCTGGACACTGTCATTTCATTGGCGTGGAAGACGAGATGATGGTTTGCCTGGGTCAAGGTTCTCACCTAGCTGTCCATACTTGATTTATTCCTGACCTTCTGGCTAGATGGAGATATCCAAATTTGGGATCGTGAAACTGCTCAGCCAATCCATCGCATCGCAGCGCGAGCCAATGGTCAAGGTGTCCGATGTTTCGCGTGGTCTGCAGCGTCCTCGAACTTTGCTTCTATCGACGAATCGGCAAAGGCGCTTAGGATCTGGTCGGCCGCACATCCAGATGGTGGGGAGATCCGAAACGATTCCTCGATGACAGGAGTGTCAGCGGTGCTAGGCAGTTCTGTGACCTTTGACGAACCGATCTCGATACAAGCAGAGCCTTCATAAGTATCTTGTATCATTTCCCGCAACTTCAACAGTATCTATTTAAGTCTTTCCATGCTTGTCGGCAAGAGTTGAAAGCGTGTGAGCACTCCTTCCATTTATGTCAAAGATCGACGTCGGGACTGGGGGTGGTGCTCAACTTAGAAGTTCCAACTGCCAGCATCTGGCGAGTCGAATCATTTGATCGTGAGATCTATTTTAAACCTTCATCTCTACACTCTAGCATCACACAACTTAGGATGTAGCTGGGAACTGTGATCTTTTGGAGGCTTATCAAACCGGCCTATACATAGTCAAGCCTAGGTGATCCAAGTTTTCGGTAACTGCAAGTTGAAAAGTCGCTAGACATCTCCAAAACCGGCGTAAAATCTGGATCCTGATACGCATGCCTTCTCTCCGCCAACGCAAGGATACTTCGGGCCACTGTCGTGTTTCGGCCTGCATTACTTGAAGACAAGTCGTCATCCATCTATCGGTTCCCCATGAGCTTCGGAATTTTGACTTGCTCCTTATTTCGGCTTCACCTTCTCAAGGCCACATGCCTTGCAAGATACTTTCAGCTTCTTCAGTCCACTTCGTCGTCCGACTACTCGCACCTTTCTACAGTCACTTTCAACAGTTGATTCGATGGTATAATGGGCCACTAAAAGCCGGAGTTATACGCTGACAGGGCTGTCGTTCAACTTGAACTCAACTTGAACTTTCGGCCTTCTATCCACCTTTATGCCTCATATAAAGAGCCTCTTCGAAAGCCAAAGGACATTACCTTCAGCCTCAGACCTCTCACCACTCAAGCTCTGGTTAACACCTTCATATCAGAACATGAAATTCGTTTCGGTCTCTCGTGCTCTTTTATCTATCGTTCTCACCGCCGCCCTCTCAACAGCAAGCCCAACAAGCCGAGATATGGTGCCCTTCACTGATCCTTCGATAATAAGAATCAATACAACGGGCAAGTATCTCTTTTATTTCATTTTCGAGAAGTAACTCAAGTAGTCTCTACTAATAGCCGCCGCCGTTCCTTCCAGCCCAATTTCGCAGGCAATAATCTCCGGGGATCACTTGTACATATCTGGATTCCTCCCGCTTGCTCCACACACCGGAGAACTAATCGGGCAAGGCGACGTGGTCCAACAAACATTCGCTGTCCTTAACAACATCAAAAAGATTGTTGAATATACGGGCTCAAACCTCGGGAAAGTTGTAAAAGTCAACGTTAGTCTTTCTGCTTCGTTATAATTGACCTTACCCAAATTGATTAATATCTCTAGCTTTATTTGAAAAACATCGAAGATTACGGAATTGTTAACTCTGCATACGCTAACTTCTTCGGAACTCATAGACCTTCTAGAACTGCGATTGCCGCAGCTGATATCCCGCTAAATGTTCTGGTTGAGATAGATGCGATTGTCAGGTAGGTGATCCACAAGTTGCGACGATGATGGTTTGATGAACCGAGTTGTAGGGTATAACACAAAAGACGATGAACGCATATTAGGTTTGCAAGGAGCTTTTCATTTCCCGAGATAGTAGTATATGGGAATAGAACTACAAATGAATACCCTGCATTGTCAGCGATGAGAGCCAAATACCAATGCTGGAGCAACCATTCTGCTGCCAATGCCATAATAGTGTTCCTAGGAGTTTGACTATCGCTAAGATACATCGCTCGTACAGAAGCTCCTTACAAGGGTAGAGTTGGTAAAGTCAGCGAACTACCAATATCGAAAGGATTGTTCGCCACAGTATCAATGGCCCAGCATGTATTGACCGCGCTTGCGATGCTAACAGATGCACCAAGCTAGGAAAGTTCGAATCGTACCGGAAGCAAAGGGGTTATCTCTGAAGGGAGCTTTAGCCTGACAAGTAACAGAGTAGTAACTTCTCAATGCCGGAAAAATTACTAACACTTATATTATCCAACGAGAATAGAGCTTGGCGAATAGCCAGGTAAAGAAGCTGATCTGATAATCCTGGGCACGCTGGACAGGCGGATCGTTCGATGAATACCAGTGACGACGCCTATAATCATGAAAATTGATATTAAGATGAGCAGGAAATGCAACTGTCCTTCGATCTAACATTGGATGCATGAAAGGAAGCATAAACGCTAGTCATTATAACGAAAAGACCGCCTTTGCTTGGAGAAAGCTGAGTGCGATATCAAAATGCTTAGTGTTTGGGCTACCAAAGGGTACATACTTGCGATTAAATAGCACTGGGCGGCAGCTGCCTTCTGTACACCATTAGACGAGAGAGCGGTCAATAAATTATAAACGATGTCGATGAGTATCCCTGGGTACAGAACTGAACTGTAACCGTGTAGGCTAAGTCCAGGTGATACTTCGCCAAGCAAGGAATTAGAGCATATATTATACTGCTGATCGTAGTTAGGGAAGGAGGCTGCACAGCGCAGGCAGAGGAGTCAACGATAGGGTGGGGTGCATAAGTCGGAGGTTTCTTGGTAAGATTATTTCGAAAGAGCTTAAGAAGCTCGCGTGTAAGAATAGCGTCGAAAATAGGAATAGTTCAGAGTGAATATGCGTAAACGTGAACCTCTTTATGTACTAGCAACGCATCAGATCATTGTGCCTCGTCGGAAAGCCATTCACGAGAAAGGAGTCTATGTTTTAAGAGGATGACACAGTCTGGTGGATTTTCTGACCATATGAACTGCGCAAGGGGATCCAGAGTTTCTCGAACATCCTGACGCCTGTGTGTTTTGACTGCACAAGTACAAATTCGCTTGTACCGTTGTCGTTTCGACGCAACTGACGCTCTAGAGTTGCTTGAACTTGGAACTATGAATGGCTGGCGGGTTGGCATGACACGGATATTGCATTTGTCTTGATCAGCTTTGACCGAAATCTATCTTTGGCCCTTCCTGGCTTGCAGAAGGCCATTGTTCTTGGATGTATTTTATTCGAGACTATGAACTTCCTCACAACACCTAGTATTACATTCCCTCCGGCACCTCTGTCACCTCCATGGATACGTCAACGTTCGTGATTAGGGGTACAAGGGAGTGCACACGCCTTCAGGATGTCATCTCTGCGTTTCATCATTTCTGGCCGTCGACTGACTTGATGGATTTGTACAACAGACGCCCTAAGTCCTGTGGCCGCTAGCTCTTCTCAGCCTTTCCTGGCTTTCTGGCGCTGTTCAGACTTGTAAGCACGTCCTCACTTTGCCTTCATTTGTGGACCTCTGCTGCGGCCTCTTTCGTCAGTGAGCATCATTTACGATAAACACCCACTACGGCGCTCTACCCATCTCTCAATATTCTCCGGAGGTTTTTGTTAAAGTACTGTATACGCAGACGACCATGTATACCCTATTTTGTATCCAGGTAAAGGACCGTACTATGTACTACACACATCTATTGTGCACACATTGGTTTTGATGTATCGCTGATGATGGTGGTGGTGGTTGTACACACAGTTTGTGGGTCCGTTGCACGCGGTCTTGTTCTCTAAGGTGACATGACGTGTTGACGCCTTGTACTTCTTGAAATGACTTGTTAGAAGTATAATGTATCCAAGGCGTTTCAAAGTCAGCTTTGCATTTCGTTCTGCTTGATTCGGCCATGACGACACATCAAGCGCAATATATAATATAAAACTGTCAGAGCACAAATTTTGTCGACCAGCTGCTTGATTCCTTTAGGATGAACCGGGTCTGTTCTTTCGCACACGTGTTTCATTATTCCATCTCATGCCCATGTAGATCTTCACATCACGCGCAAAACCCTTATTATTTGGCGCCGCCGCCGTAGGAATTACGACGATTGCCATTTACATAGGACAGCGATATTTACCGTCGACAGTATCAAGGAGAAAGACCCATAGGCGCTCGGCTGATTCTTCGCCAAACGCGAATGAGGAAGCTCCTCTAACAGCTCCAGGACAGGCGTCTTTGGGACCAGGAACACCATCAGATATACCAGTGGCGGTCCAACCTAAGGCATTGGTATTATCATCGTCTACGTATGAATCTCCTCCGCCAGCCGATGCATTGTTGGAGCCAGTCATGTGGTTATCAGACGAGCCAACTGCTGGGAGTAGTGGAATGGCTCGAAGATCACTGCGAAGTGAGCCTCCCCCAGCATACAAACCAAAGAAAAAGGAGCTAGTCCTAAGCTTTGACGAACCTCAGCTCATCCTCAGCTTGAATGAGAACAAAATCAACGTCTTGTTCAAGAGGAATATTGACAAGCCCATTGGAACTAAGCAGAAGGAGTGCCTTGATGCATTGTCTACATTATCTGCTCAGGCTTATTCGTCTATCGAAGTTACGGCCATTCTAGACACTGAGGTAATGGCCTGGTCCTTGGCAAGTCTGGAAAAAATTGCGGCAGGATTCGAGACACTCAGAAATGGAGACGTGAAGGAACGCTGCAAGATCCTCACCGTCAAACTACCTGACGATCCCGCTGTCTTACCCATTCATGATCTCCCAACAAATGCCTTCACCCTCGAAGCCGTGCAAAAACTGACTTGGGAAAGCCATCGCAATCAGTTGCGGTACATGCTAGGATGGCCGGAGGACACCAGTATCCACCCCAATCTGACCACCGTAAACATTACATGCTTGATGACCATGCACGACTGCACATACATCCTCTCCGCGTTGTCCCCGACACTTCAAGATTTTGATATTAACTATCTGATGGAGAATGGGGACATGACTCTGCTCGCGCCGTTGCGATCTGGTCGTATTCAGGCTCACCGGGAGCTGGGTACGATGGTCGCATTAACACGCTTGATTCTTCGTTCAGAATTGCACCCCAGGGAAATGGTGAACAAGTTTACGTACCCCGCGTTAAAGGAGTTCAAGATTCTCAAGCCGGATGAAAATGCAAATTCGATCAGGCGTCCAGAGTTTGACTATCACAAGATGACCGATTTCAATAATATCCCCTGGGATCAGATAGAATCTTCTAATATGCGATGAAACATGAAATCTTTTACAGACGATGATGAATACATACGATAGATAACGCACACTATAATGTTTATTTCGAGGTTAATTTTTCCCCTAAATACAATTGATTTTTAACCTTCGTCGTCCGCATGGAATTGTAGAGTTCACATGGTTTTATGTCTCGTCCGAATTCATGTCGCACAGCACGGCACGAGCTGAACTAGTTAATGAGAACATAGAAGGCGTTCAAGGTGATGCAGACCATTGTAGGAGGTATGGGATCATCCACTGACTCGATGTATAGTAGTAGTAGAAGAAGTCTGGCAGATCTCATATCAGGCATATTTGGAGAACAAAAGAAGTGGCCATGAGGGTGGTGATGCAGAGTTTTGAGGAAAACATCCCGATCCGATCCGATCCTTGTTGTGTTGATCGTCGTCACTGCGTCACTGAGCGTTCTTGAGCACTTCGAACAATGAACAATAAGCACTGCCATTGAAAGATCCCACTTATTGTCATGATTCAGACTTCTGTACGTCAAACTTTGAAATCTTGACTACTCTTTGATTATAACAACTGCTTACATTGCAACATTTATTGTCTCCTGCGCACGATGCTCAAGCGCTCATCCACGGGGCAGTCTTATATAGAAGAGCCTTTGGGGATCTATAATTGTAACCACATTAATTCTTCGATTACACTACACTCCGATAACCTGACCCAATGGATGAAAACGACTTGGATTATATGTCCCCTGAAGAACGCGACTACCTGTATGTAACCTATTTATCTCAATGTGCTCTTTTACTCATCCTTGACCTAGACATCGAAGGGAAATAGAATATGAGTGGGCATACAAAGATGCTCCCGTTTCGAAGTCCGGGGAATGCATAGCGATGGACATTTCCGCATCCCAATCACGGTTCGGACATACTACGATGACGCTTTCTCTGAGCGGGTACTCCACACCTAACCCCATTAGACACATGTGGAGGGCAACAGATTATGTGGATCGTACCAAACCATTTACTCTTGTCGCCGAATTTGACCGTTCATGGCCGTTGAAACTTGGATTTTGGCGTCTTGGGGAACTTCTTGATGTCCTGGATTATGAAAGGATCCCTGCCGAGGAGTGGCAGGATATTGTTGTTCGTCTGCCAAAGGAACCGCTCCCTTATGATGCCAAATCCCCCTCTCCGATACGACAAAATGCATTTACAAATATCGGTCGCTTGCAATGGACAGGTCATCGTCGTCAACTACGTGAATCATGGATCCCATTTACCGCATCAATTCTCCAATCCATCAACACCCTCGACATTACTTGCGACCTCTCGTTGCAGGATTGCACCTATATTCTGTTCCACAGCACGAGCCTCAAGGAGCTCAAAATCGAGAAAATTGACCGAGAACTGGCCTATGAGCCAGCACTTTGGTTTGATGGATCTGGTTCGCGCGTTGAGCGGTCGAGTTTGGAATCCC
>JABAJU010000143.1:0-53361 GCA_018220975.1 Tephrocybe sp. 9980TJB
ATTGTGGAGGATGTAATATAAGGAAAGAGATTTTAAATGAGTGGTGAGTATATCTTTTAGATAAACTAGACAGATAATGAACAGAAAAGAAAAGGAGTGAAGATGTAAAAGATAGAGTGGATAAGGTTGGTTGTCCCCTGGCAGATTGTCCCCTGACAGTTGTGTGACAATGGCACTTCAGGAAGAGCTGAAACCTTCAAAACATCCTTGTCCTTGATGAAATCCAACTGGCTCCAGTACCCAAGGCATAGGCAAGTGCGAGTGCTCTGCGCAGATAGTCAGTTCCGTATGTAGGAGAGTAGGAGCCACCTGTGGCTAAATACACTGACAAGTTACTGAGACATTGTCAGTTGATATAATTTTTGAAGTAGTGTCTATTTATAAAGAAGTGTCCTATTCCATACACTTAGCAGATACAGCATCAGTGAAGTACTACTAGTAATCAATAATTTACTGATCAAATGTCATCTTGGGCTATGGGGCACTATGGCCACCTGGCTGCACTCTATACATTACTATGGTTACAGCTGAGGCACTATGGCCACCTGGCTGCACTCTATACCATGCTATGGCCACATGACTGAACTCTATACAACACTATGGCCACATGACTGAACTCTATACAACACTATGGCTACAGCTGAGGCACTGGACCGAAAATACGGTCCTTTTAGTTCTGGTCTAGTTCCAGTTCTCGTTCAATATATTTCATGTCAGTTCAGTCCTAAGTTCTCAGAAAGGGTACCGGTTCTTGAACTGAACTGAACTTCGGCAACCCTAGTGCCACACAGCGAGTTTGTGAGCCGAGTGTCACAGGAGACACGTGACCTGATCTCTTCCACTCTACATTCACCACCTCGTCATTACCCTACGTTAGCCCTCGTATACGCATCCTCTTCTTCCTTCCACCCTCTTTAGGGGAATTTCCATTATGACCTTACGCAGACATCGCCGCTCCCCCTACTCGTCGTCATCTGCATGGCCCTGCAAACTGGCATCCCGGTTTGCAACCGGACCTTCTCCACCCCCAACTCACACGCGGTTTCCACCTGACACTTCGACACATCTCACTATATTACTACGCAGTATATATTCATATCTACTTGCTGGGACTAGAATAGCATTTAGTCCTTATTGTCCTTCATATTGCTATATTTTCTCCAGTTGGGCTGCTCGTGATGACCCTTTGCCTTCAACGGGATGACAGTCGTTCTCTTCGAATCTGGAGACTGAAACAGTACCAAAAACTCTTCGATATACTCTTCGTTTGTCAATTTATCATGGTGCCACTGCGCTCCGTCTTCTTGCCCATATATTTCCAACATCCGGTCAAGTTGTGCTTTGGCTTCTAACGCCTTGGGCTTATTCTGTCCAAGATAGACTTCATACCATTCACAAAATATCAACGCGTTAGTGCTTGGTTCAATTTCATCAAAGCTCAATAATGTTCACCGCCAGTGTTATGTTTTTCTTTTGAAGTTGTGGGCGCGATGGTGCCAACACAATTTACCTTCACGTCAAAACTCTCGGCATGCGGCGCAAGAATTTTAGTCTCCATAAATTTACCCCGATACCGTTTTTCGTCCTTTCTTGAACTGAAGAGTACTGTAGGATTATGGGTTGCGTAGGGTTTGATCTCGTGTCCAGGTCGAAGAGTCCCCGAATTTGAAGTACACAAGATATGCATCCCATTTACTGTCCTGTTACGCAGTAAGCCGTTAGATTATTAACCTGAAACTGAACAAAAAAGACGAACACAAAAGAGGAACCTTTTTTTGGTGACATGACTGCGTAGGACCTTGGGGCATCATCTGGAGCCGGTTGTGAAGAGGGAGTGGACTAGAAGGAGGTGAACGAGGCGGGGAAGGCGGGGAAGGCGGGGAAGGCGGGGAAGGCGGGGAAGGCGGGGAAGGCGGGGAAGGCGCGACGGGCTTCTTCCGTTGGCATGGCGGTTTATCCTCTGAGAGTGCTTTGAGTGAGCAGAAGGCGACGACGATTCATAACCAGATGCTTCTGATGATGCCGATCGAACCACTATGCCTCCCGCTCCTACGCTCTTGTCCCATACCCCATTCCCTGATTTTTTCAACGTCCCACTCATAGGTAGACACGAGGAGCGTTCGAAGTTTTGGCGCCGTCAGTACCAAAGTTTTCAGGCACTCCACATCTTCCTCGAAAACCTTGTATTCCATCATCTCCAGTCCCAGAAGCCATTGAAACGATGAGATGGTCGATTTATAAAGGCGCTGTATCTAGAGTAGTAGACCAGCTTTGCAATTTAGGACTTAAACCGGTTCTTTCCGCAAACTCTTAGCTTCGTGTAACGACACCAACTGATCAGATTGTTTGGCGTTACCTTTAGGCATGACAATCAATTTCAATCTTTGGGATTAGATTATAGATAGCAGGCTGGTGAGGAGTTGCTCACAACAATTACCAAGTCGAAGAGATCTACCAGGGAAGCTTGGGAGAGCTTCACAATTCTAAAGTAATGCTCACTCATCTTTCTCCTTTTCGCCATCGTCCTCCGAGATCATATCATCTTCAATATCCTCATAACCATCTTCCCCAAGCTCAGCAAGGCTCCTCTTAGTTCTAGGGCGCGGATCATTCATCTCTTTAAACCACTCTACCCTGTCGACACCAAAGTCGGGGCGTGCGCCTTGGAGATATACATGCGCAGGTGTATGCTTGTTATTTTGCTGCTCCGCGCTGTCCTTGAAGTTCACTGTAATATGGCGATCATCCTTAACGCGCTGGCCCAGAGGGTTGGTGGTCATTTCGTGGTCAGCTCCCCTATTTATCGATATAGTCAGAAATATAGCATTTTCTTTTGAGACTTGACGTACCTGATTGTCGCTTCCACGAAAGTCTTGCCTGTGGTATTCCAAGCAGCACTGGCCGCATCAACCGCGGCCTTTTCGCACAAGCCACGTAAAGGTTCCTTTGGAGCGTCGCCTTTCCAGTTGAAATTCATTATTTAAGTGATTGTTTCGACCTGCATATAAGATGATGAGGGTGAATGATTCCCAGTTGAATGCACAACTTTTGAGAATCACCTGCTGAGGAAAAGGTATTGTAGTGTTGCTGTTGGAAAAGAGCGGTTCTAGGCTTAGAATACTTATACTCATGGTATCTATTATATTGACAGGATTCAAGCATGACATCAAGCCTGGAAATCCCTGGAGACGCCGATAAGTAACAGCGCGAATTTTCGTGGAACCGCTGAACGCACCCTATATTGGTCTGATGCTCCTCAAAAAAGACACACGACACATGGAAGTACCGCGTTAAGGCCTTCTAAAACGTTGCCTCCAAGGACAAAGAAGGAACATCCTTCGCGATCGGTAATGGTGAAGAATGCACATACTATTAGTATGTGTACTATGCATTACGTCCGCCACGACATATGCGGCAGGTTTTCAAAGAGATTTGTATGAGAGTTACCCTGATAGAGATATATCAACAACCATGGATGAAACTCGACATATATTACTAATACCGCATATCTTCACCTACTACGACTAGGTGGAGAGTCGAGGCTGCCTCTGAGTCAGTCAGTATGTCAGTCAGTGAATCTGATGTTAGTGGATCAATATGATTCCTCGTCAGCAGCATACAGACTTTTAATTAAGCCAGACGGAGAGTTTGTGGTTGGGAAAGCCGCAGCGCAGAGGCCAAGTCAAGGCCAAGTTAAAAGTTCAAGGCAGTCTATCGTGACAGAGACGCCTCATGTCACGTTCACGTGAACATTCTGCCACAGTGTCACTCTTATTGCTGACTCTCCTCCCAAATCGATAATGTGAACCCTCCCGTTCTTTTGACCGTGTCTATATGTTCATCCAATGTACCCACCAACTATGTGCTTTCCGTAATCCCGCTTCTATGACCAGCTCAGGTTGCAACCTTACAAACACCGAAACTACTCTCGACTTTTAACCACCCACACTGCTTACTCCATTTCAAGGCTGCGTGGAAATATTAGAGAAATCGTTAATCCGACATGTATCATTTAATTCCCCCCAATACCTCATCAAGCACTTCAGATTCGAGTGATTTCTGCAAGGCGGAGGCTCGAGGGCTTGCTTGATGATTTAGAATTTTTTCAAAGATCTCTTCGTTTAGTGTTGCCAGCTGCTCGACATTTCAATTGGTAATAAACATTGGTATAATAGCGGAAATCTTTGATGTGATTCATGACAGTATACACGAAGCCGCGGGGACTAGGCGACACTTCACTTTCCCGTAGTACGACTGAGAGAGAACTCAGATGCCTGAAATCATTGCTCGTCATTTTCATCATCTTCATCGTCAAAGTCTTCATCGTCCTCGCCCTCCTCAACATTGAAGTCACGTTTCTGAGTATAAAATACGACTCTGTCGATATTGAAGTCCGGGCGGGTATTCTGAAGATACACATGAGCCGGTATGTGAGTTCTACCCCTTTGCTGCACTGCATCCTTGTAGTTACTGTAACAGGAATGCGCCGACCAATGGGGCTGGTGGTTGTGGCACAGTGATCTGCGCCTCTAGTTAGGACAGCGTTAGTGTCGATCATTGAGAAATAATCAGATCTCACCTAATGATAGCCGTAACAAATACCCTAGTTGTGTTTCATGGAGGCACTGCTGCAGCCCTGACGGCATTCTCACAATCAGTTCTCAGCCGCCACGGAGGAGAGCCTTGTAAGAAACTAAGAATGATGATCAAACTGAGCAAATGAAAATCAACCTGTCACACTGTGTTGATCGTACGAATTTACAGGCTTCGAGGCTCTCCAAATAATGTTCATGATTGCTATTTTTTAGTACTTTTCTGCAACAAACACGATATGCTTAGCTCCTCACTGAAGTTAAAGTTATACTTACATTTAAAGGGAAGGGATGAGTTGCGTGTGCGGATGTTCTAAGGTTGTTGAATACTGGGTATTTATATTTTGACGACAGTAAGACCAGCTCTACCAAAACGTCCGACTCAATGAAGAAAATTTCTGGCTACTCTGATTCCAGAAAGCGCTACATAATTTCCAGGAGCCTATGCTTTGAGAGCAGGTGACATCGCCGGAGATGCACAGTAAAGTACCAACTCAGAAGGTAGCAAGTGTTGAAATGATGTGAACAGGTACATCATTGGAAGGAACTTGCTCACTGCTCGTTCCTAGGGAAGGTTGTCTGACGAAATCTGTAAGAGTAGAGGCATTGTATGTGGAGTGTGAGCAGTGGGGAAATCTTTTGATAAATAGGAGTCCGATGTATTCGACTAGTTAAGTATTAGGCGCTGTCCAAAGTAGAAAAGGGGCTGATATCGTCACTGCATCCATTCCATTCCTCCATGCACAGCGCATTGCACAGAATAGATATCGATGCAAGAGGAAACGAGTCCATTGTCGCTGACAAGCCGTTGATGTCTGGTTTGGAGTTAGAGATGAAGAATTATCTTTGATCTTTGATCATCTCACACTTCCATTTCAATTCATTACGACAGGATGCATTCTTCCTTCACATGAGATGGTTAAGCCATTCTTTCTTCTTGAAGTCGCGTAGAAGGATATTCAGCTTCCCTATTACTCGACCCTGTGGCTTCTGCAATCGAACTATGGACGCCTTTTCTTCTGATATACCACAACCAGTCTACCTCTGGATAGAGGACGTCGAAGATCTCGAACGTTATCAACCAGGTGGTTACCATCCAGTTCACCTCGACGATGAAATCAAAGGGCGGTACCGCATCGTGCACAAACTTGGATATGGAGGCTACTCGACAGTGTGGCTCGCAAGAGACCAGCAGGAGAACCGATTCGTCGCAATCAAGTTTATTGTCGCGTCTGCTTCCTCAGACAGCCCGGAGATCCGTATATTGCAACACATGAAGTCGTCAAACAGCTCGCACCCTGGACGAGAGTTTGTTGCAACTCTAATTGACGATTTCGAACTGGAAGGCCCGAATGGTGTCCATCGTTGCATTGTAACGGAAGTGGCTGGTCCTAGTGTTGGAAAAATCCGGTATGAGATCGAAGAAGGAAAGCTACCTACGCAGATTGCCCGGAAGGTGGTGTCACAGAGCGCCCAGGGGATTGCTTTCCTGCACTCCTGTGGTGTAACTCATGGAGGTAGGTTAATCAAAGTTCGACGCGATCTCGTAGTTGATGTTTGCTGATATCTGGACAGATTTCCACTCGAGTAACGTTCTCTTTAATATTCCCAACAACTTCCATTCGTGGCCCGTCGAAAAAGTATATAAATATTTTGGAAAGCCAATAAAGGACAGCGTAGAGAGGGCAGACGGCCAGCCCATTACGTCGGCAGCGCCGACGTATGCGGTCGTACCCCCAAACCCACTCCGCCTAGCGAGGCTTGTCTTGAAGGCGAACGACTGTACCATTAAGATAACAGATTTCGGCGAATCCTTCCTTTCAACCGATGCGACCAAGCCATTACTCGGGACGCCCATCTCTTTCGCAGCGCCCGAAGTCCTTTTCAGGGACTCTACGTCCATTAGCCCCAAAGTCGACGTTTGGGCCCTTGCATCTCTAATCTACGAGGTTCTCGGGAACCACCGACTTTTCGAGTCCTTCTTCAATGACAAGGACGAAATTATCACTGAAATAGTTCGTACTCTCGGTAAAATGCCTGATCGCTGGTGGAACCAATGGGAGAAACGCGATTCGATTTTCGAAGCAGATGGCACGTTCAAGCCGGATGCTCAGGATCATTCGGGAGAGCCGAGAACTGTGGACCTTAAGGAACGACTGGGAGATATCAGGAGGGAGGATAAGGAAGGACAAAAGGAGCTCAGTGGCGATCTGGAGGCTTTGGAGCTGGTCCTTGGGAAAATGTTACGGTACGAGCCGGAGGATAGGATCAGCATCGAGGAAGTTGTGTCCCTTTTGCCATTTTGAATTCTGATTGTACCACTCTCTATGGGAACGCACAGCATGCCCGGTTCATGGTTGGCTTCTTCCATGGACTGAACTATGCTGGGATATTGATTTGGCTCAATATCGCTTTATTGCTCTGGCATCTGAAAGCCTTCAAGCTTAATGACGCATGCCCTCCGCATTAGTACTTAGTCCTCAGCTTAACTAAACTCCTCTCAACCAGCCACATGTTTGAAGACGCTAGCCCTACTTGTCAGCCTCATCTTTGTATACAAAAAGAAATGTGATCCATGAGTTAGCCCCCGTGTTAGTTCCGTCATGCCCTCGCTCGCACACAGTCTATCTCGCTCGTTCATCAACACGCTCTTTTACATTTGGACTGTTATTAAAGCTTTAATATCTCTACGTTCTCCAGACCCATTTCCATTCCGAGAAACATCAGCAATTGTTCCTAATGCTGTGGAGATTGATTTGGAGAGGGGTCAGACTGTCAGGAGCGTGCGTGGTCGAAGTAAGCCTTTTCGTGCCCAAAAAGTATCGAGTGATTCAATTTCTTTTGGTCACAGGTGTTTATCCTATGCCCTCTCCTCCTGTCCCTTCCTTGGCTCTTATGAACCCCCAGAATTCGATCAAGAAGGGTGGAGATGAGATCGAAGAGTCCAGGGCGTTGACTACATTCTCGTCTTCTCCTGGACATTTGCATCCTTGGGACCCCCTTCATGAACACGACTCTGAATTCATAGATATCGACCTGTCAGCCACAGTAAAGAAAGCGACAACATTTTCTTCCCCTGACGCAATACGACACCTTCTTGATGGGGTGGAGGCGAAAGACGACTTGAAATTTAATGATCATGGCGATTTGACTTTGGACCCTTTCTTAGACGCAAAGCATGTTTTCCTTTTCGGTACACTCCCTTCTAGGAAAGACAATCATGCAGAGGACGCCGAACAAGCTTCGTTCGCATTGCCGATCTGTACAAGCACTCCACCGAGACTCCAAAGGAAGGGAAAAGCATACACGCGAGTTCCTCTAGCTATAGTAACGAATCTAACGCACAAAAACAAACGCGCGCACTCGGTTGAACGCGATTCTTTCTGTTCCTCTACAGAGCTAGAGTCCATATTCGACACACCGACACTACAGAGGCGACGCAGCTCGTCCCTTCGCCAGAGCGCCACTTCCGATACCTTCGTTCCAGCGTGGACTACGCCAGTCAAGCATGCGCCGTCAATCATTGTTCAGAACTCGACCCCAGTCTCGGCTGGGACCCAGAAATCCCCGTTCAAGTCCATCCCGCCGCTTCGAATCGTCAAGCGCAACCAGTCCAAAGATCGCTCTTCAGTAACGTCAATGACATCTGAGGCCTCTAAAGCAGTGATAATGGCTGTACGCGAGGCGTTTGATGAATCATGGGAGGAACACAAGAAGGAGATGACTGGGGATCCCCGGGAACTGCTGGCTCGAGACTCGGTTTTCACGGTGTGCGATACGGTTTCCATTGCTGGCTCGAAGCGTGACATCAGCCCTGTTCATGAAGTCGATGAAACTGAGGATCGGTACACACATGATGCTGAGCCTCAAACACCAACTACTCCTCCGCCTCCGTATGCGCCATCGGATTCCGACGCTAGTACCGCCGCAGATGTCAACACGAGCAAGAAACTGCATGTCATTCCTAAGACGGAGCTTGCGTATTTGACGACTGTTGCAGCAGCCGCTTCGGTGGATTCCTGTCTTGACGATATCCTCGCATCCTTCGAACACTTGATGGCGACGATGGGGCCCGAGTTAAAAGCGGCGTCGGGGCGATCTCAAGGGCCCAAACTGTCTGCAGCTCCCATTTCTGGAATGAGGGGCCTCGCTATAGGTTCATTGGTGAAGCTCGGGCGCGGTAGTGGTGGTCCAACTCAATGGAGCGATGTCCTTCATTTAGAAAATTATTAGTGGTCGCATTTCCACAAACCTGTTAAATATATGGATAGGGATTGGTCTGGAAATTTTAGCTGACATGAAAGAGAAGACAGGATACAAATGAACAAGATATGCAATAAGAATGCATTGGTATAACACATGAATGTACGGAATGTACAAAGCCCTAATCCAATCCGGAAGAGTTAGTCGGGAATAACAACCTCCTTGGCTGTTGCTGATCCTTAGCTGGACCTCCAAATAAGCTGGATAGTAAATCTCCCATAGGATTCGCTTGTTGGTTCTTGGGAAGAGGAATCGCGAAGTAAAGATTTGCAATCTCATTGAGGGCCTAAGGCACTTGTCAGTGTCTGTATTTGGAGCACACCATAAGGAAACTTACAGAGCGAACTTCTGGCAAGGTGAGGACACCGCCGCGACTTTGATACGTTCCGCAAAGCCTGACCCAGCTCTCCCTCATGAGCTTATTCTTCTCGCCCTGGGCTCGTTGACAAGTCAAAACCGCGATCTGGGAAAAATTGACGACCTGATCCTTTGTGAGAATAACTTCGTCTTTGCCAACGGGAACATTTGGTGTACTCGGGTCCTTTGGAACGCCTGATGTAAAAAGTGAGATGAACGTCCTCGCTGCAAGGATATTGCCATTTTGTAGATATCTGGCGAAAAATTCAGGCCGAGTTGTTGGTTGACAAGTTCAAAAAACATACGGAATGATTCCACGTAAAGCAAATGCACCGGCCGTCCCGCCTTCGGCCGACCATCGAGTGAACATCTCAGCTAACAGGCGAGCACTGTCCCGCTTTCCCGAAGCTAAAAGATGCGGTTCTGCAGTATCAAAAGCGCCCTCTGTAACGATTTAATTTCCCTGTTAACGCTGCAAGTAAATAGACACACCCTTGTAGAACAATTCTCCAACATAATGGTGGAGATCTTGATCTCCAGCAGGACACTCGCCATGTTTGACAGACCATCTGTAATGTCGCGTCAGATCCTATAAAAGAATATCCTGTTGAGACTCACGCAAGAGATTTATCAATTAGGGTTTTCCTCCAAGTTCCCTCTGAACCAGCCAACATGATCAACTGTGTTAATCTCCCTGTCTGAACGCGATCGGTATTGTTCCCATTGGAATAGAGTAGGTAACTGACCCCTGCTTTCCTCGGTCACAGTCTCTCCTTTCGTATCATACACCTCCAGTAAAAATCCAGCTAGATCGACGCCACTTCCGGTCTGCCCTGACTTGAGAAGCTCCCGAGCACTTTGGAATAGAACATCGATTGCAGTGTCGTACTGGCCAGATTTTACATATCTTGACGCAAAAGTGCGAGCCTTTTGGTGAGCCTCATACGGCAAAGAGGCAATCTGAGGAAGAATAGCGTTGAGAGCCTTCGACGACGATGAAGCCATATTGTCTGTGGTCAAGATATCACAGCGTGTTTGGCATCTCCTCTGCAAGTAAACTGCCATCGGCAGCGACGGACCGCTCGCGTGATGCCAAATAACATACACAACACACAAGGTGAAAATGTGCGAAATTTCATCCTGTTCCTGAGTATAAGAGGGTAAACGAGACAGCTACATACAAGTACAGTGGTGGTATACACAAAACGCGATATTTTCCTCAGACACAACCTCAAACGCCAACCAATCACCCCAGCTTCGAATCAGCAAGACGTCCTAGGAGCAAATGGGAACTTGAGCTTCGTTTCCGACGAATCATATATCCCATAGCCAGGTTCCTGGTAGTCGGAGTAGATGTGTGCGAACCATCCCACACCGCCGCCCGGGACTGCCTTCAGATCTTCGCAGTGATTATCCAAGAGATTGAAGTAATCCTTTATCCATCCGGTAAGTGTCAACGCCAGAATCCAGGCACAATTAACTTACCTTTTCGTTCTGGACATTTGCCACGGCGCTGGGACTGTTGGGCTGTACACCAGAAGATGTTACCGACGGCCAACCGTTCTGCTATTCGTTAGGTCAAAGAAAGACATTATAAGCAGGAGGCGCACCTCGCTAAACCATATCTTCTTTCCTCCTCCCTGAGAGATGAACCAATTTAAATCTGGCAATATGATCGGCCATGAGTCGTTCGCTAGGAACAAGATGAGTTATATCTCGATTGCACGGTGTTTTGATTCCAGGACTCACCTATCGATGCTTCGGTTGAGAAGAAAGGAAGCATATGTGCATCGATCATGTCTATCGCCTGAATGACTGCGGGGCCCCCATCCTTCGCATGAAGCTTACACTGAATTAGATTCGTCGAGTCCAAAAACCCTCCCAAAACACTCACATCTCTGAATGAGTATGCCATGTCGCTAACTGTGACCGGTATCTCCAGGCTAGACAAGTTCGCTTGTGCTCCTTTCACTTGTTGGATGAGAGCTGCCGGCGTAAGCACCTGGTCGAACAAAGGCTCCGATCCGAATTGAAGGAGACGGGTGACGAATTTGGCCCTAGGATTTGAGTGAAGCGCAGCGAAAAGAGTGTCTCTACGTCCCATCCATTCGTCTGTGCCGTCAAATCCAAACTAAAGGGGAAGTGGACCAGCATAAATGGATTTTCCGGATGGACAGCGTCCGATTAGACTCACCCAGATTAGCGCCTGCACTCCGATGCCAGCCTGCCACGCAGCATCGACGATTTTATCGCTAGATCGGGATCAGGGACGACCTCGCTTTTCGTAGAAATGATCACTACTTACTAGTATCCCACCTGGTCGCAGAATCCATAAAGGCGGATATATCTCCCATTGAAGCGGTGTCGAATATCCAAGAACTGCTTTCGCAGCTTTGCCAAATTGGGGCCTAGAGATAGCATCAGCGACCAACGTAACGGCAAATAGTAATGACGGAAATATAGGAAACATACATGAGGTTATCTCATAGCTAAACCCTACAAAGGCGTACTCTGTGCTCGGATCGCACCACCAGCCCTTCAGCGATGAAGGCGTGTTATGGGGCATGGGGAAGCCGAGGGCGGGAAAGCAGTTCGGCGGGTTTTTGCCCGCGCACTGGCTTTTGTGGCCAACCACTAGCTCTTTCACAATCGGTATGGGGTCCAACGGGTGTGCCAGCACAAGGTAAAGCTCGCCTAGAGCAAAAGCAGAGAAGAGGGCGTGAATAGGAAGAAACATGGTGGGGAGGAATAGAGCCCGAACACAATGTCAGCCTCCTCTCAGGTTTACGAAAAGTTTGCTTCTAGAGAAGGATGACAGGACTTTATATATATCATCGCCTCTCGAATGTAAGATAGCCCGTTCCGAGACTTGTATTTCTCGGCACGGCACAAGGAGCATCTGATGCACATTCCATACACAAGACCTGTATGGCTTGCCCCCACAGGTAGTGCAAATGACATTCCAGAATGTGGCCATGTAAAGGTGCTTCCTGCCGAGAGACAGGTGTTGCACAACAAAAGCAACGCGATGTGTCCTCTGACATGGGAGTATTAGAGAGGACTGCACATTAGCGAATAAGCTCGAGGTCAGTAGTTGTCAAATGTGGATGACCGCGTGACTAACAATGAAGCCCTCGGCCAAATAAGAAATTCGGACGTAGGGATTTACGAAGATTTTAGACGTGTCGTAGGGTGTGGCAAACTAATTGCCGGTATGACAGATTCTAGCCTTGTGTTCGAGGTGTCATAAGATCGATGACCACACGTGGCATATTCCTTGCACAACCAAATATTGAAATTGACATTCGCTTCGGAGAGGAGAGGTTGGACAAAGGAACAACGCAGCATTAGTTCCTGTATCCTAACATATGCAGTGCTCAAAGTCAGAAAGAGAATTATGCTTCGATGACAGAACTATGGATGACAGACCTTACCCTGCGCGTGCACTTGTGCATCTCACTGCAAAGACACCCATAAATGGATTCTCGGGGTCCGAGAGCATGGAACAAGGAGAAAAATTCAATGATGATTATGGTCAGGAGCAAGTCAGGAGACTGAGGAATGAATGATCTTTGTTTGTTTGTCGAATTGCAGTTGCTGCGGTCGAGGAGGTCTCACGGAACTCGCAGTTGTGCATGGAACGCAGCTGCCACTGCACATGCCAATCAGTGTTTCAATGAGTACCTGATACATGTAGTCAACTGCGAAAAAGGGACAACATGGATATCACCGCTACAAGTTGAGCTGATAAGATAAGATCTATTTTCACCTGTAGTACTTGAATATTCAAGCTTTCAAGCACGGCGACTGTATAGAATAAAGCAATATCTACATGTTACGGGGAAGAAAATTACAAGTACAGTATGAGTTCGTGGAGATTCTAGCAGGCCCATCTTGATCAACAAGATGTTCTAGGAGCAAAAGAGAACTTCAGCGACTCTGTTGCGTCGTAAATTCCATATCCGACCTCCTGACTATCAGAATAGATATGCGCGAACCATCCCACGCCTCCACCAGGAACTTTCTTCAAATATTCACAGTGGTTGTCCAAAAGGTTGTAATAATCCTGTGCAACAGAATCCGTGAGTGAATTCGTTTCAAGAAGAGCTTCGCTGTCATGCTTACCCTCTCATTTTCGACATTTGCAACGGCGCTTGGGCTGTTAGGCTGTACGCTTGGAGACGTCTTAGAAGGCCAACCATTCTGTGTCCAGATAAGTAAAGTCCAAAGAAACACGGTAGCAATGGTCACTAGCCTCACTGAACCAGATTTTCTTCCCTCGGGCCTGAGCTATGAAGTACTCCAGATCTGATAGCACTAGTGGCCAAGAATTTGCAGCTAGTTCGTTTATAAGGATAGCTTCTGATAGTCGAAACGTTTCGACGCGCACCTTTGCTGGCCTTCGCAGAGAAGAAAGGGAGGATGTGTGCATTGATTGAGTCTACAGCTTGCAGGACTTCGCTACCACCCGACTTATATCAAACTCGCATCAGATCATAGACGTTAAAAAGACAGGTGGTCACCTTTTGGAAGGAATATGCCAGGTCGCTGACAGTCACAGGTATATGTAAGCCAGCCAATTTCTCTTTGGCCCTATTCACTTGATCAGTAAGAGCAGATGGGCTCAGGACTTTGTCGAAGAGGGGCTCCGAACCAAACTGGACGACGCGTGTGACGAATTTGGCTTTAGGGTTGGAATGGAGGATAGCGAACAGCTCGTCTCTACGTCGCATCCACTCATTACCTCCGTCAAATCCAAACTATGTGGTTTATACATATCATTGTTACAGGCAGTTTCTGTTTGAATAGCTCACCCAGATAAGAGCTTGTACTCCGATCCCTGCATGCCATGCAGCTTCTACGATATCATTGCTATTCATGAAATAGCGTTGATAAGTCCAGTGGGCCTACTGGGATGAACTTGATACGTACTAGAATCCCTGTCGGTCACAGAAACCATAAAGACGAACGTATCGCCCATTGAACATTTTCCGGATGTCCAAAAAATCACTCTTCAGAGCAGCTTGACTCTGACCTAGTGCGCATCGCCGTACATCAGCGGAGCTATAATATTAAAAGCGAAGAACAACTGCACATTCTGTGACTTCGTAGCTAAATCCGACGAAGGCATATTCTGTGTGAGGATCGCACCACCAGTTATCCAGGGAGGCTGGGGCATTAGACGGCATCGTGAAACCGAGCGCTGGGAAGCAATGAGGGGCAGCACGAGTACGATTATCGTGTTGCATCACAGTACGGGTTGGCTGCAATGGATGCGCAGGTACCACAGCGGGAAAGACGAAAATACAAAGGAGAAAAGAGGCAATATAGAACTTCGTCATTATAAGGATGCGATGGTACCATCTCATTCGTCTTCAAGTGGGATTTATATCGCAGGCTTATCTGGAAGCATAGCACAATGATCATCTACAGGTGTTAGGGGTGCCGGTGAGTAGTGACGGAATAGGTAACGTCTGATGTGCAAATCTATCGTAGCCAACGAGCCCGCGGCAAAAGATACCACTAGATAAAGTATCCTTTCAGTGCACAGGAATGTGCGAGGAACAGAACCCCGCGGTGGAAAACGAGTTTTTCTGGGAACAAAGTATCATGTAGCATAGCCAGCCGAATCGGTAAAAAGGATACCGAGAGGCAATTAGTAGTTCGACGAACGGCCCTTGACATGTCTTAAGTTACAGCGCAAGGAGGAGAAGCAGTGAGATCCAGTAGAACTAAATTGCTTCGTGTCCAGAGGCAGTTTATCCCAAAAGGGCTATTCGGGCGATTGAAGCGGCCTTTTGAAAAAAAAAAAAGGCCGAGAGCTATCCAAAACAGGGGAGACAAATGCCAGATGGCATTCCCAGAGAAGGAAGTGATGGGCCAGGGAGGGGCATAGAAGTACATTGACAGGCACATGACTAGTGGATACATGGCACAACAGCTGATACATGTGGAGAGAGAGTGCAGGAATACAGAAAAGACAGAATCTGGAAACAGCTGGTGATATGACACCCCTAAAAAATCCGCACAGATTGTTCCCGAGCGTCTTGAATTCGTACTGTCTAGGAGTTTGCCTTTTCCATTTCTTGTGCGGCTGCGAGAGGATCTGTGGCGTCTTGCCCGGGGTTGAGTTTTGTGTAGTCGATGCTGCGTACGAAAACCATTAAATAGTTAGTATATAAGATGAGGATTCGAAGACTGACCGCTTCATAGTGGCGTAGAACGCAGAACCAAGAAGTGAACCTATAAACGGGCCAACCCAGTACTGGCCAGGAAAGTCAGTGAAGCTCGGGTTTGGAACAGAGGATAAGCGATTCTACCACCCAATGATCACGATCGAATCCGCTCACTACCGCCGGCCCAAACGATCTAGCGCAGTTCATTGAAGCACCAGTGTAAAACACTGCAAAACTGAGGTGATAATGAGTATCGGGAGCGGAAATTAAAAGACAAGCGCGTACAGATGTCCTGCAAAGAGAGTAAGGCCAATACCGACCTAATGAGAGGCATGGTGAGATACGAGGAGATGCAGTGAAAATACCACACACAGGGGCGAATGCCGTGGCTTGGTGTTTCTCGGCGGCGAGCATGAGGACCGAGAGAACGAGCGCACACGTAATGAACATTTCGATGAACACGCCTTGTGTGACGCTGATGCCTTGCTGCAGGAATGTTCTGGATCATCGTTCTAACCTCCTGAATCCGAGGAGAAGAATTGAAACGTACCCCACAAAAAGAGGCTCCGACGTAAGGCCGCGTATCAATGCAGAAGCAGCGATCGCTCCAGAAAACTGAGCGATACAGAAGAGACAGAATCGGACAGGCTTCATGGCCTTGACTAGGAGAAGAGCCAAAGACACGTTGGGGTTGAAAAGGCCTCCGGTAATACGAAAGAATAGCCAAGCCGAAACCAGAAGACTAAATCCCATACATAGAGATATGTACAAAACTTGTTCGACATCAGAACCTGGGTCCCTTTTCATGAGCGCTAGGCGTTCGCCCGAAGAAGCTTGGACCCCGCCTAAGCCAAGGAGTAGAAAAAATGTCGTCCCAACAAATTCAAGAGACGCAGCAAGAATGTCCGCCTTATATGGCTCGAAAATTTGAAGCTTGAACATCGTAAAGCCGCAGAGCGAGAGAGAGAGAGATGATTTGTGCACGTGGTTAACGTTATAGAGTTGGGCGCTGCGGTAATTGCCGTATTTCCCATGAACTTACTAGCATGCCACCTTCAGATTCTCATTCTCATTGTACTTATTCGTTGACTTGCTTGAAAATTTGCCAAGGAAAGGTTCTTGGGGAAGGAGAACATTAATATTACTTCCACAGATCAATGTCAAGGATGTTTGCTCCCCATCTAGTGTCAGTATCACTTCCAGGTTCAGCGTGTGGAGTGCAACGTAAACGCGATGAGGATCCAAGCACCGGCGCGCCACCGAAGCCTTCCAGCTGCGAACAGTCAATAGAAAAGGCCGTTGTAAAAGAAGCAAGTCATGAGGACAAGATACGTTAATACCCTCTATTTTGCGAAATATTATGTGAACTTCAGTGATAGAATGCTCACAACTTACCTGTCATAAAAAGATGTGCGTTTTTCGGGAGAAGTGAGTTTTAGGAAACTGATAATTTCTTTCTTTCAGTGTATGAAAAAATTTGAGAACTGGGATGAGCTCATCAAAGCCCTTAGAGAGACCTTTCAGGAAAGTCAAGATGTTAATTTTGCTGCCTCTTGCCGCATGCATGATCCTGGAGTATCGCACAAGCAGCGTATAACGGCCGTAACCCATGAGGATTGGAAAGTAACTGAATATCGATTCACGTGCGTATTCGTAGCATCGTTCAGTTCCCCAGGAAATTAGCTCTTTCGGGCTCAGTACAAAGGAACACCAATATACCAAAGACGGACAAAAGACGCGATTATGGTACTCCCTAGATAAAGTTTTTAACAATAAGCCATTAAAAACTCCCAACGCATGCAAGGCATGCTATGCATGTCGAAGTGGTCTCTTAATCTCCTCTCATAATGATGAAAAAAGGGGGGTTGCGAACGTTATTGTTCGGATACACAACCATCTTGCACATGCACTTGATCCCATGCTCCCTCCAGAAATTACCCAACCCATTAAGGAGGAAGTCCCAGGGTCAATTAATCCACAACCAGCGATTCCCTCCCCTGCAGCCCTCACTCTCTCGACCGATCTAGGTGATGAGTCTGCGAAAGATGGCGAAGGCAGAGCCAGTTGTATGGAGCTTTGCCCAGATGCAGCAAAAGAAACGATCCTGCCAAGGGGAAAGGAGTCGCCACAGATCTTATACTAGATGAACCGTCAAAGCCTGACGATCCTCTCAATCCGACAACCTTTCGGCAACGGATGGTTAAGCATATCGCCGACATTCTTGAATTTTTCTGTGGGCTGGATTATCAGCTGCAATTTAACGATTACAAGCTCTTAGAGGTCTTAGAGAGCAAGGGCTCACAATTCCTCAAGCTTGTCCATGGTTGTTTAGAGATAGCGGGTCGCTTGCGGAAGAAGGAAAACCAGGACAATCAGGGCAAATAGCTCGACCTTGATGCGTACCGCAGTAACGCCAGTGTTTGATTGCAAATGTTAATGACATTTACCGTGACATACAATATCCTGACAGGGGAGGTTGACTTCGCTCAACACGCGCAGCTGTCAATCATATTCAGCTTCAGTTACAACCTTTAATCCCTCATCGTGCCGATGACATAAAGTGGCACTGGCAAACAGAGATGCATACAAGGGGCACAATGGAAGAACCCCATTTTGCGATATCTGTCCAAAGTCCAAGGATATTTTACCGAAATTGTGTGTTGTACAGAGTTATTACATTACTGATGACTGGCATCAGGAAGCAACAGGATAAGACAAAAATAGGGCGTACGGATGTCCTTCACGATCCAATAGATACCCCTTCCCCATGTTATTATCACTGCAGTTGTGTGCCATCACTTCTTCGAATAGCAGGCATCGCTGGGGTTGGTGATGGAGATTGAGGTACACCATCTCCGTTAATAATATCTTGAATAGCGGCTTCGAGGGCGTCTACGCGTGTTGACATTTGCGACACTGAGATGATGTCAAGAAAGTTAGAATGTATCACGCCAGAACATACGAACTTCGGTCTAGTATTTGAGATGACATTTCGTCAAATTTGACATCTAGTTGTTCCAGTAAACTTTCTACCTGCCACAGTATAAGCTTCGACTACATTGGAGATCTTCTGCAGCTCACAAACGCAGTCAACTCGTGTGGACTTGAGATATCTGCTGGGGCAAGTGCAGATGGCTTCGCAACGCTGGGTTGCTTGAATGAAGGCGTGGGTGTCTTGTCCTTGTCTCCGTCTGATTTCAAGGGCGTCGCGACGTTTAGTGGTAGAGCAGACGATGGCATAGTGAACTGCCAAATGGGTTGGTTGGATTTGGCAAAGCCTGCAACCAAAGTCAAATTACAGGCGCGTAGCTTCCAAAACTAACAGGAACAAATAGATCACTGTGACTTGCTTCCGACTCTTTCGCATTCCGTATGCTTATGAGTGGACATAATGTCATGCATAAGGCACATGCTTTGATCATGGTTTATAAAATACATTATTGTAAATCCTTTCTGTTCAAGCCTGATGTCAACAGACAGTTTACTACTATAATATCGCGCATTACCATCCCAATGCGAACCTCAACCGATGTATTAGGTGCGAATGGAAGCTGGCATCGCAGTGGCGAGTCATTGCCTTCAATGAGATACCCAAGGCATCTAGTCATAGAATGATCATCACAGATAACGGAATGTCGGCGCTGGACGGTGCTTCGGACCAGACAGGCACCATTTGCTCTACGGCGCGTACTGGAAGGACGACCAGTAATAGAGTGGGAACAGGTGATGTCTACAACTACAGACATTCATTATTGACATATAGATCCAGGAGATGGCCGCAGGAGATGGGCCGCGTGGGATGCAAGATTGGTCCAGCGATTCGTTATAGGAAATATGCTGACATGTTAGAATCTGCGACGCTAATAGCGGAGGTCGCGTCATCTGCAGCCATGACGCTTCTGGGAGTTTCAACCTTACTTCCCAAAGACATACACGCCAGAAACGTGATGAACTAAGACATCTGTACCGGTCCTTCCGCCCTTAGAAGTGAACCGGCAGTTTGCAGCTAATCAAAGTTCAAAGAATGACGTTCCGAGAAAACGAGGCGCTCTGTAATAGGACAGAAGACTGTGTTCATGAACATAAGAATCAGGAAAAAGATAAGAACAGATCTCTGGCAATGCACGAGGTCAACCAGGCAAACACCAACGTTTAAGTGAAACAAACGCTCGAGAATGAAGTCGGTCCGAATCTCATCCGTATCGCCAAAGCACGCACAGGAAGAGCCCCACCAGCATCGATAACGATTTTAGGCCTTCTTCTTCGGACAATCCCTGGTGTCTATACGAAGAGCCTCATGGTGACCACTAGTTGAGTCAAATGGCTCTAATTCTCAAGGGGATAATACGATTGAGTTCATAGAAGATGATAACAGAAATGCTGGCAGAAGATGGCAAAAGATGGAAGAGATCGATGGAACCGTTGATTGGGAAAACGCCCAGGTCAAGAAAGGTCTTAAATAATTGCCTGAGAAAGACGTTACTATCTTCCGTGACCTTAGTTCAAGGGTTTGTTTTCATCAATTAACAAAGGAGGAATATACAGGACTGGATGGGCACACTGTGTTGTATTTTGGCCAACAATGGAAACTGCAGGTCAAGTTGCTGTGATGAAGATGTTGGGTAGATAATGCGAGGATAGAGATATTCTCTACCTACAGCAGTGCCTTCTTTAATCTAGTATGTACAGGACTATTGACGATACTGTTGAGTGAAGAGTTGAAATTCATGATAGATTGAAACTCCGCGAACTGAATTGCGATGTTCAGCCACCACTTGTCTCACCCCACAACAATCTCAACGACTAGAAATATTCATACTATCACAACAATGATCTTCGTAGCTAACACTGCGGCTGCTTCTCCGAAATTCTTCATGCTTTTTGTGCGTTGTCTCAGGTGAGGGGCTGGGCTTGGGTCAGGATATGGTTAATGGATACTCCTTGCAACACCGCGGAACAGGCATTGATACCGAATTTATATCAGAGTAAAGTTTTGTATGATCCGCCAACAAGAATCTAAGTTCTTTGACGATAGAAACATATGTGGGCTATAACACGATTGTGTGGACACAAAGCTTTCTATCCTCTGTTGACAAAGCGCGATTGGACTTCTGCTATGAAATTTTCTTGACTATTAGCTTTGACGCGTAAGTAATAAATAAAACTAGAATATCTCATACGCTACGCCATTGCGAGTGGCGTATATGCTCTTTTGAACGAACCGCCGAATGATCCTATCTCTTTCTGACTTCGATCGATAATCAGGTCGGAAGTCTTGGCCGTGCGTCATTCATATGCCACGCCGACAACATGGCTGTCTTCACCCTCCGAGCTCCGGGACGACCTAAGTTAACAACCAATCTTTAATCGACGTCGGGATTAGGCACCCGGCCGCAACCCTGTCAAATAAGGCCAGCTACGAATATATCCTCTCTATGTTTTGCTTTTGGGTTGGCGGATTCGAAGTTTAATCATGCGCGTGGTCTAGACTATCGTAACAATCTGCGCCATGTTGCCGGATCGCATTGTATTTATTGGTATGTCAGTCTCCGTGACGTTGATATGCTTTCTAAACACCGAAACCTATTCTCACCTCAGAAGTTAATCATTCTGCCTTGACCGCAGTGCGACGGGTTAAGCGCTCGAATGAGAACATTGTAGTTTCATCCAGAGAATCCATTTCTAGGTAACCTCAAGCTCTCGATCTTAAACAATTTCAAGTTAAAGCTTTGGTTGCAGTTTTCATCCTCTTCTAGATCTCTCGAGTATCTTGACACTTAGAGACTCAGATCTCAACTTCTCTGTCACCACCCACACTCGCGTGTCTTGTACTTTGCGAAGATAATTAAGACCACAGGATTGGTGCATGGCAACTTGACCATCTTTTCCATCGCTCAGGAAAGTCACCGTGGAGGGAAGACTTTCGAGTCTCCAAAGTTGAAATCTGGCTTTGGGTTTCGGTAAAAAATCCAGAGCCCTAGTTAATGAAGCGCTCCAGGATTATTATGATAAATTGTTACAATTTGGTGGAAGCTAAGTATAATCTCCCCTCTAGCTCAAGTTTGAACTTAAAGGTTGGCCTTTCCTTCCTCCTCTCGTGGGCTTTGTTCTGAGTGACTTACGAGTGGAAACCTCTTCACTGCTGATGCCGGCTCTTGGCAATTTGAAAGAATGCACCATCGGTTGACAGACAGCAATGACACTTACATACCCAGCTTCGATGGCCTTCTCTACTGCGTAGGGTAAAGAATGGACATAATCGCTCACATATCTTGTCTTATTTGTCGGGGAAAACATGGCTCTACTTTTGCAATTCGTGATTTGAAGGTAAGTCTGCGCAATTCCACCACTCCTCAAGTCTCACCTCGGTGACCCATTTAACTGATATTTCGTAGAGACTATTATTGCCCTAATTATCGGTGACTTTCCCATAGGTTTCTTTCTCTTCTCCAACACCCGGCATTGAGCACTTTGACAGCAATATCTGACACCATATTTGAAGCTCTTGCATCTTCGATTACTTATATGTGCGTTGAAATGCTCGACTCAGGAGTCTGACTGAGTCTGCCTTGTCATCAAACTCTCTTTTCAGTCATGTATCTAACTCGAATACGTTGGGTGGGAAATCGTGGAATCCGAAGGCAACGCAACGGGTGTGACGAATTTAACCTTCCCGCCTTGCTTCTACCCGATCAGCACAATATCGTACCTCGATGCTCAATGTTGAACGCGAAGATACTCCTGCGGAAAAGATTCCATAGCTTAACATGGTATGGTTCTCTTTCTCTCGAAATCGGGGTGGAGCCCCTGGTGACGTTTTAATCACAGGCGAAGAGAACCGCATCTTGCCCCAGCGCTCAGCTTTTGGTGCTCGGCTCAAGAGGGGCGAACATCACGGAGAACTCAGCACTCAAAGTCTTGAGATGGACAATATTTTCATTGCCTGTGCGCCATAATAAAATGCCCTAACACAGCTTAATTCGATTTTATCTTGACTTCTAGCTAGCAAACCCGCATCATGATGCAAACTCGGTCACTGCTACTTATCTGTACGGGTCAACTTTGAATTTGATGGTCACCTATAACACTTCCCAGGGCTCTTTACTTAGCATTTGTCGCCAGTAAGGTACAATCAAGTTGGTATGTCATGCATGCAATGAACTTTCTAGATTCGCACATATGAACATGGATCCACCCATCATGTGTAGTTAGTTAGATTCGATTAATTCGGTTATCGTTGACGATCGAGTCTAAGTAAGTGCATACATTGTATTCGTCAATTCCTGGCACCTTCGCCCCTGAGTTAAGCATGGTCTACCTTGTGCATATACCTAGGAAGGAGATAGCCGGGAAGTTGGAAGGTTCAGATTGGGAACATTCTTCGCATGACCTCTATGTCTCTGGAGGATACCATGGGTTTTCGCCCGATCAGGAGGTATATATCCACTAGAATCCTAAAAGCTCCTGGGATGCCGTAATCGCGGCACAGTGGCAGATGGCATTGAATAATTTCGGCGTCAAGACAGTTCGAGCCAAAGAAGGAAGTTTCAATCGGGGATCGATGAAGGCCAGGAAAACAAATTCAAGCCATTGACCACCTCACGGGATTAGACGTCGCGTCTCTTTCGCGTATACTCCATTTTAAACATTAACCAATGAGTGTGACATGTCGTAGTGATGTGTTTGTAGATGATGTTGTCAAGAGAATGGATGCCGAGAGTTTTAAGTTTTATTTTCCACTTGCGACCACGAAGTGAACAGTTTGAACAGTTCGCCAAATCTATTGGTTGGGAAGCACGGTGACAGAAGATGATAAGACGAGTTCCAAGCACATTGAGACCGGCTATTTCCAGGATGAATAGACTCTTAGAAATCCTCGAGGCCGGGCCAACTGTCATTTCCTTCCTTTTGGGAGCCTGATTCCGGGAAGGAGGAGAGTGTGTCGGCTTTGCGTGTGTTTGACGGCCTTGACATGGGTTGATGTGAGGTCCCATCTAGCCTCGAAGGGACATAAGCATCGAACTTCCGGATCTCAGCTCCTAATTTCATCGTTGTATATTTGTATGGACACCAAGCACATTGTGCTCCGGCGCGAGAGTCCCGCGCTTGGTTAGGGACAGCTGACAAGTGGCGTAAGGAGCAAAGTTCTTCGAATAACGTTACCCAATTTTGAAAACGTGGTTACTCGTAAGGGGAGGTGAACGCCGACGGACAAATGATGTGGTCAATCGAACGCCTGGTCCATTCGTGTGGAATCGATTCGGGGCCAGATGAATCTGATTATGCAACATTGCCAATGCGGCCAATCATAAAGGAAGGTTCCTGTTAGACTCACCTATAACCTCTCGACTCCTGCCTAACAGCCTCAAGATTAGCTACCGGACGATGACCAGCAACCCTGACGTTCCTCCCTTCACTGGCTACGTCGAGACGACTCTCCATGCCCTACGTCTTATTCATGCTGCTCGTCAAGGGGTCATTCCACGCATAACACGTCGGCTGAACGACGCAGAACGTAGAACAATGATCAAGGCTGGAGCCGTGTTCGTCTTCAGTGTTGAAGAGAGCGGAATCAAGCGTTGGACGGGTAGGTTAATTTAGTATTTTTCAAACCACCGACTAACGCGGGCCGCATCAGATGGCTTGCTGTGGTCCCCATCTCGGATTGTCGGGAACTTTCTGGTGTGCACACCCATCCTCAAAGACTGCAAATTTTTTTGATCCATTCCTCTACAGGTCTATCGTGAGATAAATGAACGTACCAGCAGCCGTGGAAGTAGCAAGCGGACTTATCCCCTCGATTCTGCTTCTCGTGGGATATCAGGACGACGCGGCTCACCCGACAATAGTCTCGTTGCCTTCGGGAGCTCAGGCCGTTTGGCACAGAGCCATGGCTCGAATGACCCCGGAGCGTTTAAGATTAATGGCCTTATCAAGAAGGTGAGCAGAACAGGACGGTCTACTCTGATGGCTACCCGTAATTTAACACGAACCTAGACTATCACTGTCACAATTGAAGGTTCCGACCTTCACTTGATTTCCTACTACACCTCAGAAGATATCCGTTCTGGAAGGCTTAAAGTCAGTAGGCCGATAGGGAGTTGGATTAGCTGTGCGCTGATCTTGATGCTTCGCTAGCGCCCGACAAGTCGACTAGACATCATGGCATTACACATGCCCCCTCACATCTTTCGTCTGACTAACTTTAGGGTCCCGCCAAAGGTAGAGATCGGGCCAGATGGAAAACCACGACTCTTGTAAGACTCCTTTAGAAGTTGCTATAGACGACCTAATCAGTTGGGCTACAGGTGCGAAGGAGAAGATACAGAGACACCGGCAATAGAGTGCAAAATCGAGGAACCTACCTATCAAGTCTCCCCCACATCACACTGGACATCTGACTCAGATGAGACGGATATCCCCTCTGGGCGCCTTGAAGGATCGTTCAGTCCAACAAGCCCACTCTTCCCACAAAACCATGTACACTCCTCTGCCAACTATTCACGAGAGAACACGGCGGACCGATGGCCAGCAGCGCTCGACAATCTTCGAATCACTCCTGTAGATCGCTCCTTCGCCGATGCATGGTCGCCATCGCCATCTCCGACAACACACTCGCACAACATGTCGCGTCGCAGGGACCTAGGCAATAATGTGCAACAACATTCTGGCTCCTGGTCAGCAGGGGGTCAGTTGCAACCAGCACGCTGGAGATCTGACTCTTACAGTAACTCTCCCGTCACGGGTGCACACCAGTTGGACAGGCGTATGCGCTCCAACACTTTGCTGGAGAGCTCTAGCACAGGAATGCATCGCAGGGAGACGGAGTCTGTTTCGAGCCACCATTTCAATCGAGATGGGCATTCGCAACG
The DNA here is from genome assembly GCA_018220975.1 of Tephrocybe sp. 9980TJB. NCBI lineage: Eukaryota > Fungi > Basidiomycota > Agaricomycetes > Agaricales > Lyophyllaceae > Tephrocybe > Tephrocybe sp. 9980TJB. The sequence continues at coordinate 25,261 of JABAJU010000143.1, forward strand.
ACCGTCGTGGACTCCCCGAGACTCGTCAGGAGTCGAAAAATATGCACGTTCGCAGAGCTCGTTCCCAAACTCGTCTCTACCTTACGGCCATAACGGATATCACAGGATGGCCAGTAACTTTGGCACTGGTTGGAGTTCTAGTGAGAGTGACAGCCCCGTTGAAAACACACTCCATTCTATACAGACACAGCCAGTCTCCTCGTACGAAACTTCGTTTCTGTCTTCGAGCCCGGAGGGGTTCTCAGCTGTCGATGATTATGGTGACTCTTAGGTACGACATGTTGACCTGCCGGCGAACACTTTTCATTTACCCCCATCGATGACCTTGATGAATTATGTTCAGAATTTGTTACACTGTATGTTCCACAAAAAGCGTAGATGTTACCATGTATATTCCTCGTAAATTATGCAGCGCTCATCTATCCTCCACAGAGGCGTTTAAGCTGTCCGCTCGTCCCGGTGATGCTGCTTTTCCGCCGGCAGGTAGATTGGCAGACGCGGCGACCGAGGGACTCTGGATGCTGATTCTAGTAGATCGGAACTACGCCCGAGGGCTTCGGGGAGAATTGGAAGACGCTGCATGCACTTCTGAGTGACAAAACGCCGCGACAAGTGATTTGAGGCGCACCAGATCAAGTGTTGTATGTTCTGACGCGGAACTCAGACGACGCAGTTGGTAGTTGGCCGCTCACTGACTTGTATGCACCGAGGTACCGAATATCCACAACAGAAAATATGACCGAGAAAAGTTTGAGTATCCTAAAAAAAGGTTGCCTATTCCGGATCAGTGGCGCGAGCACGGTGACCTCGTATAGAAATTGGGAGAGTGCTATAGTCAGACGAGAATCTTACAAACCTTCCAAACTATGTATCTTTTACCACGATGCCATTGAAATAATCAATAACCAATGCACGCGCTCTGGCGCAGTAATTCCGCAGGGAAGGACAGAACCAACACCTCATGCTATGCCACAGGTACAGTGTAGAAGTATGGTGGTCGTCCCAGTGGTCTGGGAACGGTAGTTGCGGAGCCAGAAACAGTATGGATGTCTCTGCATCATTTTCCTATGCAGATGTTGATCGAGTAACAAAAAATACATTAGTCACACTACACAACCAACGCAAGCAAATGAACCAAGCTTACAAAATGGCTTCTTGGTATGGACCAAAGAGATACGCTTTTGGCAGCACTATGGGGTCTGTATTCATTCATGATTAGCTTCAAGCCGCGCCCAGCATGTATGGAGAACGCGGACATTAGGCTGTCTTTGTCGCAATAAGCTCTGCGTCTAGCCGTGCACGGTAAACTTCCCAACATTCAACACGGTCGATGCGCAGGGTTCAATATGGGAAATGAAAAACGCTTTGGGTGGAGAAGTGAGCCCCTTCTAGACGCCATGTTCTTTAGATATGAGGCGGATTTGAGGCGCAGAAAATTCAAGCGGCATACATGCGGCAAAGGGTTGGCAGTATTCATACAACACGACGTATGGAGATGACCATAACAATGGGTTGAGAGGTTCGATGAGAATTCCACCAGAGAACTGCTCGTTGGGGTCGCCGTTCGCCAGAAGGGCTTATAGAATGTGGATAAACAAAGCAGCATTGGCCTTTTAGGGCATAGATTCTGAGTAACTCCCAGTATTCATTGCCATCAATTCATATACAGCAAGTTATAGTAGGACCCAGAATGAAACGGTAACCTGGAGCCTGTCGAAATGAAATGCAGTGACGTAGTAGAAACAAGTTTTCTCAGCAGATATGCATGATGAAACACAGATGATCCTCCAGATTTGCAAGTAAGATGTGCTGTCGCCAAAATTGCATGGTAAACTAGACTTGTGAATAAGTTGGTCGAGACAAGAAAAGGCTAACAAAAAAGAAAAATGAATTAGTCATGTGATTCATCACGAGAGGGACGCGTCATGTCAAACTCCGATTCAAAACTCAAATACGCTCTGCCAGTGCAAACCACTTAGTCGACTGTAGCAAACACCAAAGCCGAATCTCAAATGCCCAATCCTTCGATACATTCAGCTGCACAGAACAGTATGTTTTGGCTTACTTTTTTTTTTGAATCGCCTCGAATTAAGTCCATATCATATCTAGAACAACTTTCTCTCCTTCGAGCCCTCCTAGCGGAAGATCCAAAATCCATTAATTCACTTGACTTGGTATTTCTACGCGTAATATATGTATGCCTTTGCTGATTGTGAGCCACCCATTTAGGATGAAAGAACACCCCTTCACTGGGCTGCATTCTCTGGAGCACTCGATATTGTTAGGTTCCTCATTGATCAGAAAGCTGAAGTAGACAAGCCCGATATTAGCGGCTGGACACCCCTCCATATTTCAGGTTCGGTTCCATTACTTGTACATGTATTTTTTTGGTGCTCATATTTATTCAAAATCAGTAAGTGCTGGTCACGACGAAGTCGTCCAGGAACTGGTAGGTGCTGGCGCCGACGTAAATAGGTGCGTCACGTCAACTTCCAAGTCTAATATGCTCTGAACGTGGTGAAAAAGGAAGAACGACAAAGGAATCACGCCGTTGTAAGCTTTGATTATTCCTTCTTGAATGTCCTTATCGAACAAGAATGCTTCTGAACCTCAAGGCACTATGCTGCATCCAAGTCTCGCATAGATGTATGCCGTTAGACTGTCAGCTCCACAATCGCGCGCTGACTGTCAGAGTTCAGATTGGCAGGCTCCTAATTTCTAGGGGCGCAGATGTGCGTCTCCCTGACATGACCTTACCACCGAGGAGTTCTAAATCTTTTTCTTAGAAAAACGCTAGGGACAATGCCAACCAAGTGCCTCTGTGTGTCTCTCTACCTTTTTTCTGCTTATAAGCTTCTGATGATAGGCAATTTAAGCCATCGAGCCGCCACTACTGGTTCAGTTGGTTTCATACGCCTTTTGCTGGACTCTTCTAATACCGAAGACCCTAAGACACGCCTAAGACTAAATCCAGCTGATCGTATTCGTGAATACTTCTCCTATCCTCATTCCTCAAAAGGCTTACCCATAGACAGAGAACACCCCTCTGCATCTCGCGATGGACTCGGCTCACGCCGAGGCTGCAGTGGTTCTTATCAATGCTGGTGCCGACCGTAGCCGTGTTAGTCCTCTATAACTGACTCTTATTTTTTTTTCTCACTGACGTTCCTTTCATATAAGCTCAACCAGGAGGGGGAAACACCGGAGGAGGTCCCAGGAGTTGGTGGTGCAGAACAGAAGCAAGCAAGACAGCATGTGATCAATAATTGCGGCAAACCATAATATGTCACTGCTATAGTCTCATTATCGCAGTATGCATATGGCTAATAAGGGTTTATGACATTAGTGTTCCTCGATCTCTTGCAGGATGCTTTACTGCGCCTCAGAAATTCCAAAAATACCTTGATTTTGGTTAAATTTTTTGACCAATATATAGGTCTCTACCACTTGGTCATAGCACACCGACCGAGAGGCCAACAGAAATCTATGACCAGCGTTGGAGTGATTCCGACATCACCGCCTTCAATCATAATCATAATCAGTGAACAAACATTGTCTCCGACCAACGCCGGCGCCATTTTCTTGAGAGCTGCAGCATAATACCATACTTTGAGCCCTATGGATAATTCATTTGCTTGGAGAATTTCTGCGACTGCTATGAGCAATCGATAACCTGGTGCATGATCATTACATCTGCGTTTCAAGATTAACGATATCGATCATCCCTGATTTTGGTAAAACTTGTTTGGAAACCATCACATCAGCATCAGTCGGCTGTGAACGCGATATTTAAACAAGTCCTGAGTAGGGTTGTTCCGTAAGCTAGTCTTCACCCAACCACCCCCTCAGTCACCTCACAAGCTTGGTCTTGTGTGTTTCCGCATCCTCCAACAACCTTCACAGTCTCTCTTCCCGGCGAAGAAGATCCTCTTTCTCATCAGCCATGCAATTCTCATTCACCGCCACTGCCGTCGTCGTTCTTGCCGTCTCCGCGTTCTCAGATGCGGCTGTCGTTCCCCGTGCCAACCACGAGCATGGCCTAGAGGCCCGTTATTACCGAGGTGGACACTTTGCACGCGAGATTCCTGCGGTCCCCGATGCCAAGGTCGTTCAGCGTCGGATGCATCCCAGGGATTTCCGCATGGTGAGATCGGTTGTCTAAAGCAGTCAGGTACGTTGCATTTTGACTTGCGCTATAAACTTGAAATTGACTTGCATTGCTTAGGTTTGCATTATAGATGAGGATTTTTAATGGAGAAATGGACAATTGTGAATTGGTTTACTCTTGATGCGAGGATGGATTCCCCTGTACTATCGTAGATGCTTTCTTTGCCAATTTTGAAGCATCTTTTCGTTGGTCTATAAAATTATTGAGCTTTATGACGTTGGTTTGAGGTTCATACACGTCGCTATGTACTTGGTGGTAGAGTTTGCACTTCGGATATGATGCCGCTTGTGATCAAGTTTGAGGTGTCCACTCAGCGCTCAGTGCTGACATCCATTCCGCGCTATAGCTATGTGAGTTGTATGTATGCTTGAGCTATGTCTACTTAATAATAGGGTTGATTTGTCTTCCCTTATTATGGCCACACCACATGTATCTGCACCACGTGTGCAATCCATCACAAAAAGCGCGAGTATACTTACATCGACAGTCAATCGGCCGGACCGTCGCTGGGACATCTTTGGGAATAACCTGCTTCACACGACGCTCGCATCAAACAATTGATATCTAAAAGGCATGGTTGCCCGAGTATTAGGGAGCTTATTTTCCCCCATTATGTGGTTCTCGCTGTTGGGGGCTATCGTTGCGAGTTTTTTCCTTGATGCCTACACTCAAAAAGTAGCGGATCCCATTATCGACACGGGCTACGCCAAGTATCTTGGAAATCGCTCCTTCCCTAATACTGTCGCCTACCTGGGTATCCCATACGCAGAACCTCCTTTAGGCGAAAGAAGATTCCGTGCCCCTTTGCCTCTCGATACGGCGCGAGTTTCCCGTGAAGCGAACGGAGCCGTATTCAATGCGACTTACTACCCTGCCTTCTGTATCCAAGGCTCAACTGGAGGTGACGTGTCTGCGCCTAAACGGAAAGGTTATTTCTTTAAATAAAGAGTGTAGGTGGCGATGCTGGCGGCGCAGGCAGTGAAGATTGCCTTAAAGTTAACATTTATACACCGAATGGCGCAAAGAAAGGCAGCAATTGTGAGTGGAGCATTTAACGTTTTGAACTTCTGCGTCATTCTCATGATGTGCTATCTTGCAGTGCCGGTTTTAGTCTATATACATGGCGGGGGTGAGATTAAAATAGCCGATTTACTATGTCCATGAACCAACGATCCTTCATTACTAGGATATGTTTTTGGAAACCCAGCCAACTGGCCCTTTGATCATTGGGTTCACCAGAGCCCGAATGTCGTTATTATATCCGTCTATTACCGCCTCGATTCCTTTGGATTCCTCTCCGTACCAGAATTTGGTGACACCAACTCCAACCTTGGGGACTTCAATGCCGGTTTTCTCGACCAGACTGAGGCATTGCGATGGGTTCAGAGTCATATTGCAAGCTTTGGCGGAGACCCCAACCAAGTCACGATTAATGGAGAGAGCGCTGGTGGAAGTTCAGTCGAGCTTCATCTCATTGCTAACCGTAACGACCAGTTATTCAGCGGAGCTATCGCGCAAAGCGTCTACCGAACCCCTCTACCCACCCCTGAACAGCAAAAGGTAGGGATGTCTATTTCTTCAAAGGTATGTTCCTCTAATATTTTCTCTAGCCCTTGTTCCGATTCTATGCAGAGCAAGCTGGCTGTGGGTCTGGAACGACATCCGACCAACTGACGTGCTTACGGTCCGCCAGTGTAAGCGCACTGGCACGCGCTCAGGATGCTGGTGCCTCTTCAGCTTTGTCAGACGCCTTTTCAATATTTGATTTCCGGGAGACTGAGAAACCTGTTTTAGCAATGAATCGTTGTACAAAACTTTTCATCCCGTTCTCGATGGGAAGGTTTTCACCAAGTATCCAACTCAATATATAGCCTCCGGAGAATTTGCGCCTGTCCCTCTAATTGTTGGGTATGTCTATTATCACCGTCATGGGTATACCATCGGCTGAGAACGTTAGTGCGACAACGAACGAAACACTTGCCGGAGGAAGCACGATATTTTCTGCTCTGGAGCCATTTTGTCCCTCGCTTACTGAGAACGATGTCGCCGCGTTGGAAAAGGTGTTTGACCATCTGCATCTTATGGAGTTTCTTCGATTAATCATTTATTAGGCCTACCCAGAAACAGAATTTGCCTCCGACGACCTTCGCATGCAGACAGTTACTGGGGATATTACCCTCAGATGCGCTGTGAGTCGACACTTTCCTTTCAACCTTGTTGGCCTCAAGTATTGAGCACAATAACGTAGCGTACGATAATGGCGGCAGGTTTTTCCAAAACTCTCCCGGCTTGGACGTATCGATATAACCAGGCTAACCCAACATCGCCCTCCCCTGGTGTCAATCACGCAGCAGAAAATTGGATGATGTTTCTTGGTACCAACACCGGGTAAGCGGATCGTGGCTCTGCTGAACAGTGGTGATCGAGGCTTTGTTGTGTTAGCTTCAATGGGACAACGACCTTTAGCCCAATGACGCCCATCGAGACAGCTTTCGCGGAAGAGTTGATTGCCTACTGGCTCTCTTTTACCCGAGTAAAGGATCCCAACACCTACAAGCTCCCCCGATCACCTGTCTGGTCCTCTTATAGCGCGGAAAGCCGATCTAGAATTGTGCTTCAGCAGGCCTTGACGGATTCTGCGAACGCTACTGGCAGCTTCGTTGAGCAGGAAGTAGAACCCGAGACGCATCATTGCGGAGTGATAGCGAGTCAAGCCTCCAGCCAACAGAACTGATACAATGGGATGCGATGCCAATATTTCGATACCAGTACTTCTAGATTCGAATTTGTAGTCATTCTAACTTGCGATATGCAAATGAACAACGAATTCGGTCAGACCAAGTCCAAACGCAGTTTAGCTGCTTCCTTGATCTAATCTAATCTATTACATTGACAAGATCGGCAACGATCTTGAACAACAACTAGCAACCATTGGACCACTAATCCGCAACTGCTAGCTGATTTCACTTTATAGGACCTGGAATATAAATTTATCCAATGTCCAACTTGCAGCACTGGGCGATGCGCAACCGACTAGCCAAATTACCTCCCGATTTGCCTCTGCATCGCACTGTTGAAGAGAATGAAGACGATGAAGATGATGAGAGCGAGGAAGCCGTCAATACCTTAGGCTCATTACCTGGTAGTGGTATGGGACCTCCAGCAGCGTGAGTTGTCTTGATGAGCTAGCTGAAGATCGCCGTGTTTACCCAATGCAAGGCCAACACGACACCCTCGGGCATCTCGACCACCTAATCCCGATTTCGCACCAATGTCTGCTGCGTCGTTTTTTTCGGAAGCTTTTCAAGTTGCTGTTCCATCGCGTGCTCTCGACTTTCGGGTGTATTATACTCCACCTGCTTCAGCCAATGGAACAGTTTTAATCTGCCACCATGGTGCTGGTTATTCGGGACTCAGTTTCGCGTGTTTTGCAAAGGAGGTCACAGACATAACCAAACGAGAATGTGGTATCTTGGCTATAGATGCTCGCAGGCATGGTAAGTCGCGTAGTTATTTTTACTTTTTTTAATAAATGAATTGGACGTGCAGGGAAGACAGCAACAACATCTGGAGATTCAAATGACGACCTTTCTATTGACGTCTTAGTAGCGGATTTTACCGAAGTTATACGAACAGTCTTCTCTGATGCAGCTATTGCGCCCTCGCTCCTGGTAAAGTTGCTTCAAGGGCTCGGAGATCTTGCTCGCTGACCTTTGATGAACCAGCTGGTTGGTCACAGCATGGGAGGCTCGGTAGTGGCACGGAGCTGTCCCATACTCTTGGAGCAGAAGTACCGAGTTACTGGTGTTGCTGTTTTGGATGTGGTAGAGGGTAATCCTGCCTCTCTGCAATCTTTACAATCATCGTTCCGATTAACCCTGAACAGGATCTGCGATTGAAGCTTTACCATTTATGAACAACCTTCTAAACGCACGACCGGAAGGTTTTAACACTGTTGAAGACGCAATCGAGTGGCAGTGAGATATGTTCTCACACCCCATTTGAAATCTGTCATAGCTTCTTCTAGTGTAACCACTAAAACTATCCGAGATGCCCACTCTGCCCGGATCTCAATCCCATCGATTGTAGTGCACGACCCGGAAGCCGTACTTCCGTACCAATGGCGCACGCCTCTTCGGTCCACCGCACCGTATTGGCTAAGTAAGGCGCTCTCCTCAAGTGTCGTGTTATTCTTGACCTTGGATCCTCTCAGGCTGGTTTAAGGGGTTATCAAGCACGTTTCTCCAAGCGCGCACGGCCCGCATCCTCATCCTCGCAGGTACAGACCGGCTGGACAATGAACTCATGATTGGCCAGATGCAAGGGAAGTTCCAGATGGTCGTCATTCCTGGAGTCGGCCACATGCTACAGGAGGTTCGTTCATCTCGTTTTCATGACCCGTCTTCAGTCTGGGGCCTGACATCCAGTTTTCCACAGGATGAGCCAAGAAGGCTGGCAGAGATCATTGTAGAATTCTGGAGGCGCAACGATCGCGTAGTAGTAGGCGTGAAGAAAGTCGGCGACTTGTAGACACTTCAATACCATATATATTACTGGGCCTCTAAGTAAATGTCGGTCAGGCGCTAGTACTTTTCTCTTCGACCCTTTTGTCCTCTTCATCCTTGCCAGACCTCACCGGCAGTCCTGAAAACTTGTTTCTCAACGCCTCATACTTCCTCCTCTGTGCTACGCTGACGCTGGGATTTATCTTCCCGAGTGCCGTCGCAAAGTCCGCCACTTGGACAGTGATCGCCTCAGCCTCTGTCGATATGGTACCCGCCATATCTATCTTATCTAATGCACCGAGGGTCCGCCTCAGAGCAATGACACCTGCCTCGCGTACAAGCGCTGCAAGATCAGCACCGCTATACCCTTCGCAGCGTTCCCTTACGAGCATTTCGACGCCGCGGTTCACCTGCTCGAGGGTTGCGTCATCCAAGCTACCCAAAGGAACCTTGCGCGTCATTGTATGGACGATTTCAGCACGCTCGTCGGCAGAGGGTAGATCTACGTAGAGTAATTTGTCGAGACGCCCAGGGCGTACCATGGCAGGATCGATCATGTCTGGCCGATTAGTTGCAGCAATAACGTAGACGCCTTTGCGTGCATCAAGGCCGTCCAGCTCTGTCAACAGCGTGTTGACTACGCGGGCAGATGATTCGGACTTGTGTAAGAGTATATCGATTAGTAAAATTGTCGTCACATAAAGGCATTACAGTGCATACCAGATTGTCATCTCGACGCGGAACAAGTGCATCAAGTTCGTCGAAGAATATGACACAAGGAGAGGAGGCTCGAGCACGGGAAAAGACCTGGCGCACGGCTCTCTCGCTTTCGCCGACATACTGCAAAACTTGTCATTACAAAATATCGTTGAATCCTTTGAAGGGCGTACTTTGTTCAGCAACTCAGGCCCTTTGACACTGATGAAATTGGCCTTGGACTCATTTGCGACCGCTTTGGCCAGCAACGTTTTACCGCACCCAGGAGGACCCCACAAAAGCACTCCACAAGCCGCCGAGATGCCCACCAGCTTGAACAGCTCTGGTCGCTTGATCGGCTGAACTATAGCCATATGCAGCTCCTCTCTCGTCCCATGGAGTGCGCCGATGTCCGCCCATGTCACATCGGGGACTGTGGCAAAGCCCTCGCGCTTGGAAGACGGCTGAACATGTTGTAGCGCATCCAAAAAATCGGACGCATTAATGCAGATCGGTCCAAGCTGTTCCTCGGTCAGGGGATCGGGGTGTGCACTCAAGAAATGGGCGATGGAACCGGGGGATGCATTTGACACCATGTGAGAAAAGGGTATTGCTGTTTTTGCTTTTGGTGACGGTGGATCGACTGCGGGGGACTGGGATTGATCGACGACCATATCGACGTCTTGTTCGGAAGACAAAATTGGCTCGGAAAGTGCGATAGTGCCTTCTGATAATTGCTTGAATATACGTTTGACAGCAATGATACCGGCGGCTCCTGTTAATGCAGACAGATCTGCACCCACATAACCCGGTGTAGCTTTCGCAAGAGCTAAAAAATCAAAGTCTCCCGCTAATCTGAGTTTAGCGCACAAAACTTTGAGAATCCTGGAAAATGAATGAACAGATTAGCCGACACAGCAACGTCATTATAAAGCATCGCTGACTTTTCGCGAGCATCCTCATCGGGAACAGCCATACTAATCTCATGATCAAATCGGCCAGCTCTTCGAAGAGCTGCATCGAGGGAATCTGGACGGTTAGTCGCTCCCATGACGATTACAGGTTTATTGTCGGTTTTATCCCAAGACATGTCTGGAAGAATTCTCAATCGGGCACAACACCATCCAATGGAGTTACATACCATCCATACAGGTCAGAAACTGGGCAACAATCCTTCGTTCCATTTCACGTTGGGCACTTTCCCGTTTGGGGGTAATCGCGTCAATTTCGTCGATGAACAAGAGACAGGGGGCGACACGCTAAAGGTCGGGTTAGATGACTGTGGAGACTTTGAAAAAGATTACGCTACCTTTGCTTCTTCAAACGTATCTCTAAGCGTCTTCTCTGACTCCCCAGACATGCCAGAAACAATGGATGGAGCTGAGATGCTAATAAACGGCACTCCGAGTTCCTAAGAGGTTAGTTAGTACTCGGCACAGTGCCAAGAATAGAACACCCACTCCAGCCATAGCATTTGCCAATAGAGTCTTGCCACATCCGGGCGGGCCATGAAGTAAAACACCTCGCGGAGGTTGTACGCCAGTGTGGAGATAGATCTCGGGATGACATAGTGGCATTGCGACGAGTTCTAGCATCTTTTCGACACACGCTTCAACACCACCTAGATCTGCTAGTCGGGCAGTTGGTGGTGTATGATCCTTCGCAACCGCACCTCCACTAGAAGCAGAGGCTAATTTTATTCGTTTGCTGCTCGAATCCGGTGGGCGAGCAGACCGCACCTTGCGCTTGCTAGTGCTCAATGGAGGTTGCCCATCTTCCACAGCCGCAGTGTCCTGGGAAACAGGCGTTCCAGATGGTTCAGGGGTTTCTGGAGGTGCTGGTGTAGAGGCTGAAGACGATTCCTCCCCGCCAGGAGTGACTGCAGGAGAGATTCCTGGTGATACAGGAGAGTTTATATTCAATTTGCTGCGTCTATGGGTGGACCATAACCCTTGCATCGAACGATTTAGAACGTTCGAACCCTATCTGCTGCTTTGTGAACGCTTTGGTCTCGATAAATGGGATAAACACGCACAGATGCCTCCATTATGATTCCCTGATAAACTATAAAAAAAATTCTAGCTGCGTCGATGCCGCAACTACCAGATTCTTCGAGAGCGCGCCTTGGTTGAGACACGGAAATTGTGTCGATGATCGACGAACTGGATAAGCCTAGAAAAATATTTGATGTTTGCTTGCATCCACCGAAACAAACACATACCTCTCAATGATTTGAACTTCGCTCAAACAATGACATCTCTGGGAGACATCGAATGTTGAGCAGCGCAGTCAACATTTTCAATACGACTGATACGATGCTGTCCGATGCTGTGTAGCTCAGCAAATGTCCTATACCCTTATGTCACAGATATGCAACTTGTGCGATCAGGGGCGCATCAGTGATTAAATTGCTGTTATTATCAACGTCTAAAAGAACACGTAGTTTGAACCAATGTCGTCGTAATCGTAAGTACTAAGTCTTTTTATAAGGCCAAATAACTTTATGGCTCGCAGATCATATCTCAAGGATTCTAGGCGCACGTCACCTTAGTAGATGGCTTGTAAAATTTTCACCTTAAAGTTGATATTTTGGGGAAACAATTCGGCTTCGACAATCTATAAATTAGGTGGGGCAAAGCTGCCCTTACGACGCTATCTATCCACTATGTCGCCAACATCCATTGATGGATTTCAATCCATCGGGAAAGGAATCTATCTGCGCGCTGGCAACCCCGCCAGCCTGAGCCCTCCCACCGCGCCTACGTGAGTTGTTACTCTCCTAAATTGAGCGCTGCAGTATATTAATTGACTTTCTTTCCGTGGTCATTGAGTCTGATTCTCACATTTGGATGGAGTATGTCCATTCTTTGCCGTCACTGCAACGACATCTTGCTTCTTTACTGACACGTCATCGACTTAGTGGGAGCAAAGCTTCCCCATCTCATGAAATATACGAGCGTCCATAGTGACCTATATCCGAGCGCTACCAATGTTATGATCAAATGTGAACCCTCTTTCTTCTTGACTCGAGACAAGATTCGTGTACGTTCCTTATTGCACACCTGTGCATTGCTATGTGAATTATCTTCATTTTAGCAACGCAACCTTGAACCCGTCATAGATATCCTCCAGGCTCTGGGTTATCTTCCAACAGGACCAAGCGAGGTCGCCACACCCCCGCGTCTCTTGATCCATACATTCTCAAATGGTAACTACTGTTGTCTTTCTACCTCACTCCCCAGTTAATTTCGTAACCAGGTGGTTGTAGTCAACTTGCGTGCCTCAGTCGGCTCCTAAAGGCTCGCTATCCCGACTGGCATGCTCAAGCATCCGCCTGTGCCGTCATATTTGATTCGTGTCCCGGTCTGGGCGATGCGACCTACACCAAACGTGCCATGGGTTCAATTGTTCCCAACTCTCCATTCCGACTCCTCTTCGACACCTTCATAACATGGATCTACCTCTACTATGCTCTCATACAGCAACTTTTTGGGACACTGAACCCGTTGGAGGCATTGAAACGCGATTTAAACCAGCCTGACCTTCTCCCATGGACACAGAGAAGTACTCCAAGGCTCTATTTGTACTCCAGAGTCGACCAAATCGTTCCATTTCATGAAATTGATAGACATGCAAAGGACGGGAAAGACGCAGGTCTCGATGTCCGGCTGGAGGTTTTTGACGACACTCCTCACGTGTCCCATGCAAGGCTGCAGCCTAAGAGATATTGGGAGGCTGTTCAGGAGACTTGGGGTACAGCTGATACTCATAAACGGCAGGGCGCTTGAGGCGCCGTCAGTTCCCTGATCTTGCGGTTCAACTTACGTTAGATACAGGTTATGTAGAGCTTCATAATTTACAGCGTTATACTCTGCTAGGCGTCGAGTTTGGGGCGTTCCGATTTAGTTTCGTAGACCATTGGTTTTTGAATACTGAACTCTGGTATCGCCGCTTTGGTTGTTTTCGTCATGCGACACCAGCACAATCATGTTCACCTGAGGCTACTTGCGTCTCGTATCATCGCTAGGACGGAAGGGATGGCTCCGGGCTTCCTGTGTCCCCAGTAGCGCATTCGTCTTCAGTTGGGTTGAACCCTGATGCTCCAATCTGTCGTAACATTCTGAAAGTCTCCACTTGGCCGGCTCATTACATCTTCCAGGTTAGCGTTATCTTGCGGGCTGAGTAGCTAGGGTCGAAAGTTGCATTCACCGGCAGTGGATGAAGCTTGTTTTGAGGTATCCGGCCCAACCGAATGAGAAACATTGCATCTCTGTCCCATTTGAGGTAGATACTACTAGGCTATTGCTGAGGTCAACTTAGTCATTGATAAACTCCATACTAAGTTACACCTCGAGAAAATCAACTTCTTCATCCAGTAGGAGATCAAGAAAAGTGAAAAACGACATCGCTGGAAATCCAACTACATTGTGATAATCCCCTTCAACTTTGCGGATCAAGAGACCTCCCAAGCCCTGATTGTCATCGGTTAGACTTTAGGACGAGTAGCGGTGAGCGGTTACAAAGGTGGGAACTTACCTGGATAGCGAAACCGCCAGCACGGTCGATACCTTCCCCACTATCGACATACGCTTTTACCACGTGCGGAGGGCTATCAGAAAAATAGACCAATGTTCTTTCGTCAAATGACCTTCAGAACGGTATGTAAGCATCGCATTTAGAGGTATTAATCAATTCACAGACTTGATGGTGTACCCTGGAGAAGTCAAGACTGGATACACTGTGAGGACAAAGATCAGAGACTGTTAACGTAAAAGGATGTACCAACACTGGCAGACGTACCAATTGTTACTCCCGTCACCACCTCACAAACACCTCCGTTAAGGTCGAGGAGCATGCGGAGATTATCCTCCTTTGAGTGTGGTTTTTCGAGGAGTTCCTGTAGCGTTTTGGGAAGCACGGTATAGGAGACGTCGGAAGTCGATGGCTGGGCGTGTGTCAAGACTACAGTGTCGGCTGTTCAGAGTATGTTAACATGATATACAATATCATCAAGCACGAGATCGAAATCCTCACCAGCTATAACAAGATCGGGGGCATTGTCAGGATCCTCTTGCTACATTTAGGTTCATTTCTTGAGCCAGATATTCATATATCTTATGTCAACGATGAGGATAACTGGCAAACACTTACCACTAGCTTTTCGTACACTTCAACCGCTTTATGCGTCGCCGTTGCAACCGGATACTCATGTATATCTTCGAAAGAACTCGGAGAAAGGTTCTCTTCAAATGTGGAAGGAACGATGTCTGGTGCGAGTCCCTAGATTGCCTTGTAAATAAATATTAATGATGATGGTCGATGCAGATGAGCACGTACGAATGTACGAAGGATCTCTTGCCGTCTTGGGCTGTTGGATGCGAGAACTATACGCTTGCCTGCTAGCTTCTTAATTATGGGTAATTGGAGGGCGTGGGGAAGAATGTTGTTCGGCATTGTGTTAGTCGATGAGCAAGGGGTTTGCGGTCACGTGTCACCGTCGTTCTTTATTCCTGCGTCGACAACGTCTATATGACTATGCGAAAGAGCTTAAACCAGGCGTTTTTTTCTCGTATCTAAAAGCTCTCATGGATAGTTCTTGAAGGTTGAACTCGAAATACAATTTAGAAAGACAATTTCAAATGTAGACACATTTTCCAGTGAGCATTAAACGCACGCATCCTTGAAGCGCATCTAAACTAGTTAATTGAAATAATCCATTCCATCCCATCGAAAAGCTTGAGATATCTAAATCATGAACTAGGATGTAACCAGAAGTTCCATTGAAAAACATATTGGTATTTACAGGACTGGAATGCAATACACATAACGACATCACAGAATAATACCCTGTCTATTCAACCTCAAAGGAAGCCACCAGTGGAATACACCTAGGCGTCGGGAAAAGATCATCCTTGTCAACTGGCCCAGGGAAGCCCGGATGATCCTTAGGCCTCTCCTCAGGAGGCCAACTACGGAAGAAAGGCCAAGTCGGTAGATAACACATTTCCTTGAGTCCAACAACATTGAGAATTAGTATCGAATAGAAAGAAACAACTTACCTCGATGCCACAATCTGGTCTGCATTTGATCCAGATACTCCAATCCAGCCAGCCGATGAGGTGATTGATATCTGCTCTCCACCCCTGTAGAATCGCCTGTAGTCTCTCTTCGTCATCGACGGTGACGTCTGAAACTCCAGGCGGTTTCAAAGAGGGGTCGAGTCCCTCTGCGACAGCCTCCGCCCATATCTTGACTATAACGCGGCATATTTCTCGATTCGTTCCGCGGATAGCTTTGAGAAGGAGGTGCTCAGAAGGCGTCAAGAACGCAGTGATCGAGGTCGACGCAATGAAGTCCGTGTGTGTCGTCGCACAATAGCGGAACACAGGTTCAGCCCATGACTTATCGTCAGGCTTCCTCGAGGGGAGAGGGACGACACTGTGAAGAATATAAGGCGTCAAGATCACCCTGAACTCCTGGACTAAATGGAGCGCTGTCTCCAGCGGGGTGCGTGCAGCGACCTCCGCCTCTGTAGAATTGAGATGATGCTGAATCATCTCAAGACGATCAGCATACCGCAGGGTGATGACTCGGAAAAGACCTTTCCAGTCAATGCCACTGTTCTGAGTAGTCGGTTTGAGGACACTTTCAAGGACCTTCGTAAATTCCTCGGAATCATACGATGAGATATTCAGAAGACGGTGTGCGAATCTTGTCTGGTTGAAGCGCGATGGGATTAGGCTTGGTACGAGGTCTGTATCGTAGAAGGAGACCAGGCGAGATAGGTCGAGTTGGATGCGGGGATCGCCAGGGTAGTGGTTGTGCCACGATCCAGCCTCTAGAACGGCGACATCAACCCGTCCGCCATTAGTCAGTGCGTTCGTGAAAAAGTCTGGAGGAGGCCTATCTGACGGAGGCGGATCTCTTTCTGGTCTTGAGATTGCCAACTGTAACTTTGACACGGGCTGCAGGCCGTTTCTGAAATCACAATGCATGATTTCACTGCAAAAGTGGAAAGATAAAATTAGGACGAGATCAATATCGTAAGACTTACAAGTCCATTTCCATCCTGAAGTAATCTTCGTAAATATATACGGCGATGAGTGGATCCAAATTATACGCACCGTACGAAACCATCCAATCCAAACTTCCGTCCCCAATCACAAAGACCTCGAATTCTCTCGCGCTCTTGTCCCGTCCGATCAGGCAAGACTTCTCCTAACCAAACTATATCTTGGGTATCCATCGAGCCTCCCTGCATCTTCGCGGCGCTGCTTCCATCGAAATACAAGACATTGAGAGGCCGCGTCGCAACGTAGGTATGATGCCAGCATCCGGTATCCGGAGAGCCCATACAGAACATGTACGAATGTTCTGGATCGGTTGCAAGCCACTCGGGCACGGTTGGGATCTCCGAGGAGCGTGTTCCATGGTACAACAGAGTGCCCAACGGTACGATGCCAGGTACAAGATTGTGTCCTTAATAAACGATGTTACATAAGTATAATTACTTGAAACAAAAAAAAAAAGCCAAACGTACCATTGCGATATCTAGTGTTAGGCCAATGCTGGAGCAACGAGTTCACAGTGTCGAAAACCAAGTGGTCGGTGCTATTCTCGCTTGCCGGGGTATCGAGGTCCCACCCTCCACGTACGCTGTCCCTGTTAAGCTGTAGTGGAACTTGGAGTGCATGAGTCCAAGAAAATGAACTCAGGACCCACAAGGCCTGTGCCAGGGGTGGCATGGGGAAAATTGGGAATCCATGTGTAGTTAGAAGTCTTTATCAGATAATGTTTGTGTCACGGTTGCCATTCAAAGAATGGTGCGATCATCGGCTATGGTGCCGTACCTGGACTAATTTAGTGACTATATATGGTCACTAAGTTTTGATCATCCATATATACTTTAGTGGTCATTTTGAACACTCGATACTTTATGCATAGGAAAGCCACATGGGTTTACCCATGGTGTGTACCCTATTTATGCTTCTGGAGGACCCTCTGGGGGTGTGGAGGATGTAATATAAGGAAAGGGATTGTAAATGAGTGTTGAATGTATCTTTTTAGATGAACTAGACAGATAATGAACAGGCAAAGGAATGAATAAAGGAATAAAGGATAGAGTAAATAAGATTAATTGTCTCCTGACAGATTGTCCCCTGACAGCCAAGCCCTACGGGCCTGGGCTCTTTTTTGATTCTTTTCAAAAAATGAGGATCATGTCAATGCTGCAAATTATGACTTCATATTCATCAATTCACAACAGCATTATGCCACAATCTGAAGAAACTGATACAGATACATCAATGAATCTGGTTGAGGATATTCCAGTTGCAGACCTGGCTGCAGCATTTCCAAGTGATATCAGAGAAGAAACTGCTGTTTTACCATCACAAATAAATATACTGCATCTTGGAGAACCATCTGATATCTCTTGGAACAATGAACAGCCAAGAAAGCAAGCAAAGCCATCAGAGGCTGGGTCAGTGATAGCTAGATCATCAACAGCAGCAGAAATGTTTATCATTTTACCCTCAGGACAGAAAGGCTGGTGGTGCAAAGTTTGTTAGATGCTGGAAAAGATGGAACTAATTGCCCTGAATGACCAGACATCAATTGTGCAAATTCTTGTGAGTAGAAACATATTATTATTGTTTTCTGAACTAATATCATGCTTAGAACAATTGATACAAATATTTAAATAATGCAGAATATGAATTTGAATTTTCAAGGTGGAAAACCATCTATTTGTACTAGTACTTCACATGCAGAATTGGTTGATACTTTATCTTTGAAAATTTGATTTAAATTATATAAAAATATGGGCATAAGAGATATCAATATCAGGGTGCAGGCCCTGTGGGCCAGGACCCCCTTTTTTTTTTTCAGATTTTAATCCAGGTATGGCACCATAGCCCGATCATCCGCAAACATCGCTTAGAACTCTTAGTGACTAAGTAATACTTGAGTGCGCAGCAGGGGTGGTGGGCACTGAGAAAAGAAGGAACACACGTGGATTCGTTTGTTGGTAGATAGCTATTGAGAAAGTGAAGATATGTAATGATATGTATGCAGGGTTAAGATACAGTGGTGAAGACGGACAAGGCTGAGATCTGAGATGTTGTTTAAAGCGGAAAACCCAGATATGTTCAAGTATACAAGAATATAGGGGATTATGAAAAAGGTTGTACCAAAGCTGGCGCGAAGAACTAACATTCGGTTACTAGTAACGTCGTGTGGGTTCGTTACGGTGATGAAACTGACCGAGAAGGGATTTTCTCTTTGAAAATGAAAGTAATTTCGAATAAAATGCATCGAAGTCGCAGAACATGACGCCCAAAGCCATAAAGAAGATCGTCGTATAATCACATAGAAAGGGCTTGCACAAACACCGGAGGTCCAGGCTCAACCATCTGCGCGCGGCCACATATAAGCAACTTGGCATTGAGCACCTCATGAAAACTCTTGTCCAACGCAACATGATGTGGGCAGTCGATATCGTTCGCATCCTCCATAAGCCGAGTGATAAAGTCAGCAGCACCACTATTACACAGGGCGCGGCCCACGGCAAGACGGAGATTGCAGAGTAGTGGGTGTGGTCCATTCCGAAGATGTGTCCCTTCGGGGCCAAGCCCGAATACAATCTCGTCACCGTCTCGGAGGAAAATCGATCCTACTCGAAATTCGTTTTCGACGTGGAATGTCTTGAAATGGTACTGGAAACCCATCAGTAAAACAAACCGACCTCCATATATGAAGTTGGAAAATAAATACATACTGTAGAGTGGTTAACATCGCCAGGGCTTTCGTTGGCTTCTAACCCCCAGTGGCTCAGGCGATGTGAAGTAGCTATCTTAGCCTCCGTGGCCAAAACGTTATCAATGGTGTTTGAATACTGCAGTATACTGTCCATCGCAGCCTTCCCAGCGATGTCAGAGATAAGGGCCAATGTCTCAGGCTAGAGAAACGTCAGAGAAGACTTTGGCGAATGCGAAGGATCTCACCTTGTATTTGATAGAAGATGGGATTACATGGGAGAGAACTGGATCAACGCCGCCGAGCCCGTAGTAAGGTATTTCGGAGAATGGGCAGGATGTGCCGTCTCTTTTCAAAGCCTTTACGTCGTGGTAAGAGCCTGTGAATGAGGGTGGTGCATTGCGTACCAAGAATTTTAAAACTTCATCTCGTTGCCTAGAAGGTCCAACATCTTGTCCAGGAGTGCTAGGGGAAAGCGTTTGCGAAAAAGGCGATAGGAACTTCAAATGACGATCGACATTGGGATTCATGACTACAGATGAGGTCAATGTTGACAGAGAAGGCAGTGAAGTTGCGGATACGCACAAGCGAGGCCAATGTGCGTGAATAAATCCGCTGCGAGCCCGAAGACAGGTCCAAAATCAACGGTCCTTGCGTCAACGTCGAAGAATAAAGCATGGGCAGTGTCTTCAGGGGAAGAATAATCCATTTCCCTGAGTTCTTGTACTGCAAAAGTGTGTCCAAGAAGTGACTGATAACGAAACAAAAACATACCATTTCCCAAGAATTGCGGATGACACCTTTCAACTTCAGTCCAAAACCGTTCAACCAGACTACCACCAAGTCTGTCCGACTCCATAATTAAGCACAATAAAAGTCGACGACAAACGGTCTTGAATTCGGAGGCTCTCGTCGGGGTGTCTAAACAAGACGGGGCAGGCCAATTCCAGGCTTTGGCCGCATCTAGCACAGCGCAGGCATGTTCATTCATTTTCTTATCGCTACTTGGCCGGAATACCAGGAAGACAAAAAGTCGATGTCAATCGTGTGGGTCGACCTCTCGAGCTCACCAGATGAGCTGCCTTCTGAAGGTTGTGCCACATGACCTCGGTTTCAAACCAGAGCTTCGGCTCCGCTCTCCGTCTGAACGATCCCGACCATTGAGATTGAATGGGTGATGATAC
This sequence comes from Tephrocybe sp. 9980TJB, assembly GCA_018220975.1. Lineage (NCBI taxonomy): Eukaryota > Fungi > Basidiomycota > Agaricomycetes > Agaricales > Lyophyllaceae > Tephrocybe > Tephrocybe sp. 9980TJB. The sequence continues at coordinate 45,570 of JABAJU010000143.1, forward strand.
CAGTTGAGGGAATGTTGGTGATGGTGGCAAGGAGCAAGCAGGGAGCAAAGTTATTTGGCAGTCAGAAAGGAAATTTCAAGCACAAATAACCTTTTTCATCAACACGCCTCGTCTTGTCATGCTTCCTAGTGTGTCCACGAGCTGGGACGCGTGGGATGCTCAATTTAAATAAGATGTCGGTTCATCCCATGTTCCAATCATCGGCTATATAGGGCACGTCAAACCCCTGTCAATTTTCTTGTTCAGGGCGCAGCCGGCTGTATGGATAACTACCAGCAACTGTTAGTACAGAAAGCTTACTGTCCAACTCGTAGGTTCTCCAGGTGAAGCCTTAAGGCCTTACGGCTTTATGATGCATTACGATCTCGAACGTCCCTCGACAACCATAATCTGTTCCCATGTCTATAGTACCCAGCGGCCCTTACACGTTAGATTCGGAAAGTATCGGTGTAGAACTCTTTTTCAATATTGGCACACCCTTCTCCCCCACGATCCCAGCAGTAACAATCTCTCGGCCGCCCAGGAACTCCATGAAAGGTGTTATACTTCTGATTCTCACTGATATTCTGGCTGGGGTTTGACGTCATGATGTGGTTCAAGTAGATGTCCTGCAGGGAGAAATTGCCTAGCTTGGCTCGCAAATCGGTCCCTCGCTTGGTCTATTTTGAACCTGGACGAAACTTTCAGTGCCCTTCACGCTGCTGAGACTGCCCTCATTCGAGCATACGCAGACAAAAACTTCAAGGTTCACGCCATTCTTTATTGTTCCCATTGTTCACGCTCACTTTGACCCTTTCAGTTGGCTCGTTCTGGGCTACAAGGAGACTTGAACAAAGCTCGAAAGCGTGATTGTGACAACCTCTTAAAGCGCCTGGACAAACTCGTAGCTGATTCCGAGGCCAATATTATCTGCGCTCTTCAAAGCAACGAAGGGGGCAGGCCATACCAGCTCAAAGAGCTCGCAACCGCTTTCACAAAGGTGTGCTTCACTACAACCCATACAAAGAGCTGCTTTTCTTGCCATCAGCATTAATACCTTATTCGGCAGCGTATTCGCACACCAATGACCGAAGAGGCTGGCGTCCCAGATATCTCACCCTTTTTACGTAAAACCGTCGCAGGGCTGCAACGCATCTCCAATCGACCACCCGACTTCGAAATTCCACCTTGGTCCGTTACCAGTGTTGATGTGGATTTCGCCATGGATGACGCGCGGTTGATTGGGCGCGGTGCTTTTGGTCGTGTTGTTGAAGGGGAGTGGAATGGCAAGGTGTATTTGTGTGCCTACTTTTGGATAAGTCAAAGCTCTAACCATGAGCTCCTAGGTCGTTGCGGTAAAGGAACTTCGCTCATCGAATAATGAATCAGTTGCCGTGGATGTGAGTCTTGTTGCGCTGTATATCTACCGCAGTATTAGCATCTTCGACTTATTGCCTACTAGTCTATTCGGCGTGAAGTTCAAGTATGGTATGATCTATCTTAAGGGCCTGAGCACGTCGCTGTGAGCCTAATCTCAAAACAGGTCAAGCCTCTCACATCCCAACATATTACCATTCTACGGTGCCTGTCTCGAATCACCCAAGGTCGTTCAAAATATCATTACCTGTCACCATCTAACATCCGATACAGCCCTTCATCGTTAGTGAATACTGTTGTTCTGGAAATGCTCTTAGATATATCAAAGGAAACCCACAAGTTGACCTCTTAAAGCTGGTAACTATCATCAATAGCTCGTTACATCGCTACCCCCTGACTATAGGTGCTTCTAGTTATATGGCATCGCCTCTGGTATGTCTTATCTACACGACCAAGGCGTCATCCACGGCGACCTGAAAGCGGTGAGGTCATCCATCACAATAAGGCTGCCCACTGGCCACTTAACCTCCTCTCCTAGTCCAACATCTTGATCAGCGACAGCGGGGAAGCCCTGATAGCGGACTTTGGCCTCTCACAAATACAAGATCAAGTCTCTTCCTCGATTAATATAACTCGCACATCCACCGAGAGAGTAGGGGGCACAGCGCGCTGGATGGCACCCGAGCTTCTCGTCGGCAAGGGCTTGAATAAGCCTGCGGACGTCTACAGCTTCGCGCTCACTGCTTGGGAGCTTTACACGAAAGGCGGCGTACCATACGGGAACGTCTTCAACGCTCGACAGTTGAGTGTCCTCGTACAAAAGGGGGAGCGACCTGAGCGGCCTTTCAAGATGGACGATGGAGTTTGGAAGTTGACGCAGAAGTGTTGGAGGTTGGAGCCTACGGAGCGGCCAAATTTCGTTGAGATTGAGTGGACGCTTGGGGTGTTAATGTCGCGACAAGGTAAGAGTGTTCTCAAAAGTTCAGAGCATCTAATGACTGACCTCGATCGGTTGACAAGCTTCAGGAGACATTTCCTTCATGAGTCGTGTTACTCGGGGCCGTGGTCCACCTCCGCCTCTGCCTGTGAACGTAACCAGCATTGAAGCAAGCCGTGAAGGTAAACTCATTCCTGTAACCTTCCCTCATTGACTTATCAGCCTACGATTAGAGCCATTTTCGACTGAAACGCCTCCAAGGCACGTTCGAAAATTCTCAATGAGCACCCGGGGCGATGGCAACGGGAAGGCATCTTTCCTCAGAGGCCTTGTGAACGTCAAGGTGACAGCCTTTCCCACACCTACCGCCGAAGTCGCCTGCATCAGCCCAAAATCTCGTCACTGTACGATTGTATCCTCTGTGGTTCTACGCTATATCTATTGTTTAACGATATTATCTAACAGCCGAGAAAAACCGACCACCCAGCGATGAGCTGGGCTTCCTAATGCATGCTCAAAAGTTGGCATCGTTTCCACATGATGTAACTTCGGACTATGAAGATCTCCCACCAATTGAAAGCGCCATTACCTTCCTTTTCGACCATTCGTTGAATCGTGAGTCCGACTTGCAATGTACTTGTTTCTGTCTCCATTATTATTATGACCTACAGCGGATGGAGTATCCGAAATCGTTAACGAATCGGGTCTGATCCCAGCAGTGCTAAAATGTCTGTCCAAGCCGGCCAATAGCCTAAAAAGGGAGAACGAACTCCTACTAGGACTCCTTGCGAACCTTGCATGTCAAGGTCAGTCGAAAATTTAATCCTGTCTAATGTTGTATGTTTTGACATGCATGGACATAGGCACCGGTAGAGCTGTTCTCATAGCTCAGCCTCAGACTATACCAGTGTTGTGCGCATATCTGCCCACTTCCAGTTCCCCCTCTGCACAAGAGCAAGCCACGCGATGTCTATATAATCTTTCAACGGACGGTAAGTACCAAGAATCAGCCTTACGGAGCTAATGCTTAGATTCTGCTCCCCATAGATGCGAGTCATGGCCCCCTAGTAGAGGTGGACGGTGTCATCCCGTTACTGGGCCTTCTGCTGTCAGATCTACCCTTGCAGACTACAGTAAAGAATGTCATGGGATGCTTGACGAATCTCTCACTCAAAGGTATGTTTCTGAATCCCATTCGCTTCTGTGTTATACGATTTAAATGCTGTCGATGAAGACCCGGGGAGGTCTTTGATTCTTGACATGAGAGACGCAGTCGATGGAATCCTCCATGCCTTGGGGCCTGAAACGGACGACATCACGAAGGAACAAGCCTTATTGTGCCTAGGAAACTTGTCCGTCGATCCAGGTTAGTGCTTTAGGGGGTCGTGCATAAAGACACGAAAATTGACGGAACCCCCCAGAATACGGCGTCGCAACGCTCCTTACGCACTCGGGCTTACTACCTAGGCTATCGACGTGTTTACATCAAGATTCTCCCACACCTGCAATCAAGGCGCAGACATTACGATGTTTACGAAACCTCGCAAAATCAGGTATGTAGTGCCGTTTCTAACCCCCTGATTTTTTTTTGCTTATGTGTTTTATAGTTGTTAGCCATGGTGTCATTGCTGACAGCCCGAAAATTCTGTCGACTGTATGCGATGTCCTTGCCCTTCGCAGGTCTTCAAACCAGCAGAAATACGCGCTACATTTCGTTCATCGATTTACTTCCTCATGTAAGACCAATGTTCTTAGGCCGGTGACGTTCGACGCTAAATGAAATCTTCTCTAGATATAGGGAAGGAGTGGTTACAAGGCGAGAGGCAGGTTTGGGCGAGCCTGCGCTGGTATATTGACAACGGGTCATCGGAAGATCATGCGAGAGCTAGTAGTTGTTTAAAACTCATAGAGGACATTCAGTAAATGTTGGGTATGTTGATTTCATATTCTTATGGTATTGACATGCTTGGGCTACTACTAGTCATCCCTGAAAGCAACGCAAAAGATCTTTATGTTGAAGTTGAGGAATCAGACATAGTCTCTCAAAACAGACCTTATGCTATACTTATCTGAAATGATGCCACGCTCAGGCTATACTTGTCTAAAACAATTACAACGGTATACGTATATAACCACGAAGAGACAAATATGTGTATAGGTGCGACTGAGCTTTGCTAAGAACCTGTTATCATATGGTTTCAAAGCTTGTAGCAACGGGAACCGCTTCGATTGACTGGAGATGACCCTCCTGACGATAAACTTTCTTTACCTTCCAGCCAGTGCTTAGGAGAAGTGTATCGATGTGACGAATCGTGCGCTCCTGGGAATTGAAAAGAAGGAACATCTGTTAAGATATGTTTAGCAATTGGGCGAAACTTGGTATTTATTTATTCACACTCACGTCTATGTCTGAACTGTATCCCATCTCGTTCGCGGCGCCGAAGTTAGCAAGGAGCGGTGCAGGAGCCTCATGGGGAACGGAACCTGGAATGCTATCATCGCCGCTTCCCAGTGGATCATGGCAAGCAAATGGAAGCAGGCTCTCGATTATCAAGAGCTTGGTGTCTTTCTTTGCGACGGAGCGAAGCCGAGTAAGGAATTTGACACAGTACTCGTCAGACCAATCATGCAAAATCTGCTTCAGCAAAAAGATGGTGACGTCACGGTTTGCCAGTTGAGGTGTGAAGAAGTCTTGGACTAGAATGTAGCGGATCGTCAGTATAAATTTGCTTCACGGAGCTTCAGAGAACTTGCCTTCCAGTGTAACTGGGTAATTTGGCAGATTTTCATCCCAGAACTGGATAGCAGAGTATATCAGGAAATAGAGGATTAAGAATCAGCTGCGCATCTTGCCTTCTTGGCGTCTTTGATGACAGAGGCAAGATCCTGAACGATGACTTTGAGGGCTGGGAACTCGCGGGCCACAGGCAGCGACTCGGATCCAACACCTCCACCGACGTCTACAATTACGGACCCTGCTGGAAGGCTACTCCACTCATAAGCTGGAGCAACAGCCTACTAGTAAGCTTATACAAACGCTGTACTTAGGAATTCACATACCTGTCAAGATAGCGTCCACGGGCTGTAATGCTTGAATACCACGCATGCCAATGTTGAATCGGCGGGATCTAAATTCATCGCGTGCATGAAGGTCCCAAAGTGTCTCTTTGGAATTGAACGCTCGAGCAAACGGCGACGCGGTAGGGTCACCAGATTGAGCTGTCGCTGGGTCAGCCAATGTCTCCCATGTATAAGCAGAGGCTTTAAACGGTTCATCAAGGCTAGGGTATGAGATTAAATCAAACCATACAGTCAGTCACTCAGAATGGGAATAACGCACTGATGAGAAGCAAGGGCAGCCAAACCAGGTGTGTTATCGTGCTTTATATTAGGACTGAGATGGAATGAGAAATAGCGTGCTGGTTTGATACATATCCAAGGAGCTCACTTGGCGATAATGTCGCGGCTGGGCTTGAGGGTATCCAGCATGCTAGAAATACGGTTGTTGGCGAAAACATCAGGCGTGACCTCGCGATAGACTTGATTCGTCGCAAGGTATCGCAAGAAACGGGCTTATGATAAGAGGTTACAGTCAGCAACGGACCAGTCGCTAACAGTACTTGATCTACCTAGTTTGCGAGGGTCTTGTCCGTTCTTGGATCCAATGTCATTGACATGAAGACCCTTCACGACGGTGTTCATAGATCTCAGACAATTTCCGTTCAACGTAGAAACCTACCTGAGGGCCGGCTTCACGTAGAATCTCGGTGACGTTGGACTCCAGGCATGCACGCAACGCCGCCGATTTGAAGTGCTAGAAGGCGTCAGGAATGGAAGCGTTATACACAAGATACATACCCCAGAGACGACGTGATAGATCGAGACATGGGGCGGTGTCATGATAGCCTCCAACTGCAAGGCAGCTGCGGAAATGATGTTCGCGGATTGAGCAGCAACCGGGTCTGCACGAAAAGATTCGGACTGAGGGGAGAAAGGAGTCTTCAAATCGGGAATCGACGTTCCATTGCTGTTGCATGCTTTTTCGAGCGTATCGACAGCGTCGTTTAAAAGGTTAAGGAGCTGGCGGACTTCAGAAACCATAGCTTAAGAAGACTGTGGGGAGGCTTGGACCGCTAGTATGAGGCACTGACCGATTATATATCCTTTGCAATAATATCATCTATTGCACAAAAAGAAGTCACAGCCTTGAGCACACACTGTAGATTGATGATCAATACTTACGTCTAGGGCTGGACACCGTGACCGTTTCAACGGTTGACGGTAGCCGTTAAACGGTTACCGTCCCCGTACCGTCAGCTCATGAGCCAGATCCCAAACGGACGGCTTACGGACGGTAATCCACCGTATGAAACCGTAGAATACGGCCGTCATAGCCGTTCAACCGTGCAACGGTTGTTAAATAGGTGCCTCCGGAGAAACTAGAGGGATTAAAGTTATTTTAACAAAATTAAGCATCGATTTCCGAGAGAAGGGACAAAAATACTTTAAGCGCGCTCAGGCCCACTCCAAGTTCTGCGAGAGGCAAAATTCAAACTCCGCCTTGAACGTCTTGTACTGTGCTTCGTCGACTCTGCACATCAACGTCGAACATTCTTTATGCCTTGACCATCCAGAGCTCTTGTGATACGACAGAAATCTGTACTGCTAGCTGAATCCTAGCTCATGTTGTGCTGTGACGCTTGAGAAAAAGCCTAATTTTCCGACTGATACTTCAGGTTCAATTGATTTTCCTCCACCCGATCTACTAAAAAACCCTCAAGGCTGGACCTAAAAATTGGCTAGAGCTACGACCATGACCGAAACCAATGAATGCGCACGTGGTTCAGATGGTAACTTGTTAGATGCTAAGGATATAGTGTGCTACAATGATCCAGATGACGAGATTCCTATCAATCCCACCGAAGGAGCATCTAGAACGCACCTTCTCAGGTGGACGTGACACTATCTCACTCCGTCGTGCAAGCCTTAATCCTGACACTATCAGAGCATTGATGATTGTCAAACAGAAACTACGATTGGCTAGATACAAATTGGATAAAGTTATGTAGCTTGTACCGTCACCGTTATAAACCCTTTACGGCCGTATATAGGCCGTACCGTACCGTCAGACATTGGACTATCTTGCTAACGGCACGGCATACGGTTACCGTGACCCGTTATTCCTCTGTTTGATACGGCCGTAAGCCGTAAACGGACGGCGTCCACCCCTACTTACGTCCCCCATGAATTGATGGTGTAGTTTCGCAGAGTGGCATTAGAAGATGCATTTTTATCCATCGAATAGACGCTGAGAAAACCATGCCCCTCTATGCCCGTCTATTACTTGAAAGCACTAGTACGAGATCAGAGCGCACATCTAGAGGACAAACAGATAGCACCTGGACATTCCTGGTTTCACCACTAGTGAACTTCAGGGGTAACCCTCGGGTACCAGAACAGCCACCCGTACCCGTACCCGTTGAAACCCGTACCCCTGCT
>JABAJU010000144.1:0-53199 GCA_018220975.1 Tephrocybe sp. 9980TJB
AAAGGTGATTTGATTGCAATCTGTCACCAAGTGATAGTATGTCTCACGCTCAGACCTCCACACCGCTTCAGCACAGAGGCGACCAACAAACGAGCGAGTGACTGACATCAGACAGCCAAAAAATGACTGCAACTTTTGACGCCCCATATTACTTGCGTTGGTGCTCTGATTATATTCGAACACTAAACGAGCCATGGAAATCTAGGGTTTGCGGAGCTGAAGCTGAATGTGTATGTTGGTCCGTTACCAGGTGAATTTGTCTACAACTCCCTTCTCTCCTAGCAGAGCCGCTGACCCATTTCCAGAGATTCCGGTTCCATTGAGAAGCACGAACCTGGCTTGATGCCATGATGTCAAGAGGACAGTCTGGCTACGCTACAGTCGCAAAGGTAGTAAGCGTCTACCGGCTATATTTTCTGACGTTGACAATCGCAACTTGAATAAGCCTTTGCTCCCCCTGTAACTGACTTATCACACATCACTGGTTGTATTCGTGTGTCAAGCAAACCAACAGCCTATTAACTTAGCTCGACGAAACATCAAACATAGTCGACACCGACATCGACATCCTCCACACCTTTCTTCTACGCACTTACCACCCCTCCCTTCCCCGCCCTTACCCACACTCCAAAGTGCTCGACGAAAACGATATCGAATGGTCCTATATCTCCACTGTGTCTTCCACTTCCGCGACCTTCCCAATGTCTAAGCTCAGTCGGCCCTTTCCTCACCTCCTCTTCGCGCTCTACCTCTCATCGAAGACCTGCTGCTGCGGCCTGTACCTATCGGCATAGGCTGTGTGATGAGCCTGAGGATAGTCACGCATACAGGCATTCTGCGCGTTAGAGAAATTGAAAAAGGTCATATATTCGTGCTGCGTTCACTCGTGAGTTTAATCGTATTCCCGTCCTCACTCTTTCCTTTTGTCTAACATTTAATGCATTTAATGCTATGTAGATGACATGCACCGACCTCTCCCCCTTATGAAATCCTTGGCCTCCCGTGACACCCTCGACATGCAAACTGTGCCCTGCTTGGCCTCTACATCGTACCTCCTCGCTCCCTCTCGCCATACAATATCTCCACCACCTCTCCCCACCCCTCGACACCAGCAGATGCGATAAACTGGACAACTCGAAGTCATCGTTCCCTGCCTTACCAGCAGCCGCCCCCACCTCCCCCTCCCTCAATATCGCCACATCCCCCACCGTGACCTTGCCATTCCCGCCATCACACTTCTCCCATTTCACCGATATCCACATCACTCATAGCACCTGAAAAACTCCGTGCCTGGCCGTGCGTAATTCTACCGTCTGTGCACCTCCTCCTTCCTCCGTTGGGCGAGGTGAATTCAAGCATGCGTCTGTCGGGTGACTTCGACGCATACTTATGTCACAGGATTTGGGTCTGGCTCGTCCGGTGAGGCGATTGCAGAGCATATATCACCCTTTGAATCTTGAAAGCTTGAAATGCGCCTAAAGAGTCATCGTGCGATGTATAACAAGCTGTTTGCGACTGAACAACGTACGAGAATGCTTCCTGCCGTATCGAACATTATAGTGATATATGTGGTAGGGCGTCCTTTGTCTCGGTATCTTTGATGCGTTTAACTGACAAAGTGCCATCCAGAACTTCTCCGGATCGATTCTTATTACTATTACTACATCAGCAATGGCAGTAACACGCATGCATTCACCACCTCGACCCACACAGCTCAATCAGCCATTAATCTTCCTCTTCCCTCCAGTCGACGGCGCACCATTACAATACTCGTCTCCCATGCACACCGCCGAACCACCCTGCATTCGACAACCTCTCAACGACATTACGAGTTTATAAAAGGGTCGGTTCCACGTACAAAATATGTCCACGCATGGTTGACTACTGGGAGCAATGGGTAGGAATACCAGGACGCATGTACACGCCCTTCGTCAGATCGCTCGCTGATCGAAGTGGAGGATGGCGGCGGGGCCGTGGGTGCTACGGAACCTCTCCTGCGGGGAAGCAGGCTTGAGGAGAGATTGAATGTTGCGTGCTTCAGTGCAACGTCGTTCACAGCTGTAGTACATCACCATATTACTACGGTCAAGTTCCAGCTCCCGACTGTTATCTTCCTCACAAACGTAGGTTAATATCGAGAAATGGTTGTGTAGTAAACTAGGGCTCAAAACAAGAAACTCGATCGAAGGAGTGATACACAAATACTCCCATGGTTGTTGGCCAGAAGAGAATAGTAGGGGTGAGCGCACGCCGCACTGCCAGCACTTATTCTGAAGGTGACCCCTATCAAGTGCACTTTCAGTACCAATCTTAATCTTTAATGAGTAGATGGGTACTTACGGGAAGATCGCTTCAAAATCAATGTGATTAACAAGCTGAAAAACGCTACTATGCTGCAAGTTACGTCTATCGCGAGTGTCCTTCTTCACTGCGAGCATGTTCCTTTGCTGATGTCGAATTATTCGTTAGCACTAGCACGGTATCTGCCAAAATGGAACAAGCTACGCGGACGTGCTTGCGATGATCACCCAGTGTCTTATCATTCCGAAGGAGTCGATTCGAGTATGACTCTCCATCCTATAACCAGGCCGGAACTTTTTGGTATCACTATCACTTGCATTACTGTATGTGGAAGAAGCTATGAGCTACAAGCCATGCTGATCATTGGTACAGTGACTCAATAGCACGACGGCCTCCGTGGCCCTTTTATCATTTACGATCCCACCGATCCCAAAAGTGCATGTACGATGTAGACGACGGTCAGCCATCACTGCGCGCTAATGCCAAATCCTTAATTCATTTGTTATGACAGAGTCAACGATTATCACGCTGACAGATTAGTACATATGTCTCCTACGCGTATTCAGTGGATGCTAATCTTCCATAGGTACCATGAACCCGCCCCGCAACGCACACAAAAGCCCGTAGTGATGCTGATCAACGGTCTGCCAGTGGGATCCGTATGGCACATAGGGTTGACATTGACGCAATAAGTGGCCTTGCAGTTGTCTTTGCGGAAGACCCTGAGGGCGTTGTACAACAGAACAAGGCTTTGCCACGTACGTTTCAACTTTCTTTTCATCAGCATGGTAGGCGGTATTGCTGATACAGTATGCGCTCAGCTCCTTACCGCGAGCTTTGTCCAAAGTTTTACAAAATGACCCCGACTCAGGTAATCACACCACATACCCTGCAGATGCATGCACCAGAGCATCGCTATTCGTTGTCTAGTGCATGTGTCATGTTTTGACCGCCCCATCTTGAAAAGTGTTTAGTTGCTTACTTATATTGGCAATGACGTTCAACCTTTTGTCGGTGGCATCTATCGTGATACACCGACGAACTCCGTTCAGATACGTAGGGGAGGAAAGAGTGTTCTAACGAGTGAAAATGGTAGCATTTCATCTTTCCCCAACCCTGCCTTAACCACCCAAATATACATCACCGGCAATGAGAAACTGAACCACAGAAAGACCCACACGTATCCAAAAGCACGAGTCACCATTGCCCGGTGCCCTATGCCCATCTTCCCAGCTATGGCGATTATACTATCCTCAAAAGTGATTGCAGCAGCGTTCATGAGGAAAAATGGGAGAGATTTGCCAGTGTACTGCGATCCAACCATAAGGTCGCCGAAGCAGTGTATGAGCCCGGATACAGAGAAGGCGATCCAGACTTGGACTTGACGGGAGAAGAATATTAAAAGGGGCGAAGAACTCTGTGAAAGGCCTGATGACTTGACGGCCGTTCTTCCGAGCAGATAACAATACTAAAGGTGGTTCAATATAATACATAGTTAGAAAAACTTCTGGACTGGGCTTACGCGACGAAGATTTTGGTGCCAGACGCGACTGAATGGCTTTCACGTCAGTCACAGCACCAGAGACCCTATCCTTTAAGTGAGCTTACCTCCACACACGACGGACCGTGTACGCCTCTGCCCACGAGCCATACATTCCTGGCCAAAGCTCTGGACTCCCCGCCAAGAAGCCTGATCCCGTAGCCACGCAGGTCAGTGCCGTGGCGGTATATAATAGCTTCAGCGTCGCGTAGGAACATAACATCCAAGAGACTTGACATGCATAATGCAGGACTTGCCCACGAAACCCTGAAGGAAATTCAGGCGTCCCTTGAAGATAAAACTCTGGATGCGTGTGCATAAAGCTCTGGCCGATGTCTATGAGAAGTAGGCATTGTAGGAGTTGAAAGATACGAGAACGGATAAAATGGGCGCGAGTGCCTCGAAAAGCAGGTGGAACATGGGGAAGCTGAAGGGCAAAAGATCTATTTTAGTTTATTGATATTAAAGTATAGAAATGTGGCTCACCTGGACGTTCAAGCCAATGAACCGAGGGTTCCGGAGTATACACAACGCGTTATAAAATTGTTCTATCATGGGTCTTTTCGCCAGCGGTGTAGGATCAGCAGTGTATGCAAATTCCTTCATTGGATCTGTCAACCACAAGAGCAACACCACGTTAAATGGCTGTGCTCCGAGAGCTCCGCCTAAGCCATAATCTCCGCCAACATCGCCGGTTGTATACGTCGCTACAGTGTAGTAGGTCCAGTATAGCAGAGCAAAAGAGGCTACTAAGCGCACGGCTCGTGATGGCCGTGTTACTATGAGAAGCGCAAAGAGAATATCAGGAAGACATAAGCATGAAAGGACAGGAAGTGGAGGACGCATACTACACAAACCACGTCACCACACTGGAAAGTAATGGAAGGCTCTTGTCAAAATGAAGACAAATCATCATGATCATAAGGAGTTGAAACTTTTTGGAAGCGACGGCTTGTGCCATGTGGGTGATTTGTGACACAGTGACACAATGTGACTACTACCACTACGACTACTACTACTATATTAGTACTTTGACCGTTAATCATTCCTTTCACCACGAATGCCACAAGCACGTGAGATTTGTCTCCTTTATTCGGGTAAGCCACACTTACAGGTTGAGGTGTGCTGTCTCATTTCATTATTTCGATATGATGCTTGCACTGGCTTCCAACTTGAATCGACCTTAAAAATATTCAATTACAACCACCAGGTTGTTGGCTTGAGTTGAATGACTTGAACTGATATTGTTTTAGGCTGTCAATGGTCTTACCACAATTTGAAGAACATGAAACAAGGTGCCTTAGTATAATGACGACAAGATAATAGAGGTGCATCAGTTGTACAGTATGTTCATTTCTTAGCAGTTCTAATGAATATACTCTTTAGAGGGCTCCAGGTCTTCTCTAGCTGCATCTCTGACTTGGAAATGGCATACCAAGGTACCTCTTTTGTCCTCAGTCACATTCATGCTTTCCTTCATTCTTCATCTTATTAATACTTTGATAAATTATTCAGGTCTCAAACTCAAACTCTCCCAGTATGCCTGAGTCAATTTTACCATCCAGAAGGAAAGGAGGCATTTTCCTGGTATTGTATCATCTATACAGGCTACAATACCTGCCTATTCTGCATTTACATCCCTAAAAAAATGTCCCACCACATGAGCAATTCTCTGAAAAATGCTTGTTATACCTATATCTCTCTCATATACAGATATATTTGATATTCTCTTGCTATAGTGGGCTAAGAATACATATTTACTCTATATTAGCTGACTCTGATTAGTTCCAGATATTGAGAAAGGCTGAAAATCATGCTGGAAGGGTGTTATCATGTTTGTTTATATGTATTATTTTGCATGGCTTGGAGGAGAGATAGGCCTAATGCAGCCTCTACAAAGCCCAGAATGGGATATATTTGATGTAGAAGGCTGCCCAGGATAGCAGACAATATAATTCAAACATTACAAAGGAGTTTTGTCTGTATGCATATAGAGCAGAATATTGCTATTTAGCTATAAGAAATTACATTTTGGGCCATTATGCATTGAGAATTTCATAGATCAATAAATTCTACAGGCCATCTTCTGCAGGATTGCTCTAGCTATCATTCCAACATGTCTGATCTGCTTCAGTAATTGAAGGAGGGCTGAGATCTGTACATAAAGTTGTTATCTTTCTTGTTTTAAGTTATTTGGTCTTCAGCCAGAACATGCAACACATGTTTCTGAAAGGTATTGCTAAAGATAGAGGTTACAGTTCAACAGCTGTCTTTAATGAAAGGCATTCAGACTATATATTCTATCATATTTATGTATATATAGTAGAGAAAGGATGCTAGGAGGCTGACAATGTTTTCAGTGGCTTTATTTGCTCTTGTTTATTTCAAAAGCAAAATATCAGAATTACAAGAGTTATTGATTACATTTGACAATGAATACAAACTATTATTAGTCCAAGTTATCTATTATTAGTCCAAGTTATTGATTATTATGGACAGTTGTGGTCAATGACTTTCATTCTAGTGATAGCCATAAATGTCAGGAGGCCACAGCTTAAGGGCCCATTGTAAAACAGATCCTAGGCTTGCACATATTAATTCAAGTGCAGCTAAGTGTGGAAATGGAGGATTAACAAGAATCAAGAAGTCATATGACACAAGAGAGGGTAATAATTTACATAAAGATTATTAGAGCAACACTACACAAGGATGCAGCAGGCTCCCACAAGATGAGACTGAAAGACAAGCAGAGGAATAAGGACAGAGATAGAGATAGAGGCAAACAGAGAGAGAACTAAGGACAAGAGATGAAACAAGAAACCTTAAGTGTTCATACTAAGTGCAGTGAAAATCCTAAGAGAACTTGAATGAGAACTCCAGGTATAACATTGCTGAATATATACTAATGGAAGGCTATGCTGAGGTTGTGTAAATAAAAGAACTGTAAAAGGCTGTGCTAAGGCTATGCAGATGCTGTACTAAGGCTACGCTAAGGCTATGCTAAGTCTACATACATTGCATGGCTGTAGCACTGGATGAATGAATAGAAGATAGAAAGAGAAGGATAGAATGATGATTGCATAGGGATGAATCTGAAGGAGAAAGTAATTAGATACAGAGAAAAGACAAGTCCTGACAAAGATCTTCATTTCGATGTGGACTCATATGAAGCTGAAGAAGATAGAAAGGCAAGCATAACATAGTACTGTATTAGAATATGTATGTAGCCAATAGTCATGCACAACAAACCATACACTACCACAAAGATAACACTGTAGAGAAAAAGGTTTGACATGGCCATATATCAGACAAGAAAGGTTTGAAAAAGCTGTGAGAGAAAAACAATAGTCATGCAGAACTGTATGTACTACATGTGCTATGTGGAATGAAATAGTCCTGTGCAACTATACACACCATGAGAGAAATGGTCTAAAGTCACTGTATGCCTGAGAGTCAATAGAGTAGATGTAAAGTGTTTTGACAATGCATGACAACTCATGTCTTAGTTGATGCAGATAGAGGCTGAATTTATACATAAGTATGTATAGCATTGCTGTAATAGTTAAGAATAACTTGAGGTTTTATATATATCTATCCATGCATGCCCCCAGACAGCTTGTTCAAATTGAATAACACATTTTTGCTGATTAGACATTTCTGTTAAACATGGATGCCAAATAAAAGAATGTTGTTGAAAAATGTGTGGAATCCACAAAAGATGTGATGATTTGTTTTCAGCAAAAAACCATGATTTGTTGTATATGATAGATGAACCAATAGTATATGTATGACTAGAAATTTTATTAAAGAATGTAAATTTATCAGAAGGAAAAAAAAAAACCTAGATTCAACTTTTCTTTGAATTTGAAGAGGCTCTTCAAGCTGCTGATTTATGGTAGCATCCCAGATTCTGATGGTGTTATCTGATGATCCAGATACAATGTGCTTTCCATCTGGCGAAAATGCAACAGAATTGACTACATCATTATGCCCTCGAATAGTCTCTCTGATCTGTTGCTGATCTGTAGCTACATTCCATATTCTAATTGCCTTATCTAGTGATCCAGACACAATGTTCTTGCCATCTGGTGAAAATGCAACAGACTCAATTCCACTATCATATCCTTGAAAAAGGTCTTTAATCTGCTGACCTGTAGCTGCATCCCAGATTTTGATAGTACCATCACTTGATCCAGATACAATATACTTGCCATCTGGTGAGAATGCAACAGAATTTACTAAATGATCATGCCCTTGAAGAGGCTCTTTAACCTGCTGACCTGTAGCTGCATTCCAGATTCTGATGGTATTATCCCATGATCCAGATACAATATGCCTACTATCTGGTGAAAATGCAACAGAAGTAACATTACTGTCATGTCCTTGAAGAGAGCCTTTGATCTGCTGACATAAATCTGCATCCCATATGCTAATGATATTATTCCATGATCCAGATGCAATATACTTGCCATCTGGTGAGGATGCAACTGAATTAATCCAACTATGTCCTTGAAGAGGCTGCTTGATCTGCTGACCTGTAGCAGCATCCCAGATCCTGATGGTCTTATCCATAGATCCAGACATAATGTGCTTGCCATCTGGTAAGAATACAACAGATGTAACAGTGCTATTATGCCCTTGAAGAGGCTTTAATATCTGCTGACCTGTGGCAGCATCCCAGATTCTGATAGTATGATCTGATGATCCAGATACAATATGCTTACAATCTGGTGAAAATGTGACAGAGTTGACTTTCTTATTATGCCCATGAAGGGCCCTTTTGACCTGTGGAGGATCTGAGGCTATAACCCATATTCTAATAGTTCTATCACTGGATCCAGACACGATGTGCTTGCCATCTGGCAAAAATGCAACACAATTGACTATACTATTATGCCCTTGAAAAGGCTCTTTGATCTGCTGCTGCCCTGTAGCTACATCCCAAATTCTAATTGTCTTATCAGCTGATCCAGATACAATTTGCTTGCCATCTGGTGAAAATGCAACAGAAGTGACCCAGCTACTATGCCCTTGAAGAGGCTCTTTCTGTTGCTGACCTGTAGCTACATCCCAGAGTCTAATTGTCTTATCAGCTGATCCAGACACAATTTGTTTGCCATCTGGTGAAAATACTACAGAAGTGGCTGAGCCATTATGTCCTTTAAGAGGTTCTTTCTGCTGCTGACCTGTGGCTACATCCCAGAGTCTAATTGTCTTATCAGCTGATCCAGACACAATAAGCATGCCATCTGGTGAAAATGCAACAGAAAGAACATGTCTATTATGACCTGAAAGAGGTTCTTTCTGCTGCAGACCTGTGGCTACATTCCATATTTTGATAATATTATCTGATCCAGACACAATGTTCTTGCCATCTGGTGAAAATGCAACAGGAGTCTTTCGTTCAACTGGAATATAATTGGCTATATAATCATATACTCGAAGGGGCTCTTTGACTTGCTGACCTATGGCTGTATTCCAAATTCGGATGCTATCATCCCATGATCCAGACACAATTTGCTTGCCATCTGATGACAGTGCAACAGAAGTGACATGACTATTATGCCCTTGAAGAGGATCTATAATCTGTTGACTTGTAGCTACATTCCAAATTCTGATTGCTTTATCAGATGACCCAGACACAATTTTCTTACCATCTGATGACAATGCAATACTAAGAACTTCAGCTCTTGTATGAAGAATAACTGGCTCCAATAATGGCCAAGTACTATCACCTCCATTTATAATCTTGATAAGCCCCTGAAATTGAGATGAATATGTTTCTGCCACTATTGAGGCTTTTGGTGAAAAAGCTAAGCCAGAGTAATAGACTTGTGGAGCTGAAAGCTGATAACCTTCTCGAAATCGATTTTCAAACTTTATAAAGTCTTTCAGCATTTCTTGAAGATTAACAAGGTTTTCTCTCTTATTGAACTTTTAGCTGATGCTTTTGTGCTCATAGATAATAAACTTACATTTGTCCAATTCAAGAAACAATATAACTGTATGCTTGGAGCCTGATGTACTGTTTGCATACAGCTATGTGCCTCAAGCCAGAACAGATACTTGTGTTTTAAAAATGTTTCCAATTGTTCTTTAATACTCAAAATTGAGTCTGATGAAGTCTTTTCTATATGATATGCAGTCCATTCATTTGCATAAAGAAGGCCTAATGTCATATTTTCTTTGACTCTTTGAGGCAAGTCACTAATCTGAGAGTTTAAAGCAAACGATGTTGGCAGTTTGCACATATTGAAATTTAGCTCTGCATTCATGATTTTCAGACATGCAAATGCAAGCTCTTCCTGATAATTGGACTCAAGATCAATATAATACATGTGGCTTGCAGTAGATGTGACTAGAAAATCCCGTAAAGATGTATGAAATAAAGTAATAGGTTTGTCATCAACTATACTTCCACTTAGCATAGAGCTAAGACATGGCAGAATGTTTTTGATATCCTCCTGCTCATCATCTGATAAAAGTACTGCAGCAAATTTATAGATGACTTGACGTGGTTGAGGTAATTGCACAAGCAGAATCCATGCCATAAGATGTTGAAAAAGCTTAATCATTTCATGGTTATCCTGCTTGATATACATGCTTAAAATTAGATGATAGGTCCCATATAGTAGAGCTCCAGGTGCATTTTTTAATTTCTGCAGAAATTTACGCCGATCTGATGCTGAAATCAGTTGACGAGAATTTGTCAATTCATTGCATAATAAAGCAGCACATTGAAACAAGCCTTGTGCTGCTTCTGCAACCTCAAAAATAAGATATTCAAAAGCAGATTCCTTCAACTCAGATGTAACAAATTTTTCAACATCGCTATAAGTATCCTGATACTCATCAACAGAAATATTCAAAGCAGGTACATTCAAAAATGATCGCATAATATGTGGATCCAAACGATAAGTAAAGAAGAAGCGAACAAATGAAGGTAAACTAGGTGACAACAATAAACCATTCAACAATACAGAGAGCTTTCGGGCCTCCACTTCATCACATTCATCAAGAGCATCAACCATAAAGACAATGACACGACCATCATCAATGCCAGATAACAGGCCCTTGAGTAACAACACATTACATTGGTCAACAATATCAGTAGAGCATAGCTCATTATCTTCTAAGCTTTTCAGATAGCTTAAGTATTTGAAATTTTGTGCAGCAAGGTGTTTCATCCAGGTTGGGATGAGCTGAGATGAGGATCGCCCTTGAACAGACCGATTAAATGCAAAGAAAGGCACAATAGCATGCCCAGAAGACTCAAGCTTTCTAACAATAGTATGAGCAATGGCTGATTTACCCTTGCCTGCTGCGCCATTCAGTAACAAAGTCCTTTCACCTGAAGGATCTGAGGCCCAGTCGCAAATGTGTTGAAGGAGAGCAACACGAGTGCCCTTTAAACAAGTCTTGGAGCCAGCAGGACCAGCATCCTTGCCAATATGGAGCTTGGATAATAGATTTCTATCTGGATAAGGTGCATAATGTTGAATATATTGGCACTGCAACTGTGGAATTCCACTTACCAGTCTCTGTGAGGATCCAATGGTGTGTGGCAGCAGCAGAGACATTCCCACCAATATTGTGCCTACTCTCAGAGATAGACCTCCCAGCGTGAGCCCTATTAACATTTATTTGACTCTCATGGAGTTCTTGCAATATCGTACAATACACAATTAGAATCATTTTGTCAACATTATAGGTTAAATCTACCTTCTGGGTGTCTGAGTCTCTGAATAACAGTGAAATTGAATTGGTCCCCGGCGACACTGGATATTGTGCTGTCGTGGATTTGAATGTTGTTGCTACCGCTGAATACGCTCATAGTATAGTGGAGTAGAAGGGCGTGCAAAGTAGTGAGGACGATGATGGTAGTCGAAGTAAAAGTGTGTCGAAGTGGCGACGTGGCTAATCAATCAGGTTCTACCATATCGATACATCACGAGACCAAGGTAAAAACCATTTAAATTTTGAAATATTCTATTATCTCTCTATCTCCCCTCTCTGATATCCTTGGGTCCGCACAACGGTAGCAACAATAGGTCCGCAACTCCGTCCTTGCGCTCCCTAGACGCAGAAACTATATTGCGCTCATATTGTTTCACGGGATGCTCAAAGTCTAAGTTCAGAGATGTCACCCTGGATGGCCATCATACGACTGCTATTTGTTCAGTCTCAGGGTGTGGGAGCCGTTTTTGAAGAGTATACCCAGGGATAAGATCAGCTCGTTACACAGAGTGTCCTTATTTTCGAGTTTCAGGAAACATTCCGAGTCGAGCACTGCTGTGGTGAGTGTTTAAACGTCTTTGTTCAGTGTTGTGTAAGGATGGATATATGTTTTTTCAGGAAGTAGCATCTATGTCCTCGTCATTGGGTTCCTATTCGCATAGCGGCTGCCCCACGCATCCCACCATCTTCACCACTCCGGATGCCAACCTGATTTCCCAAAAGCTGCATGCGCTACTCACAGAATGGTACATGTGCGAGCTCATACCCCTGTTCATCAAAGTGGGCGTGAGGACCGACAGTGACTTTGAGATCCTGTGGTCTTTGGATATCGCTGAGCGGCCGTCGATTTTTAGTGGAGAGACATTGAAGCATGCGAGGCTGTTTCAGAGCTGGATGTTAGTGTTCTTGTTGAGGCACGTCGATTGCTTGGACCATGATTGACCTAAGGCTCAGAGGAGATGTTTTGCGAAATTGCTATGCTTTGGGTTTCTTGTGTTCCAGATTTTGGCTGCGTAACGGTTGGTGTTAGTAACTTACGGTGTATATAGTATTTCCTTGTAATTTTTTTCTTCATTTTTGGTAGACCAATTTACTCAACTATACATATATGTACATTAGTATTTGTAGATATTTTCAGGCATCTATCGGATTCGATTTCCAGTCCTAACAAGCAGCGGACAGATCACATAAAATGTACATTATATTTACAAACCATCCTACAGCCTGATAATTTCGTGCATCGCACATCACTTCTCCTTCCCGCCCTTCCCACCATCCTTCCGAATTCCACTTGCCGCAGCAACTGGCTTCCCAGAGCGACTCGCGCCCGAATAGAAAATAGTCCCGACAAGCACCATCGCTGCCCCAGCCCACATCACAACCATATCCACATCCCCTCTCCCTCTCCCTTGCCCGCCGCGCTCGCGCTGTACCAATCCAATCCCAACAACACTAAGCACAAGACTAACAGCCTTCCGAACAACAAGCACAAGCGTCACCGTAAGCGCACTAACGCGCGTTGTGAGCCTGTGCACGCCCGCAACGCAGACGAGCTGAGTAAGGGTGTTCAGCGTAAGAGGGATGTACGCTGTGGGGATTGTCAGTTCTAATCCAAATCTAGCAAGGGGGAAGGATAAGCGTGTTTGGGGTCCTGAGTTGATTTGGGCGATTTGGGAGGAGAGGGGGGAGCGTAAGGAGATGAACATGGGGAGGGCGAGGAAGTGGAGGTAGAACATGGATTCTTGCCATGCGGGGGGCTCTTTGGGTATCTGTTTCCGTTTCTCGTTTACTGGCTGAGTGCTATTCGGGGGTGAAGAGCTGGGAGGAGCGGGTCGTCCGTACTTGGAGTAAGTCCAGTCCTGCACGAGACCAAGGAACCCGGAGAATACGAGCGCGAGTGTGAGGATGGAGATACCTGTTATGTATGTGTATGGGTTTGGACCTGAGTCGGACGACTGAGGCTTGGAGGAGGGAGATGCGGATAGGGTAGTAAGGACTACGCCTAGCGTGACGAGATTTACTGAACATATTTGTGTGATTGTGTATCTGAAGTCCAATCGACATGATGTTAATTTACACTCATAACCTCATAAAAACCGCATACCGTTTCCCAGCAACCAGCCAGCCTAATAACATACTGATTATAAGCCCCCCGCTTCGAAAGATGATATGTACCGCCATGGGTATATCATATCCAAACGCCGCATTATTAAGGAGCGAGATGAAGTAGAACAGAGCAACTTGGATCAAATAAGGAGTCAGAGGGATCCTTCGTGGCCTGAACCATGGACCGTAACGTGTCCAAGTAACATGTTTTGGAAGCCCATGTAACGAGATGAGCAGGAATTGGAAAAAGGTGATTAGGGACCCTGCGTGTGGGTATTCGGAGGTTAGTTGTTCTAGTGTGATTGCGTTACTTGAATTGGTGTTTTAGGGTGAGTTGAATGTACAGAGATAAGAATCATACCTGCAGCAGCCGCCGAAGACTAGTGAGAGCGTAGTAAACCAGTCTGATAGGTTTGGCAACATCATTTATGCAGTATAAGACCTCCTTTTGCAAAGGTGTCTTGTCTAGAGAATAACGAGCGCCATAGGAGGGAGTTAATTGTGGGTATAAGGACAGCGACAAGACCAGAGTCAAGTCATGATAATACGCAATTCGGACTTGGCAAGTGGCTGCCATCACTGAAAGCGACGTGGAAGCGCCGGTCCGATGATCCGCTCAATTCACCAACGACGCGGTTAGAATTTGAATTTTGTCGGCATCACCGCGCAAGTCATGCTGCTGAGAAGACTAGCATCCACCCTCAGCGCCTCCACAAAGCCCGCGCCTTACAAGCTTCCTCCGACAATCAAACAGCTTCTCTCCTCCTCCTCGCCGGCTGAGTCTGGTGTCGAGCAAGTGATTACAGTCTCGGGATGGATTAAATCAATACGGAGACAGAAGAACGTTTCGTTTGCTGTTCTTACTGATGGAAGCTCGTCCCAGGGTTTGCAGGCGGTGTTTGTGGGGAATGGGGAGGGTGTTAAGTCGTGAGTGGCGCGTGTTCCTTCGAGTCGAAGCCTTAATAATGAATATGTTTTCGTTGCAATTGTGTTGTAGACTTACGAATGGGACCGCCGTGCAGCTGACTGGAAAACTCGTAACTTCTCCTGGTGCAGGTCAAGACAAGGAGCTCTTAATTGAATCTGGGAAAAACGCTGCACAGGACTCTGGGATAAGAATTTTGGGTTCGTGTGACCCCGAGGTCTGTCGAGTTCATTCGTCTTGATGTATTTCCTCCAACTAATGTTGGTATATATTTTTAGACATACCCTATACAAAAGCAGGCTCTTTCTACAGAGTATCTACGTGATCATTCACATTTGCGTGCCCGTACGGATACGATAGCTGCTATGGTCCGCTTGCGTGACGATCTTAAGAAACGTATTGGGACTTTCTTCGATGTACGTTGAATTAATCAGCAAAACGCCGTCAGGAAGCTAACATTTCTCTTGAAGAACCAAGGATTTATATACTCACATACGCCTATACTCACCGGGAACGACGCAGAAGGCGCAGGAGAGTCATTCAGAATCGCACAAATCTCATCCTCCCATCCCGCCGCACACCCCTCATCCTCATCTTCCTCCTCCCCATCCTCCAGTTCATCATCCACCACCCACGCCCACCCAACGGAATTCTTCTCCCGCCCAGCCCACCTAACAGTCTCCCACCAACTCCACCTCGAAGCCCTCGCAACCACACACTCCCGCGTATACACACTCTCCCCCTGTTTTCGTGCCGAGCCCTCCCTCACGGGGCGGCACCTCGCCGAATTCTGGATGCTCGAGGCGGAATGGGCATTCGCTGACCGCCTCGGCCGCGCGGGTGTTTCCGACACCTGTGATCTCGTCGAGGCGTGTTTAAGGGAGGTTGTGCGCGGGGTGATGGATAATTCTGATGTGGATCTTTTGTGGAAGGCCCAGGCTCAAGCTCAAGCTCATGCTCATGCCCATACAACAGGCGCAGACGCAGGTGCAGATGAAACGAAACGACGCACATTAATAGATGCCGTACAAGCCTCAGAAGTATGGACTCGGATGACCTACACCGACGCCATAAAAATCCTAGAAGACCAACACCGCTCCGTGCCATTCCAATATGCGCCGGCATGGGGCCGCGCGCTGCAGAGCGAGCACGAGCGATGGATCGCAGAGACGCTCGTTCAGGCGCCGGTGTTCATCACGGATTACCCTGCTGCGCTGAAACCGTTTTATATGCGCTCCAACTCGACCTCCAGCTCCAGCTCCACCACTAACTACGAGACCGTCGCGTGCTTCGACCTCGTCGTACCCGGGATGGGCGAGCTCGTAGGGGGGAGCGTAAGGGAGGAAAGGGCGGACGTGCTCGAGGCGAAGATGAAGGAGTCTCTGGGTGAGGATCTGAGTGCGTATCAGTGGTATTTGGATTTGCGCAGGTTCGGAGGAGCGCCGCATATGGGATTCGGGATGGGCTTCGAGAGGCTTGTTGCTTGGGTTGGGGGAATTGAGAATGTTAGAGAGAGTATACCGTTCCCCAGGTGGGCGGGGAGGATGTTACTTTAGTAATTTGAGGTTTAGATGTGGGACCTTGGGAAGATCTTACTTTAGTCTAAATGTGGGGCCTTGAGAATTTTAATGTTTCGTTCAACTTTACTACACATTGAACGTCTTTCAAGCTTCTAAGCTTCACGTGCACGCGTCACACTTTGCGTCAAAACATCACACGAAATCAAAATATGGGCATGGAAGGGCATGGCATGTGTGCTCTGTAAGTCGTAAGGGCATACTGGCTGCATACAGAATTTTTGATGGTATGTAAAAGCGCAATAGGAAGATGAAACAAGCTGTGGTAAAGCTCAAAATACCCCAACTTAAACCTCCTTGACCTTGACGGTACCGCGCAGCAGACCAGTCTAACCAACGATATAGCAAATGAGATAACGAGAGTGAATAGGAGAAGGGAAAAAGACGTACCCGGCGAGCGGCAATGAGACCGACTTTCTGTCCAGGAACAGCGGAGCGGGCGATTGTCGAGGCCTTACCGATGTGTTGATGGTTACCACCACCGTGAGGATGGTCAACGGGATTCATAGCAACACCACGAGTACGGGGCCAGCTGGAAGCGGCATTAGCATCGAGTCAGAGGGTATTAAGAATATCGCAAGAAACCCACTTGTAACGCTTGGCCTTGTACTTGTGGTACGCACGACCAGCCTTAAGCAAAGGCTTGTCGATCCTTCCACCACCAGCGACGATACCGATCGTAGCACGGGCATTACCGGCAACGGTCTTCTTGGCACCACTGGGGAGACGAATGCGGGTCTTGTTCTCATCGGGCGAGTGGCCGATTACGGTCGCGTAGTTGCCGGATGTGCGGGCGAGGGAGCCGCGGTCACCGACCTTCTCCTCGATGTTGCAGATGATGGTACCCTCGGGGCATTGGGCAACGGGAAGGACGTTGCCGACAGAGAGGGTGGCCTTCTTGCCGCAGTAGACGAAGGCACCGGTGTGGAGGCCCTCAGTGGCGATGAAGGTCTCCTTGCGGAGCTTGTAGCGGTAGGGGTCGCGGAAGACGACGCGGGCGAGGGGAGCACCACTGGTTACGGAAAAAATTGTAAGTAAACCAACTGAGTGATTTTTTTTTTGGTGATGGTGCTCACCGGCCAGCATCGTGGATGATCTCCTTCACAATACCCCGGACGTAACCATTGGCCTCGGCGAAGTCGAGGTTGCGCAGCTTGGCGGGAGCTTTGTTGTGGTGCGTGTGCGCCTTGAACTAAATATCACAGATAACGAAATGAGCGACTATTTCCCCAAAATTCAATCCCAACGACGTACGATGGCGTGCGAGCGCCTTTGTGCCCTAATAACCCGACCCATTCTAGATTCTGCGAAGCCAAGGAGTCAGTAAAAGTATTCAAAGGTCGGTATACGAGACACAAGAAAATTTGGCGGGGGTAGGCCAAAGGGTGATGAGCGACATCCGTTAACGACCAAGTCCATCCAACTGAAAATGGGCCGATTTCGACGCCGATTTCTTTCGAGAGGTTGTAGGGACGTCGTGAATGCGCATCGGAGGGGTTGTCAGGGCGAGGAGGGGCATACTTACATCCTAGTGTCTTGAGGAAACGTTTGGTCCTGTGTCAGTCTCCACCCACTCCAGTTGAGCTGATCCCAAACAACGACAAACTTCATCTGACGTAAGCACATCTCGCTTAGTACTGGGCATTCCCTTCAATGTGGCTTGGACGACGGTCTTTCAATTCACGCCAGACCTCTCAATTTCTTACTGACCAAATCTTCAAATAGGTGTAGTATGTGTCGTAACTCGTAAAATTTTCGAGGTAATCCTAGTTGGCAACATATTGTCCTGGCTCCTGCAAGAGAAAAGGAACAAAACCCGGTAACTCACCCATCATGCTCACTCTCATCTCATCTCTCCAAACTAGCGTGGCTCAAGCGCTCAACCCTGCTTAACTGAAGTCGTCCATTTACCGGTATACCCCTGCCGTGTTTGATTCTTTGACTGTCATTAATGCGATGATGAGCACAACTCGTTAGGTCGGTGGAGTTCGTCTGATGATACTGATATGAATTTGCGAGCTTCGAAGCGAGTTTTTAATTGAAGTACGCTCAACCAACCTTGGGAAAGGGCTTGCTGGTCTATCCTAACATGAGTTTACATGGATATCCTCGAAGCCCGCGGCGCCAGCTCCTAGCACGCATCGGGCACTTGGGCGGAATCTTAATCTTGTCTGACAGCTCACAGCATTTCAGGTATTACAGACAACGTTTTAACAACCCTCGCTGGACTTTTGATCATCTACACAACCAGTTTCGTAGGTAACAGCAAGGCGAACCGCTACAGGAACGTTCCTCTTGCTCTTCCTTCCGTCACCACCTCATATCGATCAACCGGCACTCTCAACTAACAACGAATCACACACAACACATGTTCGGGGAGGATAATAATACATTTCAGCAGCAGTGATAATGCTTCTGTGGCAACACTGCCATGGGCGCCGAGTCAACATATATATTCCCCCTGACTATCCTTACTGTACGAACCACCGATGACCTCTACTTTGCCACCTTTCCCGTCGATCACATTTGATCCCTCCCACTATGACCCTCAGACCATGTTTCAAGCGTACTGCCTCGACCCTCCTTCGGACTCGTGTGTCTATGGACCATGTCCGAATCCTGACGTCACGGGCATAGGTCAACAAGTATCAAGTAAGCGTCCACGTCTTTATGCCATACGACTGATTCTGAATCTACATCCAGTTTACGTCGCTTCAATCGCTTTCAGTAAGGTCCTATTAGTTGGTGACTCCCGTCACTAACTTTTATGGCAAAAGTTATAGCGCTTGTCTACATACCGTCACTTATTCGCCCGATGCTATATGCACATCTCGGATTGGTTTATTCTTTGCTGATAGCAACGGTGACCTCCTTGAGTCTTGGGCAGCTTACGCAAAATGACGCCATTTTCGTCATCCTTACTGTGGCATCACCAGCAAGTTTTACACTATGGATACGTTCTATTTGGGCCATTCGCAATCCTATCCATTTTCCTGTGCGAGCTGTCAAGTCAAGGTCGAAGGAGGTGCTGTTACTGAAGATTGCGTCGTTGCTCAGTCTTGTGTTCGAGCTTGTCTTGATCGGCATCGTCTTTTTTCCTTCTAGTATCCCGGGCCTGGCATTTTCGCAACCTGCTTGCAACAGAAGTTATGGGGATAAGCTCTGGACAGAGCTACTTTGGGAACTTCCTTACGTTATCCACATCTTCTGGGCTGTTCTGGTTTTGCTGTTCACCTTCAGACTCAAGAACGATGTCCATACAGCGAGCCGACGATCATCAGTAGCAATATCTCTGGCTGAAAGGACCGGGGACCTTTCAACATCGTGAGTTGCGTTCTGTTCAAGTTCAGCAAAGTTTCTGACAACTTTATCTTAGCCCTTTAGAGCGGCAAATTACGACACAGTCAGATGTATTGACATGGATTGAGGTTTCCTTAGAACTGTTTTTACCCATCCCTCAAGGCAACCAAATTGTGGTCGTCATGTTTCAACTTATTGCTCTTCCCAATATCATTTTCGGAATCTTTAATGTCAACCTTCTTTTTAATGCTTTTTTAGCAGTAGCTTTCTTTGTCAGTGCGTGTTTTCGGAGAAATCAAGTCATAGGCGAGGCAAATAAAAGATTTTTGATTGTGTACGTCATTAATTCAACAGAATCTTAGTTCGAATTAATAATAAAATCTGTACTACCTAACAGTTCAACGGGCGCGACATGTATTATCAATGCCGCCTACCTTCCGCTATCTGGAACCATACCGACAGTTTTGGATGTCCTGTTAACCTATGTGTGCACAGTAACCACATGGAAAAGGCTGTGCCTACATCAGCGCAATACCCTCATACAAAGACTTATGTACGCTTTAACATTGGCAACTAACTCGTCTACTGGACTGGCTGAAACTCCTGTTAGTTTTCTGGTCACCATTGCGCTTGCCTTAGTCTTGAGTTCAGTATCGTGGAGGATGACTCCTAACACCATAGTATCAGAAGTTCACGCTGAATTCTTTTCCCTGAAAGCTCAGACGTTACTCCTCAATATGTATACCTTTCCCATGTGGATAATTAGCTGGTTGATGACTTCTGTATGGCCTGCAAAGAGGTCTCCGTCAATCCCAACGATATGGTAAGTTCCTCTCTGAGTGGGTCTTTTGTGTTCTGCTAGATTGGTTGGATACAGGCGAGCGACTGTGGCCAGAGCTCATATTTTGAAAGCTATAATGCTGGTAATCACACCAAACGCCCTATGGATACAAAGTACAGTTGCTTCCAATCCCACCCCATCAACATCCATTCGGACCTTTGGCCAGGTATGAACATGATTTCTACCTCGATCATGGCTCATAACACATCTATGTCTGAAGATATTTGCATTAATTGTTTCATCGGTAACCATCCTATCCATCCTAGATGCTGCAGGAAAAGTCAAGCGACATACATGGCGCGCATTTTTTTGTTCGCAAATTTTGCCAAACCATGTGCATGAGGAAGAGGCAATTCCTCTCCTCCAGCTCCCAAGGCCTGATAGCCAATCGCCAATGGAGTTGGCGCTTTCGACGCCTCTCCCACCCTCACGGCCAGCAAGCCTGTCCTCTCATGGTTCCAGGCCCGGTAGCCTATCGTCACTGCATTTGGCACTGTCGACGCCACTTCCACCCTCGCGACCAGCAAGCCTTTCTTCTCGTGACTTAAGGCCCACTAGTCAAGAGTCGTCCCTGCAGCTGGCGCTTTCGACACCACTTCCAGATTCGCGACGAACTAGCCCGAGCTCTCGGGACTCAAGCCAATCATCACTTTCGGCGTCACTTCCACCCTCACGACCAGCAAACCCTTTTTCTCATGATTCAATGGTCAATTGTGAAGAGTCGTCACAACAGTTGGCGCTCTCGACGCCGCTTCCAGATTCGCGGCGGACAAGCCTTTTCTCTCGTGATTCGAGGCCCGGCAGCCCAGAGTCTTCGATGCAGTTGGCGGTTTCGATACCCTTTCCAGATTCGCGACGAACAAGCCTTTCCGCCTGTGATTGATAGATTCACTTTCATTTTACGCAGCATATTGATTCCACTGATTGTGAACGACGGCCATCGTTCAATAGATACTACAAATTTCATTAGGTTTGCTTTCTTAGATCAAGACGTGCGGCGCATCCTATGTTTATACCAGGTCGCAACTGCCCTTAAGTACTAGCTAGGCGTTTAGTAGAAAAGATGAATCTCATATCAGAGGTCAAACTTTTATCGACGTACTTATTACAGAGTGGGTAGTTAGGTTTTGCAGCTAAATTCAAATGGTACCTAATAAGACCTAGGTCGTTGGGCGCGTCCAGTCCTATGCTGAGATGCGTTGCGGTCGAAAGGATTCAATATTATGAGGCATTCCTCGTAGGGAGGTGGAATTGTGGACGGGGAATCCAATATCTGAGGTTCCGAGCGAAGGAGTTCTCCTATGTGTTGACTTGGTTGGCGAATCACAGAATGGTTGATGGTCACCAGTCCTTGGCGGTTTGAGTCCCCGGGCGCACGTACTAGTAGTGACGCCGTGTTCCTGGAGCTATTTGTATTCGATCTTAATTCGGGTTTCCCTCGAACAATAAGCTCTCCTGGATCATTATTTGAGGTTGGGTGTATATCTGAACGCATGTATTCATTCAAGCGTGCAAATGGATTTGATTAATCAACCTTCTTACCGGTGGTTACGTTTAGAGGTGGTTTACTTCGAGCTTCTGCAATCAATGATACGTTTCGTGGGCGATACGGAAAGGCTATGACGGTCTCTACCCATTCAAAACACGGAATTAGCGGTCAGAAGATCACTGAGGCACTTGTTCCTACCTGGTCCCGGCTTTGGAACTGGGGATTTCCGGGTCCTCCATCGATAGATGAAGATTGTCAAGAAGACAATGACAGCAAAAACGCCGGCCACTGCACCTCCAATAATCCGGGAACTTTGAGGCGGTCTGGAAGTAGAAGGACTAGTCGAAGGAGAACTTGAATTCCCGGACAACGGAGTATACAGTGCATAATCGATGCTGAAACTGGAAGTTTGAGCTTGAAGAACCTGAATCCTAAGAGTGTGGTTCCCGGGCCCTAGGGTGTCGTTTCGATACCATTCAAATCTCAGGTCCGTAGATGTAGAGGAGTTATTGACATGATTACTTTCGACGCCATCCATAAAATACTGAATTATAAGGTCAGTCGAGGCATTAAGTGATGCGGCTCCATATACTGCGATAGAGGTGCCTGGTCGAGGAGGGAAGTTAGGAAATACGAAATTTAAATGTGTATACATACCATTGAACGACAATGTAACGTTTGCACCTTGTGACGAAGTCTGATGCATTCCTTTATTGTATGGAACTAGATTGTAACCGTCACTACCGATAAGAATACTCTGATTCTTTGTCCACGATCCCTCATACGAGAAGGACGCGTCGTCATCGTCGATGATAAATTCTTGTCCCAGAGATATCGATGTGTTCTCTCCTACTGTGACGGTCATATAATCCAAGATGGTCGATGCATAGGTGGCGATGTTGACGGTATGTGACCCATTGACGAGTGTTGGAGTTGTATAGAACGGTGCAATGGCGGTCAGGGTAGCCACGTCTGTAACTAAAGTTGCTCCCCCATCGATTGTAATGTTTAACTGGGCGAAGGTGTGGGAGGAGGTCACAAGTTGACCAAAGAAAGACGCGGCAATGCCTATTGATCTTTAATTCAATGTTATGCAAAAGTCAAGAAGATAGGTTACGCATTACCTTCAAACGAGAGCGAAAAAAATCCTCCATTAGCTATTGAGAGTGCCGTTCCGCCCAGGAATGCCGTTGAGTTCAAATTGGACACGGAGCCGTGCGGCACCACTAGCAAGGCTGTCGATGTCTGGTCTTGAACAAGGACATTGGCCATGAAAGTTGGTGCGTAGAAAGCGGTAAGGAAGGGGGAGGACTTGCCACGATAAAAGAAGGGCCTTGAAGAGATGTTCCTTTCGAAAACATGTTTCACGTCAATCGCTTCAGCGTAGTCACTACAATCCCGATGTCAACCGGAGGTTTGAGGCAGGGCCTTATGATTTAGTCAAAAAAATAAATTCTATCGTAAGGAGGTAAAAGGACGTAAGCTAGGGGAACGCATGAGTGGTGCCAAGTAGTAGAGCTGAGTTGCAGCTGGATGTCGACCCGCCGTCGATTGGATTTGATGTTTTTGTGCTCAAGAAGCCCAAAGAGTCCTTAAGGCTGGTTAGCCTCTAGATTGGTCAATGTCTGTAGCTAGATATGGCTGTACAACTCACTAAATTCGGCCGAGCCATATGCTGACCAGAGCGTACTGAAGCCCGCAAATCCATCAACCTGTGCTTGTCAACGTCACGGAGTAAGGCGTCTTTCCGTTGTTCCATTGATCTCCTGAACTTTTTTTTTGTTGGGGAACATCGGGTGCTACGGCTTGTTTATGATGTACCCAGGAGTAAATGGCGTTAAACGGGGGCCAGTCACCTGCGACTCTAGCGGCCTATGGGTGGTGGCTTTGACGCCAGAAGACGAGCTATTAGACCTTGGTCAAGTATTTCAACAAGTATAATTATCCACATACGCGTACATGTACATTACATTATACCGTTATGAAGAGGCGCATTCAAATCACGCAGATTGGGAAGCAATGAGGCGTTTGCCCTTCTCAATGTCATCTTCAACTTGGGGAAACACGTATCGGGGTCCTTCGGAAGCTGAAGGCGCTGGTCAAGATGTTGAAAGGAGATTTGGTAACGATTTAAATTGAGAAAAATCGTTGGAGAGTCAGTGGAATAGCATGTCGTCGAGGTGGCAAAAAACCTGTGGACACAAACAGAATGACAGGCGCTTGCGCCAAAATTCAGATCCGATGATCGTCGCAATCTTATCTGCGCAACACGTAGGGCGACCTTCGAAATTCAACGTAGTATGATCAAGTACGTTCAGGCTTCAACGTTTCAACACACAGATAGCTCACTTTCATCAGCCTGCTACACCCAATGATGACGCATCTTCCTGCAATGCATCGTCTTCAATTGCAAGAGTCAAGAATAGACGCTGGTGGATGTTGTATGATGGCGTTGAGAATAAGGGGACGCCAGTTATATTGGCATTCGAACACGAAATCTTCGAGGCTTCTTTCCACACGACAAATCTATCATGTCTTCAGCAGCATCAACCTCTCAGTCACATAAACTATCCCTGGTCGTTCATTTTGTTACTGATGGCTGTAGAATGGCGGACCACACACGCCCTGCTTTGCCTCTACCTCCTTCAACTGCATCGATCGTGCCACAAATCCACCTTAGCGTATGTTTACATGAATTCAAGGAGTCCGAAGGTGCGTGGATAGTTTTCCTCCCTTTTCCAATACAGTTTCGCGACATTCTTTCTTTTTTATTGTACAGGTCGGTTGACTGCACTTCGTGGATCGAACTCCCTCCGTTTTCTTTGCGGTGACGAGGCAAAGATGGTCATAGTAATTCTTATTCCCTCCTCCACTACCCATTCTAAGTCCCTTCTCCACCTCCCGCCCTACGTCCCCCTCTACCCTTACCGAACCAACAACAACGCACAGCGGCACTATGGCACATACAACAGCTGTCACCGCCTACCCCTCCTCACCCCTCAGCCGCAACATCAGCCGTTCGCTCGCTCACACGAAGACGAATGCGAGGACTGCAATGACGAGGAGTTTAGGGACGAGGGTTGATGAAGCCGAAGATAGGGCGCAGGGAGATGAACGAGGACGAGTGGAAGAGAGACAATTGCGATGAGGGATCTGGTTGAGAGCAGCAGGAGCAAGGGGAAAGTGTTGGATAAATAAGCGTATTGACATGGGCTTTTGAGGAGAGGAGAGGAAGTACGGGGAGCGTAGAGAGTGAGGTGGGACCTTTTTGAAAACGTGGGAGGGACGCACGCAAGCCGTCCGCTTTAACATGAATGGCTTCCTTGACAGCGTGGATGCACTCTTCATCGCCAACTGCTTCTACCACTGAATCGTTGTTAAACGAGTTCCAGGAATATCCGATTATCTGATACATCGATTACTACGCGATAGCTTTTAGTCGTGTCACCTCTCCCGACTATCTCTTCATGCTATCGCGCACGGCATAATACGGTCAAGCGCTTTTGCACGACAAACCCTCGATCTCGCAGTGGATGAACTCAAATGCTATAGCGTGTTCGCACGCATGCGCACAAACCAGCATCGAAAGAATTTTCATGAATCACGCAAACCCGAGGGCTCTAACACTTCAACGGTCTTATTCTGGAGAATTCGAACAAGTTGTGCAGGAAAACGCTAGAGGCTCTTTTGAGACGAGCTCCTACCTCAAAGCTCGTCCGCTTGATAAGAACCTTGGTGGAGAATTCCGAAATGTATCTTCCAGCATCTCGCACGGCCCTGAAACGAGTAGCTCTAGGTTTCTTCGGCTGTGATGGAAAGGATGACTGTCGCAAGAGGATTCACCGAATTTTTGGCACATGGTGATGCATATGCTTTACCTGCTTGATTGACCTGAGCTGTGGGTCCCAATCGTAGAGGACAAGCGTGACGAGGACCATGGCGGCCGATATGCATCTGTCGGAGGTAGAAGAACATCGAGGCCGTCTCGAATTCCGATGGGAGAGAGCCTTCAGAGTCAATGTGCGGCAATATCCAGAGTTGAATGTCGTTTCGGAGTAGAGTGTACGCAAGAGTGAGCAGAGGTGCTTCCGGAGGAAGGCAGGTTCAGATATGAGAAGTTGATGAGAGGTTGAAATCTTTGGCGAAATGCGGACTGAATTTCGGAGAGAGAAGGTGCAGAACTTCCATTTACACGGGCCTCTGCGCCCCCACGTGGCATCAGCTTCCCTCCCAAGGCGTTCATCCACTTGACAGCTTGCGGAATGCTGTGCTGGTTCAAGTTGTCATCGTTGACAACGGCGTTGCATGTTAGGTAACGCTTCGATAACAAAAGACAAACTTACTACTGGACTCATTGATCCTCTCTATAACTAGTTTTATAACTATCAGTCGAAGGAAACGTCCACTGGAACTGTCCTCTTTCTGAACACGTTACCGTCACCGCTCTTCTCTCAGCGCTCAACTTCCGGCTGCAAATGAATCACACACACACTTGTTCGGCTCAGAGATCACAGCCATGGAGGTCAAGGACTATATATATTGGGGGGATGTCCTTCTTTCTACCATGCTTCTTTCCACCAATGACCTCTAGCCTACCAGCTTTACCGACGACCTCATTTTATCCCTCCAATACTATCTATTTGACCTTGAGCCTACCACCGTTACCGACTATCTCATTTGATCCCTCCAATGATGACTATTTCCAGGCGTATTGCCTCAATCCTCCTTCGGATTCATATGACTTTGGACTTTGTCCGAATCCTGACGTCACGGGCATAGGCCAACAAGTATCAAGTAAGTGCTTAAGCCTCTACGTCATACTCCTGAGCCGAGTTTATTTATCTCTAGTTTACGTCGCTTCGATTGCTTTCAGTAAGGTCCTATTTCTCAGTAGTTCGTAGGGAGCCGCTAACTTCTATGACAAAAGTTATAGCGCTCATCTATATACCATCTCTCATTCGCCCGATGTTATATGCCCATCTCGTATTGGTTTATTCCTTGCTTATTGCAACGGTGACATCCTTGGGTCTTGGGCAGCTTACACAGAATGACGGCATCTTTGTTCTTATCACCGTTGCTTCGCCAGCAAGTCTTGCACTGTGGATATATTCCTTCTGGTCGCTTCGCGATCCTAAACGCTTTCCAGTACAGAAGCTCAAGGCAAAGTCGAAGGAGATCTTGTTATTAAAGATTGTGTCATTTCTGGCCCTTGTGTTCGAGATCGCCATGATCTGCATCACGCTCGCTCCTTCTAGCATCTCGGGCCTGAAATTGCAGCGTGCTTGCGCTTACTGGGCTGAAAATTGGGGAGGCCTTCTGTGGGGGTTTCCATACATCATTCACATCGTCTGGGCCGTGGTAGTGCTCTTGTGCTTTCGCTATGCCTTTAGATCCAAGACAAAGGGTCAGGATCGACAACGCTGCGAGCTGTCGACAGCAGTGTATTCAGGAATGGATCGCTCTTCTTCGTCAGTCACCTTGTGCCTGGGCAAAGTAAAATTTCTGAAAATTTTATCTCATTAGCTATTCAGAAACGCAAATTGTGACACAGTCGGATCTATTAACATGGACAGCGGATTCCGTGACTGAGTCATTGGGCTTTTGTCCCAGCAGCTCAACGACGGTTACGATCATAGCTATTTTTCAGTTGATTGCCCTTCCTAAAATTGCGCCATTCTGGAATATTAACACTATTATCATTCCTGCCCTGGCGGTATGTCTGTGGAAGGATAAAATATTTAGGAATACGACCAGCAGCCGTCGGCGTGCATTCCTTTGTAGTGGGTATGTCAATCCAAAAGATTAGCACTAGCTGCGCAAATCAATTTTTCATCCCTCAGCTTTCTGTTCCTCCCGACAATGGTGTACGTATTGAGTAGTGTTATTCCACTACTTCCAACAGCACTAGATGCCGTCTTAGCCTTTGTTTGCACCGTGATCACCTGGCAAAAATTAGGTCCACCTGTCAACTTGCGAAGATTTATGTACGCCTTCTGATACACGCGCATTAACCATCTATTGTTGTTCACTGACAGCAATATTGTGTACCTTTAGCTTTCTGATCTTCCTTGGATTTTCGTTGTCCTTCAACACAGTTGCCTGGGGCATTAATCCCTATACTATGCTATTATTAGGAGGGCCTAGCCAGAGAGCAGAACCGCTATGTCTCAACATGTTTACTCTTCCCATGTGGATAATCAGTTGGTTGGCCACCTCTGTATGGCCTGCAAAGAGGTCTCCGTCAATCCCAATGATCTGGTAGGTTCCATTCCATCTTTTATCTTACTGCTAGACTGACCACATATAGGCAAGCGACCACGACCAGAGCTCATATTTTGAAAGCGATTATCCTAGTTATTGCCCCAAATGCCCTGTGGTTACAAAGTTCAGTCAGCTCAAACCCCACACCATCGACCTCAATAACCTTTGGCCAGGTATGAGCATAATTTTTACTTTAACCATGGCTGACGACATACATATCAGATATCTGCATTGATTATTTCAATGATCACCGTCATATCCATCCTAGACGTTGCAAGAGATGTCAAGCGAAATACGTGGCGTGCCTTTTTTTATTCGCAGGTTTTGCCAGATCATGAGACGGAGGCAATTCCTCTCCACACACTACCGAGGCGTGGGAGCCAATCGTCACTGCAGTTGGCGCTTTCGACGCCACTTCCAGATTCGCGACGAACTAGCCTGGTCTCTCGTGGCTCGTAACCAAACGTCGCTTTCGGCGCCACTTCCACCCTCACGGCCCGCGAGCCTTTCCTCTCATGATTTAAATTGTCAAGAGTCACAGTTGGTACTTTCGACGTCACTTCCATATTCGCGGCGAACAAGCCTTTCCTCTCGTGACTCAAGGCCCAGTAGCCAAGAGTCGTCGATGCAGTTAGCGTTTTCGACGCCACTTCCGGATTCGCGACGAACAAGCTTTTCCTCTCGCGACTGACAGGTTCACTACGAAGCATTGATTCTACTCACTGCGGACGACGGTCAACGTTTAAATTTATGTTTGCTTTTTTAGACTAAGAGACGTGCGCAAACTGTTTTTAACAGATTACAACTCCTTTACGGTACTAGCTATCAGGTAATTAGTCGAAAAGATACATCTAATATTAGAGGTTAAACATCGACGCATTTATTTAGAAGCGGATCGTTGGACTTGAAATACTTTGCAGCTAAATTCAAACGGTCCTTAACAAGACCTAGGTCGTTGAGCGCGTCCAGTCCGATGCTGAGATGCGTTGCGGTCGAAGGGACTCAATAGTATGAGGTGTTCCTCGTATGGAGGTGGAATTGTGGACGGCGAATCTAATGTCTGAAAAAGTGAGCGTTCGAGGGGAAGGAGTTCTTCTGTGTATTGACTTGGTTGGCGAATCAAAGAATGGTCGATGGTCACCGGCCCTTGGTGGTTTGAGTCCCCGCGAGCAGGTAACAGTGAGGAAGTACTTCCGGAGGTATATGTATCTGATCTTAATTCAGGTTTCCTTCGAACATTAAGCTCCCATGGATCATTATTTGAGGTGGGGTGTATGTCTGAACGCATGTCATTCATTGCATGTATGTGGATTTGATTAATCTTACCGGTGTTTACGTTTAGAGGTGGTTTACTTCGAGCTTCCGCAATCAATGATACATTTCGGGGGCGATACGGAAAGGCTATGACGGTCTCTACCCATTCAAAACACGGAATTAGCGGTTAGAAGATTACTGAAGCACTTGTTCATACCTGGTCTTGGCTTCGGAACAGGGGATTTCCGAGTCCTCCATCGATAAATGAAGATTACCAAGAGGACGATGATAGCAGAAACGCCAGCCACCGCACCTCCAATAATCTGTGAGCTTTGCGGCGATCTGGAAGTAGAAGGACTAGTCGAAGGAGAACTTGAATTCCCGGACAACGGAGTATAGAGTGCATAATCGATGCTGAAACTGGAAGTTTGAGCTTGAAGAACCTGAATCCTAAGAGTGTGGTTCCCGGGCCCTAGGGTGTCGTTTCGATACCATTCAAATCTCAGGTCCGTAGATGTAGAGGAGTTGTTGACATGGTTACTTTCGACGCCATCCAGAAAATACTGAATTATAAGGTCAGTCGAGGCATTAGATGATGTGGCTCCATATACTGCGATAGAGGTGCCTGGTCGAGGAGGGAAGTTAGGAAATACGAAATTTAAATG
Organism: Tephrocybe sp. 9980TJB; assembly: GCA_018220975.1. Classification (NCBI taxonomy): domain Eukaryota; kingdom Fungi; phylum Basidiomycota; class Agaricomycetes; order Agaricales; family Lyophyllaceae; genus Tephrocybe; species Tephrocybe sp. 9980TJB. The sequence continues at coordinate 29,997 of JABAJU010000144.1, forward strand.
TGTGTATACATACCATTGAACGACAATGTAACGTTTGCACCTTGTGACGAAGTCTGATGCATCCCTTTATTGTATGGAACTAGATTATAACCGTCGCTACCGATGAGAATACTCTGATTCTTTGTCCACGATCCCTCATACGAGAAGGACGCGTCGTCATCGTCGATAATAAGTTCTTGTCCCGGAGATATCGATGTGTTCTCTCCTACTGTGACGGTCATATAATCCAAGATGGTCGATGCATACGTAGCGAGGTTGACGGTATGTGACCCATTGGCGAGTGTTGGAGTTGTATAGAACGGTGCAATGGCGGTCAGGGTAGTCACGTCTGTAACTAAAGTTGCTCCCCCATCGATTGTAATGTTTAACTGGGTGAAGGTGTGGGAGGAGGTCACAAGTTGACCAAAGAAAGACGCGGCAGTGCCTATTGATCTTTAATTCAATGTTATGCAAAAGTCAAGAAGATAGGTTACGTATTACCTTCAAACGAGAGCGAAAAAAGTCCTCCATTAGCTATTGAGAGTGCCGTTCCGCCCAGGAATGCTGTTGAGCTCAAATTGGACACGGGGCTGTGCGGCACCACTAGCAAGGCTGTTGATGTGTGGTCTTGAACAAGGACATTGGCCATGTAAGTTGGCGCGTAGAAAGCGGTTGGAAAGAGGGATGATTTACCATGATTTCACGTCAATCGCTTAAGCTCAGTTACTCGAATGCGGATGGCAACCGGAGGTTTTAAGCAGTGCCTCATGATTTAGTCAAAAATGGATTCTGTCGTAAGTAGGTAAAAGGATGCAAGCCAGGGGAACGCATGAGTGGTAGCAAGTAAGTAGTAGACTGGGTTGCAGCAGGATGTCGACATGTCGTCAATTGGATTTGGGACAGGCTGTCAAACACCAGAGAGGAAATTGATTGAGATCTTTTATTATTAGGCCCTGTTCGGAACTTAAGGCCCTGTTCGGAAACCCAGGTCACTTGGCAGCCGGCCTAGATAGTATGGTTAGCGTCACAGCATGTCACATTGATTAGATAACACGCGTTCTAGCGTTGAATATTTTGGTCGCGTCGTGGCTGGCACCACCGTAAAGATGATTCGTACATCGCCAGCACTTCAAAAAACTGTCAAAAGGAAATAAAGGCGCAAGGCCGCAGTGCTATGCACTCTACTTTCCCTCACATCTATCCTTACTTGCCGAAAACATGGTCCCCCAAAGCCAAGACACACTTCCATTCCGACCGGGCAAATGTGGTTGAATGAACTCCTTAAAGGACACCCCGAGCGATTCAAGGAGCAGCTTTGCCTCTCCACATATGCCTTTCACAAGCTCTCCCGTGAGCTCTAGCAAAATCACCGCTTGGTAGACGGACGGGACATTCCGCGATATTCAACCAAAATCCCCTCCCTCAAAGACAGTAAGAGACTCCTAAAAACGTTCAGTTGCATAAACGACTTCAGGACGTCCATTTTATTGCTGCTGGCTATAAAATGGCGAGCTATCATACACCCACGCTTGCGTTTCTGACTCTTTCCATTGCATCGACCATGTCACAACCCCACACTTAAATTATATGTTTACATAGATTCAAGGAGTGCTAAAGTGCGTGGATATTTTTCTTCTCTTTTCAATACATTTTCGTGTTTTCGTGACATTATTTCTTTTTGTTGTGCAGGTCGGTTGACTGCACTTCGCGAACTCCCAAATCAACTCGAACTCCCAACGGTGAAGAGGCAACACATTGCAAGAGCTTTTATCCCCTTCTCGACCTCCACTCGACCTCCCACGCTACTTCTATTCACACCTCTACCCTGGCTAGACCAACAACAACGTAAACTGGCACTATCGCACATACGACCTTTGCCACCACCTCTCTCTCTCCTTACCCGCATTAGCTACTCACTCACGACGCTCGAGGATAAGTGCGAGGACTGCAATAACAAGGAGTTCAGTGGGCAATGCGTGGAACGAGTGTTGACGAAGCCAAAAATGGGGCGCAGGGCGAGGAACGAAAACGCGTGGAAGAACGACACTGACAATGTGGTTTGAGAGTAGCAGAAGCAAGGGGAAAGCGTTGAATGATCGGCATGGCCTTTGGAAGAGCGGATGGGAAGTACGAGGAGCCTGAGTGTAGAGTGAGATGGACCTATTCGAAAACGAGGGAGGGACGCACGAACGTCCGAGTCGTAAAGATAAATGGCGTCTTCGACAACGCGGATGATGCACTCTTCATACACTGCGCAGATGTCTAAGGCCCTGGCAACAAGTACAAGCTCGATTTCCCGTGGTTCGATAAATGCTTTGTGACTACGCTCGCCAAAGTATTACTTGTCGTTTCGAAGTTCGATGCATAGATCCCATGGCGCTTGCGACACCAGACCTCACTCTGACTCTGAGGCACAAATACACAAGCTGAGGACAGACCAAAGTTTCGTACACGTCAAACAAGGCCGCGGCTGAGAACTATGTACTTAAAGACGAGCAGGAAGCTGTGGGAATGGAGGTTCTCTGTACCGGATCATTGGCCGTCAGAACCACCAAACGGCGTCTTTCTCCTTCTCCACGCCCTCGTCAGTCATTTGTTCTTCACAACCAAAAATTCCACGTCGAAGACCGCACAACTCCAAGTCTCCAACCTTCTGGCCTGTTTTAGCGCCAAAAATCGATGAGAACGGAAGGATCCGATTCAGAATTGGCTTTGGGAGATGAAAGTTACATTTATGTCGAACGAGGTTGTAGTCACTGACAGTGCGGGGGTAAGGATGTCATCACATAACAGAAAATCGTGGCTGATCGTGTCTTTCAAGGGGCTGACTTCATCCAAACTTCATCTAAACTTGATGATCCCTTCAGCCTCAGAGGCCATAATAACAGATGCTAGAAATTTGAAACAAGACAGGCTTCCTTTTGTTCTATAGTCAACTGCGCTGCCATAACCTGCACGTGTCAGTATTCAGGGAGGTATAAAAGATCGCTAGGCTGGTCGTCAACCAGCCCCAACCATGGACCCTCTAACGTCCGAGAACCCCCCGATCACATTAATTTTTTCCATAAAGATCTCTACCATAAGGCATATTGCCTCTGCCTCAATCCTCCTTTGGACTCATGTGACTGGGGACCTTGTCCGAATCCTGACGTCATGGGCATAGGCCAACAAGTATAAGTAAATGCTTAAGCCTTGAAGCTTGATGCCGTGCTCCGAGCTGATTTTATTTTTCCCAAGTTTACGTCGCTTCAGTTGCTTTCAGTAATGTCTTAGTTCTCTGCGGTTTGTAAGGAGTCGCTAACCTTTACAACACAAGCGATAGCGCTCGTCTACATACTGTCGCTTGTTCGCCCAATGTTATATGCACATCTCGGATTAGCCTATTCGTTGCTTATAGCAACAGCGACATCCTGGTCTTTTGGGCAGCTCACGAAGAACGACGCTGTTGTTATTGCCACGGTTGCATCGCCAGCAAGTTTTATTCTATGGGCACATTTCCCTTTCCGACCCTATGCACTTTCCTGTGTGAGCTGTCAAGCCACAGTCGAAGGAGGTGCTGTTTCTGAAGGTTGCGTCCTTTCTCAGTCTTGTGTTCGAGCTCGTTATGGTTATTGCCGTGTTTAGTCATTTTAGCCTGTCATCATTCTCGCAGTCTGGTTGCAACGAAGATTATGGAAATAAGCTTTGGTTACAGATGCTTTGGGAGCTTCCCTACCTCATTAACGCCTTCTTTGCTTTTGTCATATTCTTAATTAGTCTCAGACCCAAGATGAATAACAAGAGCCACAACGACCTTCTGAGGCTTTGCGGACAACGACCGTGGATATCTCGACTCCGTAAGACATTTTATGCTGAAGCACAACAATTTTTCTGATGCAATTTTCCTTATCAGCTATTCAGAATGGCAAGTTGCGGCCAGGTCAGACGTGGTGACGTGGATGGAGGTTTCCATAATCCAGTCATTTGGCTTGCCACCAAGCAACCTAACACCTATTCTGATCATAAATTGTCTCTAACTAATCGCCTTTTTCAACATTGTGCCTCCCGTGGATATAAACGTTGTGGTCATAGCGAGGGAGGTGCCGTTACTGAAGGTTGCATCGTTGCTCAGTCTTGTGTTCGAGCTCGCTATGGTCGTCGCCGTGTTTGGTGGTTTTGGCCTGTCATTCTCGCAGCCTGCTTGCAACACAAATTATGGAAATCATCTTTGGTTTGAGCTGCTTTGGGTGCTCCCCTACGTCTTAAACGTCTTCTTGGCTTTTGTCGTATTCTTAATCAGTCGTGCTTTTTTCAGACCTAAGACGAATAACAAGAGCCAACGACCTTCTGAGGCTCTGCGGACAACGACCGTGGATAGTATCTCGACTGCGTAAGATATCTTATGCTAAAGCACATTAATTTTTCTGATACAAATTCTACCAGCTATTCAGAATGGAAGGTTGCGGCCATGTCAGATGTGGTGACTTGGACGGAGGTTTCCATAACGCTATCATTTGACTTGCCACTCAGCAGCCTAACACCTATTGCCACCATCAACTGCCTCCAGCTAATCGCCTTGCCCAACATTGCGTTCTCTGTGGACATAAATGTTGTGGTCATAGGGATCCTATGGGTCATATGGTTGCGGGATTTTCTCGTACACTTCCGTGGCAAAATATATCAGAATGCACCTCTTTGCATTAGGTACGCTAATTCAGTCAACTTAGCCTTATTGTCAAGAATTGATATTAGGTAGTATCTTGCTACTCCCAACCTTTGCGTGCATAAGCCATTTTCTCTTATTTGACCTCATTCCAACGGCACTGGATGTCTTGCTAGCCTCTGTATGCACGATAGCCGTATGTAAAAGGTGTTGCCCTATTGGGTCGGCCCAATGTCATCGGCTTGGTCGACGATTTTTGTAAGCGTGAACTAGATCGTGCATTTTACTGCGCTAATATTGTCACTAGGTTTATGACCATACTTGTAATTCCACTGGGATTTAGTTCCTTTGCCTGGAGGATCATTCCTGATACAATCGGATTGGACACTCTTAAACTTCAATTTTCTCTGCCAACGTTCTCCCAGTGGTTGGCGCTGAATATGTTTACCTTTCTCATATGGATAATCAGCTGGTTGATTACTTCTGTATGGCTTGCAAAGAAATCCCTGTCACTCCCGATGATATGGCAAGTTCCTCTCTGCCTCATGTGTTCTGCTAGATTTACTGTGGTACAGGCAAGCAACTATGACCAGAGCTCATATTTTGAGAGCCGCTATGCTAGTAGTCACTCCACATGCGCTATGGATACAAAGTATAGTTGCTTCTAATCCCTCAGCCACCAAATCGCCAACGATTCGGACCTTTGGCCAGGTATGAACCTGAACAAGATTTCCTTGATCATTTCAGCTCACGACCATGTCAGATATTCGCATTGGCAATTTCATCTGTAACGATCCTATCTATCGCAGACGCCGCTAGACAAGTAAAGCGAGATACGTGGCGCGCGTTTCTCCTCTCGCAGGTACTACCAAATCATGATGCGCCGAAGGCAATCCCTCTCAACCGATGTCAACGCCCAGTGATCAATCATTACTGCAGCCGGCACTGTCCACGCCACTTTTGCCTTCACGACCAGCAAGTATTTCCCCTCCGAGTTACTCAGGGCCTGGTAATAGCCAATAGTCATTGGAGTTGGCGGTTTCGGCGCCACTTCCACCTTACACTTACCAACCATTTCCTCCTGTGACTCAGAGGCCCGTTAATCGTCACTGCCGTTCGCAATTTCGACACAACTTCTGGCCTCACGACCAACAAATATTTCCTCTCGTGACTGACAAGCTTAAGCTTGGTCTACTCATCGACATGCTATTGATGAAGGGTACTTCGACAACAAATTGCGATTACCTGCATACGCATACATACACATTACATTATAGCAGTAAGGTATGTTCTAATAGACGAAGTGCAATCAAGCGGATTGGGTAGCAACGAACTGCTTGCCCTTCTCGATGTTCTTCTTCAACTCGGGCAAGCAAGCATCGAGGAGCTCCTGCTCAGCAGCAGTGATCTCACCAAGAGGGTGAATCTTCTCAACACCGTTAACCTGCATACCCATGTCAGTCCAACATCTCTAAAACAAGGAAAATAAATAATAGACGTACGCCAAGCTCAACGTTGGAGGCAAAGAACTCGACGTCCTTGTCGGCGAACAAGGGGCTCTTGACGAAAGTGGGAGTAACAACACCTTTCTCGCCGTTGAGAGCACGGAGGAGAGAGTGAGTGAACTTGGCAGCAGCGTGGGCCATGGAAAGGGTAGCACTTCCAGCACCATCCTTCGCCTTGACAACCTCATCACCACCGAACTGGATCCTGTGCACAAGCGCCTTATACTCCTCTCCCGAAATCGTCTTTCCGTTCGCGTTCTGCGAGAGGAGGGGGACGATGGTGGGGCCGGAGTGTCCACCGACGACGGTGATGGCGATGTCGGCGGGGTTGCCGGGGGCGGAGGAGGTGGAGACGAAGCGGTTGGCGCGGACAACGTCGAGGGTGGTGACACCGAAGAGGCGCTTGGGATTGAAGACACCGGCTTTTTCGAGGGCGGCGGCAACGATGGGGACAGTGGAGTTGACGGGGTTGGAGATGACGAGGATGTGGGCCTCGGGGGAGACGCGTGCGACGGCGGTGGCAAGGGTGTGGACAATGGAGGCGTTAGTCTGTAAATAGTAATTGTCAGTATTGATTGCTATTGAATTGGTTGAATTGAGAAAAACACGCACGTTGAAGAGATCGTCACGGGTCATCTGGAATGAGTTAGTATGTAGTCAAAGTCCTACGAATTTCAAAATAGACTCACTCCGGGCTAGAAGGAGCAGGAACAAGTGAGCTAATGAACTATGATTATGAATGAATACTTACTTTGCGGGGAACACCAGCAGGGATAACAACGACCTTGACGCCTTCAAGCGCTTGGTCGAGGTTGTCAGCGGCATAACCATTAACCTATTCCCACCACAAAAATTCAGTGCCAGCTCACAACACACGACCCAAGTACTGAACGCACCTCGCTGGCAGTGTCAACGTGGCTGACATCGGCAGCGACACCAGGAGCACCGCGGATATCATACAAGCTCAAAGAGGTGACCAAAGGATCGCTCTTGAGCAAGAGAGACAAAGGCTGTCCGATTCCTCCTCCGGCACCGAGGACGGCGACCTTGAAGTTGCGGGAGGCGGTGGAAGAGAAGAGGCGCGCAGCGGAGGGCTGGGCGAGGACACGGACAGCAGAGCGGGCGGCGAACATGGTTCGGATTTTAGTTTTGACTGGTGGTTGTGGTGGTTTTAGGAGAAAACTGGAATTTGCGTTCTTTCCGCTCAAGTCCGATTTCTTGAGAAATTATGTCACGTGATCGGATATCGGCATCGCGTCCGACAAATGCCCATGGCTTTAGCCTTTGACAAGTCTCCACCACACCCACGGTTTCTCAAGAGCGTGTTGGTAATGGCTACCGATTTCTGGGCGAGTTCACATTAGTGAGATCAAGAAAACATTGTCGTGGGACTCGACTGAACTGAACAATACTCTGGCTATCAGCAAACGATGGATAGTTGACCGTGCGACGCTGAAAGAAGCCAGAGCATATGATCTCCAATACGTCGAGGACCCAGACCACTTGAATTTTCTCGCGATTTACTTTGGTAATGGTGGGTCACAATAATTTCTTGTCTGCCAATCCCAGGAGGCTAATTCAATGTCGTGCTAGCCATTTCAAAACTTGGGAAGAAACTGGGCCTGCGCCAACGCGTCATTGCGACTGCATCGGTGTTCTTCCGACGATTTTACCTTAAGAATTCTTATTGTGAAACTGACCCTTTCATGGTAATTGCTGCCTGCTGCTACGCCGCTGCAAAAGCAGAGGAATCGCCCATTCACATTAAGAATGTCGTATCAGAAGCTAGGTCTTTATTCAGCCGTGAGTAGGTTCCCTTTGTTCCATTTATCTTCGCAGAATCTGACTCTGACATGATATGGCACCAGAGGAAATGTATAACGCGAAATATTTCCCTTCGGATTATACCAAGCTGGCTGAGATGGAGTTTTATCTCGTAGATGATCTAGAATGCGATTTGGTTGTGTTCCATCCATATAGGACACTCCTCACGCTATGTAAGAAGGAGACGGAGGACTCCGCGTCCAACTATGGCTCGGAAGAAGGCGAGGCGGATGAAATGGGCGCTGGGCTAGGCGTCGACGAGGGCCCAAGATACTGGGGTACAGGCGAAGGACGGCTTGAGCTTACAGAAAGTGCTCTTCAGACCGCGTGGTAAATTTTTTCACTTACATTTCTTGACTTCAAGGCTGAAGGAACCCAGGTTCGTAATAAACGATACATACCGATCCGACATATGTCTCCTTCATCCACCACACATCATCGCCATCGCAGCACTCTACCTAACATTTATCATCCACAACAGCAACAGCCCACCGAGCCACGCACCGACCCCTGCCTCCGCACCAACGCCCCAGCCTCAGCCGCCACCCCAGCCCCGGCGTTCATCGCGCCAACACCCGATCACAGAGCCCAAACCAGAACACGACTCCCCGCAAGACCCCATCCAATTCTTAGCAGACCTCAATGTCTCCCTCCCGCTCATCGCAACCGTCGCGCAGGAGATGATATCCCTCTACACGCTCTGGGAGCGATACAAAGAGAGCGGGGCCCCAGAGGGCAAAGCCTCTGCCTCCGCCTTGGGGGCAGGGGAAGGGGCGGGGCAAGGACAGTCGCCGTTATCCGCACCTGGGCCGGGGTCGGTGGCAGGGAGCCCAGCGAAGAGGTCCGCGTCCGCTGCGGGGAGCAACGTCGGTACGCCACTGGAGCCAGACGAGGTCGAGGGGTGGAACGAGGAGGAATACGTTACACCGCGTTTTTTGTCGAAGTTGTTGGTGAGGATGAGAGAGGGCCGGATGGGCGATTTGGCGCACCCTGGCCCGCCGATGAGTGGGAGACCTGGGGCTGTTAATAAGATTTTGGAGAGGACGCAGGCGGCGGGATGAGGTTGGGTTTTGAACTTGAATCGAGTTGGGTTCTATTGTAACTCACTTGTTGTCGTATCCAACACTCACACCGTTTTGGCGAGCGCGAGCGTGAGCATTCGGATCTCTTAGGCGAGCATCTTTTTCCAATGCCTAGTATGGTGTTGAGTATTCCGACCGTGTACCTTGATAGGTGGGCGCGTATGATGATGACCCTCGGTGTGTCTTTTTAGGAATGTTCTGACTGACAGACGCAGCTTCGATGATCCAAAGTGTGTGGCATCCCGTAACATCAAGACCAGACGCCCTAGTTGAATATTAATATGTACAGAGGGTGACTCCAAACCTCGTTTCTGCCATAGTTTTAAACTTCTCTTGCGTAACCAAGCTGGCGTGGCCGCGCGGAGTGTTCTAGTCGTCTGCGACCCAGATGGGCTCTTTTAGTATCTGCGACAGCTTTTTCGTTATTCGCGACCCTCCATGTATTATCTTGGGTCAGAGCCTAGAGGAAGGTCTAGGAAGCTCCATTGACTATTCATCCATCCGCAGATTTGTTTTGGATGTCCGCAACTCAGATGAGCTTTTTAATTATCCGTGGCACCTTTTTCGTTGCCCACGACTTCCATAGATCAGAGCTTAGAGGAAGATCCATTGATCATTTTCCTGCAGTCAAGATGCCAACGCATTGGAGCCAAGCATGCTGGGATTTCAGCGCAATTGATTGAGTACTGTCCGACGTCCGGAAGGCCCTGCAAATGTATGTGCGTGTCTGAAGCTATAAAAGGTCTGTGTCCTCCATCTCTCAAGCCCAAACTACTATCACTTCGTCCGCTTTTAAACCACTACCTCTATACAAATGAGGCTTCAAGCTAGCATTCTCCTCTTCTTCACCGTCGCCCACGGCGTCTTCGGGCATCCTACTGTCAACAATGGCACCTCTAGCGATGTTGTCAAGGCCGATAATGAACCATCTTCTAATACCAAGTCGTATGTATCCAATGTCGTTATTCACTGGTCCATTCGCTGAGTTTCATCAATTATTCAGGTTTTCTGGCAACGTGCCGCCCGGAGAAACTCATTGTGGGACTTTCCTTTATCCACACACTTGCTGGAAGTGGACCACCATAGGTGGAGATTGGTGCTATACCTCAGACGTATACTATTGCACCAGAGACAGTGATTGTCCGACCAATGGGTACTGCTTCGAATATTAGTCCCAAGTTAAATCGTATAATGTTTCGGCTACCGCCAGGCCCTCCACGCCTTTTCTGAGCCTAGGTTACCATCTGTGTTCCTTTCCTTATTACGAAGTTTCTGACTCCGTCCTGTACATGCCTGCCCACAATGCCTGATCCATGTATGGTATTCGTATCCATTACATACCGACCAATACGTCTTTTGGTGCGAAAATTCCATTACCATGGAATTTGGGCATTCTCTCGTTGCATATACTTACGTGCTAGTACTGTACCATTTTGAACAGTTCGGCACCCCTTTTGGGGTGTGACACATTTGACGAAATACTGGTTTCGGCACATGGCCAACAGAGTGTGACCAGCAGGATTTTTCGGCAGTGTGAGAATAAATTGCCAAATTTATCTATGACTACATAGAAACTTTGGTAGATGTTTTTCGTTGCGAAAAAAAACATAACTGTCAACTTTTAATTCAGCACGGCACACTATCCCGACAAAACTCTACCAATTTCTCAATTTATTCACTGGAAGCCACCTGAAATAAATAATGAAACATGGCATGTCATATCAGACCAATCGATGAATGCCTTATTGACTAATAACACATCCATGGCATGCTCCCAGTGCAGCTACAACGAGAACAGGAGAGCTGGTTATCTGTGGAAGGAACTCTTAAACGGCTACAGGCATGTCAATCACTTGGACTCACCAGACAAATGATGCTTCTAGGTCTTCAAGATGCATTGACAAGCCTCCCATGGACTGGCAAGCTGCAAGGCACCCATGCATCCCTTCCCATAAATGAACTAGCAGCATTTGGCACTACAGAATGGCTCAACGACAATCACATTAGCATGATGCTAGAACAACTTGACCGTGAGATCAAAACAATGGCTCAACAAAGTGGACCATCCTTCTCTACCCTCTTCAATTTGCAACCCTCAAGTTCTTGTTTCAGCATCCCATGGAATATCCAAAAAGGGCCTATAGATGGCTTCGCTGCATAGCTGAAGACCTTACAAACGGTGCCAGTGATCTGCTTGGATGTGTCATGCATCGCAAGAGTCATTGGATGACAATTGTGATCAATTTCTGAAGTCAAAGGATCATGTATTGAGATCCTTTTCATCATCCCATTGAGGCCGAAACACAAAATTGTATTACTTGGTGGATAAGCCAGCATATGACAGAAAAGCTCACACTTACCGATCTTCCAACATCTCATCAACTTGACAGTTATTCTTGTGGTATCCTGGCTGAAAATGCATTGGGGCATGCACTGCTTGGAGAACGACAGCCACTTCTAGATGCATCAGTGGACAGCATGGCTTTGCAACGTGCTGAAATTTTATATCAATTGATATGCCACTACAAGGCAAAGGTGTGTACCATACTTATGAACGAGAGCTTTTCTGACACTGATGCACTATAAAGGTCAGCGATGAGCCAGTCTTTAATAGAGAAAACATAGATGAACTATGAAAGCCATCACTAGCAATAACACCACCTGTTTTTTACAGCTCCAATGATGATTCTGATAGTGACATTAATAACAATGACAAATCCAAAACCAATGATGACGATCTGCCACCAGTAGAAGTGTTAGATACTCAAAAACCTGCAAAAAGATGGCTATGTCACTCACAATAGGCTAACATGCCACCAGTCAGTCCATTAAAAAAGAAGGCTCAACTCCAAGCAACATCATCCATCTGCAAAGCTCTCAATGAGGGAAACTCCAGCCTGCTCAAATTTTTTCGACAAGCTACCTCTGAAGAACGCACAGTGCAGGTCAGCAAAGATATGGAGGAGCAGAGGAGGAATTATGAACAAATGGAATGGCAGGCAGACAAAGAGATGCAAAAAAAGTTGTTGAAAATTAGAGCAGGTGCTGTGATGCGAAAGCGAAAACAACGACAGCGTCAATACCAGTCCAAAGTTGCTGAAGGGCTGCAAAGCCCAGGCGGATCAAAACATGGCACCAAAAAAAAACATCAGATTGATCTTACAAAGGACTTGCACCCACCTCCTGAAGCAAATGTTCGAATGCATGTTGCCGAAGCAACACGTCCTGCTCGACAAATCAAGGCTATGATCAAAGAAAAAATCCAGAAGCCCCAGGGAAGGACAAGCAAAAATGAGGGGCGGCCCACCATCTATGTCAACTGGCTTAACCCATTGACCTTCTCACAGATTCAAGGTGCAGCTGACTGGGCACGGTCAATTGGTTATGAATGGAGCTCAAAGAAGATTGTTGAGTACTTACACAAAAACAACTCTCAGGATTTTGGGCACATTGCACAAAGCACAGTTGATAGCTGGATTGATAAAACAGGCCCTGCAAAACAATGGAAATCAAGTGTTCTGAGGTGCGTGGCACGTGGAATTGATCCTCAGTACAATCCTCATGGGCGGCAAGGTGTTCTGGTACGTATTGCTTGTGTCTGTTCCTTTGAATATACTGCTCATTGGGAATGTCGGGCACCCTATCCAGAGCTCATCAAAAAGATTAAAGATGACCTACAAAAAATGCATGAAAACAGCATGCAGCTGACAATAATCACAGCTCGTGGCATTATTCTTGCAAATATCCAGATCTATGCCCTCGAAATCCTTGACATGGTCGCCGTAGATGGCTCTCAGTTTTGTGCCTCAGAGAGGGGTTATCTTTTCAACCCACAGATGGCATTGCTGTTAGAACGGCTGGGGGCTTACACCTGGACACGGCAGTTGAATGACTTGATGCAGTAGTGGCAAAGGTTCCTCAGGAGATGAACGGGCTGCGATGAGGAAGAAGGGTAAAAAAACCTAATGGTCTTTATGGTGGGAAAGATTTCTGGCGACATCATGATGAACAGGCCTCAGATGACGAACATTACAGTTGAACGCAAGTCATGGCATGCGTTGACATTGTGCAATGATATGGTTCAATATGTGCTACAAGAATTCTATAATTGCTCATTAATAATTGTTTGAACGAATCTTTTTCTTTTGCCATTTGAGATGCCTACAATGCATCCATACTATGTTTTGAATGAAAAAAGCTTCCGTTCACGAAAGCAAATTTTGGTTTCGGCACTTCGCCTCCAGGGCGTGACATCTCAAAATTTTCAGCAAATTTGGGTGCTCTGTGACATGTGACATGCCCAACTGTTCGAAATGGTACAGTATGCTAGTATATATTTCCATGCGACACGTGGCATCACTGCCACAAAGGGTGTCCACAAGTCCACAGACGTCGGTTGGCAAATGAAATGGGGAAATGAGATAAGATTGTAACATTCCTGATTATGATGATAGCTATACTATCTGAAGCTCACGCAGCTTTCATGGGAAGACCAGATGGCCCTGGCTTACAGGTTTCTTCTCTCCACAATGTCCGAGTCCACACCTCTTTTAGACCCCCCTTTGCCTTGGCCTGCTAGGAAGCTCTACCGAGCACTTGGATTTAGCACCCTTGCCTTATTGGCAGCCTTGACACTGTTGTTATCCCATCATCATTCCAGAGCTGTTGATGAGTTGAGTGTTGGATGAGGAAGGCCTGACCTTCAGAGCAAAAAGTTTCCCTGGAGCAGGGTATGCAGTATTCAAATTCACGGTGTGCTCTAGTTACTCAGTCAAGGACGTACTGCTGGGGTGTATTAGATCGAACCTTCAGAAATACTCACCTGGCATCCCTGCTACAGGGATACAAACAAGAATTTCCAATGCGCTCACCTTACCATATATCAATATTATTCATATATCTCACTCCACCACCCACAATATGCAGGCTAACGTTCAATCGCTCCTAGCATTCACAGGTTCCCTTGAACTACTCCAAACCATCCAGTGTCAAAGTGGCAATTGCACTGACACGTCTCCTAGCATCAAGTTCAGCTGATAAATACCGCGGTCCTATCCTCCTTAACCCTGGAGGTCCAGGCGGAAGCAGTATAGGCCTTATCCTCAGCGTTGGGGATCCCTACTATCATGAAAGCTACCCCTCCTACTCAGTGCTCTACTGTTGCCTCTCTTCTTGCAGAAGGGTATTCCTTGTGTCAAATCCAGGCCAAAACTGGTTTAGGAAAGTCTACTATTGAGAGGATTGGTAGAGAACTGCAGATGAACAAGGAAAACTATTCTGGAGGCCGTCCTGCTAAGCTTACACAACGTGACAAGCAGGCCATTATTCAAAAAATCTCAACTGGGACACTTGATACAGCTGTTCAGGCCACACATTTTATCAACAACATCATTTTCCACCCTGTCCACCCTCAGACAGTTAGAAATATGCTGAAAGAGGAAGATTTTAGGTCTGCTACAAAGAGAAAAGTTCCTATGCTCAAAACCATACATCAGCAACAATGACTCAAGTGGGCCAGAGAGCATGAAAACTGGATAGTGAAGGACTTTAAAAGGGTGTTATAGACAGATGAGACAAAAACCAACAGGATTGGATCAGATAGAAAGGCATACGTGTGATAGCAACAGGGAGAACCTATTTTAGACAGGACAATGACACCTACTGTGAAGCATGGAGGAGGAAATAACCTTATGATATGAGGCTGGAATAGGGTAGGAATGCTTGTAGCAGTGCAGGGAAAGATAGATGTAGAGCAGTACTGTGAAATCCTGGAGGAAGAGGCAGTGGAGAGCTTTGAGAAGTTAGAGATGGAGAAGGGTGCCCGCTACTTTCAACAGGACAATGGCCCTAAACACACTTCTAGGAGTGCCAAAAAGTAGATGGAGGACAATAACTTCCAGGTAATATGGTGGCCAGCTCAATCACCTGATCTTAACCCTATTGAATACCTCTGAGAACACCTCAAAGATCGTCTCAAGGAATACTTAACACTTCTTAGTAGTGTATATGAATTGTGGGAGAGAATAGTGGAAGAGTAGAATGTAATTTTTTAGAGATATGCCAAAGGCTAATAGAAAGCATGCCTAGGAGGATACAAGCAGTTATCAAGGCAAAAGGAGGACATACAAAGTACTAGATACCAAAATTATAGATGCTCAAAAAACTGTCCCAATGAGTGAATATTTTAAAATCACTATTACTCAATCAATTTTGATCAGAGTCACATGACCATAGGCTCTAATTGTAGCCAGGATGCCATAGTATTTTACATTATTTATTCAATATTTTCACCTTTACTAATCTTCCATGCCAAGTCTATCTTTCAAAAAGTATGAAACATTGGAACAGTTTTTTGAGCCACTGTAGCCACATTGTAATACAAGTTGGTTGATTGATTCCTAGCACAAGCTGGGCCTGCCCAGCTTGCTCTGATTTTACTCCTGTCTGTTTGGTCCTGCTCTCAGCCTATTGAGATCAAATAGTTGCACTCAAGTACAGGATAGTTGCAACTAAGCATAAAATAGTTCTACCTAAATACAAATAATTTCACCTAAATGCAAATAGTTGCACCTATGTACAGGTGGTTGCAACCAAGCATGGAATGGTTCCACTCAAATACAAATAGTTGCACCTATGTATAGGTGGCTGCAAACAAGCATGAAATGGTTCCACTCAAGTACAAATGGTTGCACTCAAGTACAGGTGGTTGCAACCAAGCATGAAATGGTTCCACCCAGATACAAATGGTTGCACCCAAGTACATGGTTGCAACCAAGCATGAAATGGTTCCACCCAGATACAAATGGTTGCACCCAAGTATATGGTTGCAACCAAAGTAGAAGGATCTAAGAAATTCTGGTTGCAACCATGGTTGAAGGGGCCCTTAGGCCCTATTTTTGAGTGAGAGAGTCATCCCTAAGAGGGACTCTCTGAGGGGCAGCCTGAAGTGATTGAATGATTGGTATTTGGAAGCCAGGGTACTGCTTCCTCTTCTGTGCCTCTCAATAATCTCTGAACTCCCAATAGTGATTGCAAGCCAAATCTTGTGACATGTGAAATCCATCTGCCTTGATGTTTCCTACATGTTTTACTATTATCAACTTTTCTGAACTTCAAGATGTCTTTTAATTTATATCTATTGTTAGATATTTTCTGAAATTTTATTGACTTTCCTAGACTCTTTCTAAATTATCTATTAATTATATTGGTGTTGTTTCAATTTTTTTTTAATACAATTAAACAATCAATTATGCAGTCAATGCATAGATTTGTCTAGAGTATACCTTGAGTTTATCTAGCCTTTTATAGATTTTCCATGGATTTTCCAGTAATTATTTAGGCTGTTATATATTTATTGTTACAGTTTTGACAGAACTGTATACAACAGTACATTTGTTGGCTATAAGTTAAATTGTCATTATCAATAATTTCATTAGCAATTTTTATCTGTTATTAAATTCTGACCATTCAGTGTTATAAGGAATTTGAAAAATAATTTATTGTTTAAATTCTGCTCTAAATTACAATAATATATATGTGATAATAATATAATACTCATGCAATGGCAGGTTGGAGTGGATGATAGCCGGGCTGGGCCAAGGCAGGTAGTGGGGTGGGTAACATGGTAGGTTGGGTTGAGGCAGGAGGCTCAGGGTTAGCTTGATCAAGAGTGTGTCCAGGCCTTATTGGGGGCAGTTGAGTCAGCCTGGGTGCTGTTGGGGGCTGTAGAGCAGTGATGTGGGCAGTGGTGAGTGTTTGGAGGCATTGGTGATTGACACACCTGCTAGCTCTCTCCTAACTGGGGGTCTGCCCTTGTAGTTAGTGGAGGTGGTGGCAGTGCAGGTAGTCGTGAGGCATTGGTGTCATGATGTGGCAGTTGGTGAGGATGGTGCTGGTGCTGACAGTGGCAGTAGCAGTGTGGGTAGTCATAAGGTGTTGGCATAGTGACATGGCAGTGAGTGGGGAGGCGATGGTGGTACTGGTGGTCGTGGTGTGGGTGGTGGCAGCTGTGGTCGTAGTTACATGGGTGCTGGAGCTGGTTTCATAGTGGTTAGTGGTGGTAACAGCTCTGCTCATGATTAAAACATTAAGAAAAGCAAAAAAGTAAAAAAAAAAAAAGGTGCGTTTGATGCACAATCTGGCTCTCCCTCCATCCCGGAGTCTGCTGTTTTGCTCTCTCTTCCCTTGCCCATAGCAGCAGTGGTGGTAGTGATTGTGTAGGACAATGTGACAATGAGTGATGCAGTGACAATGTGGCCATACATCAGAATTTGCTGAGCATGAATTGTGTTTTGAGAATGCAAGACTCATGTCATATAAAGCCACACTGGTGCAGTGGTTAAAGTTGCTCTTTGAGAGGTAACTTTGCTGACCAGTCAAGGGTTCAATTCCTCTACATTGCCCAAGTTTATTATGTGTATTATTTTTAAATGAGGATAATAAATATATATTCTCTGTAAATGGAGGTAGTCTCTAGGTAATCTCTATGTATTATAGATGTAGAAATTGAGGTCCTAACCTCTAGGTAAAATCTACATAGAGTCCTGAACATATCCTCTATGTAAGCTCTACATTGGAATGCCTGAAAATCAAAATTGGTATATAACATCTATGTAAGCTCTAGGTAGAGGCCAGCTAATGAAAAATTGCAGGTTTTCACTGGAAATTTGTAGAGGAATTGGACATTGGGTCTAGGTAAAATCTACATAAAATCTATGTAGAAATCTAGGTAATCTCTAAATAGACGTTACATAGATACCAAGAGGAATGTAAAGTGCTCATGTTATGAGATATGTGGCATTATAGGACATTAGAGTGTGACAATATGTGTGTGACTATGATGAGATGTGTGATATTTTAATGTGATGAGATATGTGACATTATAGTGTGATGAGACATGAGACTATATTGTGATGAGGTGTGATATTATATTGTGATGAAGTATGTGATATTTTAATATGAATCCTGTGATATTATAGTGTGATGAGATGTGTGGCATGATAATGTGAATGTGATGTGAGATGTGTGGCATGATAATGTAAATGTGATAAGGTGTGACATTATAGTATAATGAGATGTGAAATTATAGTGTCATGAGGTGTGTGACATTATAGTATGATGAGGTGTGAAATTATGGTGTCATGAGGTGTGATATTATAATGTGAATGTGAATATGATGAGGTGTGAAATTATAATATGATGAGGTATATGACATTATAATGTGAATGTGATAAGGTGTGATATTATATTGTGATAAAGTACATGTTCAAATGGACTTTTACTGGACTTTCACTAGTCTGACCAGATTCACTTCAGGCTGCTCCTCAAAGGGTCCCTCTTAGGGATACTGGTGCCCAAAGGCATGGAAGACCAAGATGGCAAAGACAAGGCATGGTGAGTAATGGTCAAGAAAGCCCCATTTTGTACAACTTCATTCTAGTTGGCATCCAATGTCGTACAATAAGCCAACCGTAAAATTGTGGGGAATATGTTGAAAAAGGGTTTCCAAGAGCACAAGGGCATAATGTTGCTTTTTGCCTGCCGACTTCATGTTGACGAGCCGCAGAACAATATCATGTTGACATACGAGCACCATCAGGGCTGTATCATTGAAGAACTGTGTACTTGCCTTCTAATGGCGATCCTCTGCAGCAGTAAAGCTTGCCTTGCAGTCATCCAATATTGATCTAGGAATGCGAAGTGCACCCTTGTACCCATTCTCCTCTGTATCATTTTTGCGTGTGCATTTGGTTCGTGGCTTCTGCACTGGATGACGTGCAGAGACATAGCTTTCTATGCTGTTGGCAACCTTCTCAGGAATAAAAATGCTCCGGAGGTGAAATCGTGGTGGATTGTGTGCCTGTTGATTGCACTTTTGCATGAAACATGCATCAATGCATACAAGAATGTCTGGCCTGAATGTTATTGAATTTAAGAGAAGTGCTCAAGCAAGATGAAATTGACAAACTCAGACTGTGTCCAGTCTTGAGGGAAGCTCCCGCCAAAGCAAAGCGGACAGGCAGAACGAAGGTGGTTGCTTGGGCACACTTGATGTGGTGGCTCCCCAAAAGGGTTTGCAGGGAGGAAATATGAGGTATTTTGCTCCTGCTCCTAATGTCGCTTGTGAGGTGTCCCGGGCATGTGTGGAGCTTGATTATCAGGCCCATTGTGAGGAGTAGATGGGGGAGACAGTGGCACCATTCCAGGTTCATTGAGGTGTGGACAGGAGTCTAACGCTGGGGAGGTGATGTCAGTGGCAGTGTTGTCGATGTCATTCAAGGGTTCAGAAGTGGAGGATAGAGATGGGGATGGCCTGGGACATGGTGAAGATGGAGGTAGGTAGGAGTTGTCGTCATCGGCTTCATCGACCTCAAAACCATCCTGGAACGCAGTCTCTTGACGTCAGCAGGCATCGAGCACGCTGTCTACATGCTGTATTGTAGCATCTTGGAGTGTCAGATACCACTGTAGTGCATTACCAAATTGTTTATGAAGAGATTCCTAATAATTGTTTCAAGTTATGTCTCCACAATAAATAAAACCTTTATGAACCTTATAGTGCAACTTGTACCCTCTAGCTGAAAGAAAAGTTTCAACTGTTTTACACCACACCATGTTATTGGGAGCCACATTAAGGAAGAGAGTGCCAACAAAATCAAGGACCTTCATGTTGACAGCTACCGTGGGCCTAACAGGCGCTGAAGGGGAACAACTGAGTTCAACAAGTTGTCGCGCAACAGGAGCACAAGGACAAATTGGAATTATGACTTTGTCAATACCTTGTTTCATCATTCAGCCAAGCTGTCAACCTATAGAACTGAGACTTACTGTCAAAGCGAACTACCAAGACATAGATTATGTCAACTGACTGCTCACAGGTGCATAGTTTGCATCCAAGTCCAGTTACATTTCGCAAACCGTTTGTAACCTGCATTACCTCCATATACAGCTCTACTAAGCTCAGTATGACTTCATTCTGCCACCGTTCCCATTGTTTCTCCTTCTTCCTACGGTGCCGGGAAAGGTCGGTGCTATCTCCTGGCCCATCATCATCCACCAATAGAAAAGGGTCATCGTCTTCTAGGGGGATTCTGGGCTTGGAAGCTCTGGATGGCATGGGAATGTAACCTTTCTGATAGAGTGTTGCCATGAGTCAGAAATATGAGTCGGGGGAGTTTAGTTTTCTTTTTCTGATTGCTGGAGATGACTTGAGAATAGGAAGGACCAGAGAGAGTGTATAGGCTGGGCTAGAGGGAGGTGCATGTTGCAGCACCTCCTTGGATAGCTTGGGATGATGCTCCATAGGCCCTTACTTTGAGGTAAACTCAGAGCAGGTGCTAAGCTACACCTGCAACCTGACACTTGGTTAATTCGCAATACATTTATTTTTAGTCTGCTTACAATCTTACTGAAAAGCATGCCCCACCCACCCCTGGCAAAGTAGGGCCAGAACTCAAAAAAGCGGTGGTATTTGCTATGTACATAATAGGTACATGTAAATAAATGGGTATAGATAAAGTGACAGCTAACAAATCATGGACCGATTCAAACGCGGCCATGTGCTGTTCAAGCGGGAGATCTATATGTTGGACAGTAGTGTACAGTGGCAATAGAAAGAAAATTTTAATCTGTATGGACCACAGATAGAGACTTTCAATGGCAAGGTACCAACTGGATTACGTTGGGTAAAGCAAAATATCAAAAAAAAAAAAAAATTGAGGAGTTATGGAGCGCAGATAGGAGAAAAATTTAATGAGCTATTAGTGCAGATAGGGACATTCAGCAGCGAGGTACCCATTCTAGCAGAAGATACATGTGTTGCAGAGTACTATATGGCAGCATCACAATACCAAAATACTGTCTATTCTAGCAAGAGGATCAACGGTAGCAATAGTAAAAATTTAATGAGTAGAGGCGCAGACAGAGGCATTAGGTGACAACATACCTATTGCAATATCTTGAGATTGTGAAAATTTTACCATGACACATGGAGATGATCGTGGCGAGCCACGAAACTGTGGCGGGACTTGCACAAAAACAGTGGGCATCCTGCAGGCCCTTTGCATTTTAGAAAATGCAAAGGGCCGGTGAAGGTGTATAAATGTCTGCATTAGAGAATCGGTTGTATGTAGAATGGTATATAGATCTTAGGTATTATATATGATGGTATATACAGGACATGTGAGTAATGTATGTCCAAGCTCCCTAGATAGTAATCACCAGGCGCTGCAATCTACAACTACTGCGAGGGATGTTGAGGTAAGTTTGAACCGGTTCTTGCCAGTTTTGGCACGTGCATGATTGTCCTTAGGCTGCACAATACAGCTGCCTTCCTTCTTGACTTAGACGATGACCATCTGCTGGCAGTACATGGCATGCTGCAGGTCGATAACTATAACTGGCCCCTTCTTTGTAAGATTATGAGGGCGTACATAGTGCTCAGCAAGAGAATACTTCATGTCTGCTATAGATACCTTGGCGATACCAGGGTCTGTGTTGTCACCTTTAGTCCAGACCACTAGAGAGCCCTCCATTTTTCCTCCATGCCACTGCGGCACTTGATTTGTGTTATGAATGACGACCTGAATATGGAGGTTGTCTGGGAGCTCAGAAGATGTGATGTAAGGATTGTTGGCTTCAGGAGATAATGTTAGAGACAATACAAGTGATGCAGGAGGAGCACCTACGAAAGGAATCAGCCTGTGGTAATCTGCCATCTGGGGTTCACGAGGATGGGTCCCAGGCAGGGGTCGATGAAGTGGGCAGAGATAGGTCCCAGGCAGGGGTGGCAGCAGCAGTAGATGATATGTTCAGGTGAAAGTGAGTGTCCATTACTGCGAGGAGAAGAGGTCAACTGGACAAGGGAATGTTCTCAGGTGCTGAATGTCGAGGAACAGTGCGTGGGTTGAGCAACGGCCTCATCATCACAGAATCAAAGACCTGCATGAGTGGCATATGATACGGGTCATTCCTGGCCATTGGCATTCAGTTGAGTTTTGAAAGAAGGAAAGCAGACTCACCAATCAGCCAGATGAGCCAGATGAACAACGATATGCACAGCCTTTGCGAACGTGAGATGGCCATGATCTCGACCTCGACCTTTGCATTGTCACTATCCACCCACCTTATGATACTCTCTTTGTAGTTTTTATATTGTTTGTTACAAATGATTTAGACTTGGTGCCCAATATACAGATCATATTAAGGTTTAACGAAGGGTAAGGTATCGGTGGCAGGCACACTTGAGATTGAGAGCAGTTAGGACATTCTCCTACTAAGTCTCAAAGAAAGATGCACACCTGGTACTTATGACCTTAGGGTCAAAATGAAATTTGACGCTATGGGCATGGATGACAAACTAAAACAGGCAGAATGAGAGTTAAAACATTAAAACCCTTACAACTTGAGGTAAATTTGAACTCACTTGGACCTGATCTTGCCGATGATCATTGATGGTCAACAAATCATCGTTGACACTCACAACGAAGCCCGTTTTACCCCAGTGTTTGCCATGGACGACTTTGATGTAGTCCCCAAGCTTGTACAGGGCACACAATTTGAGGAGTGGGATGGCGACTGGGTCTTGAATGTCTGGTAGAGTGACGGACACAATATCACCTTCTACTCCATGGATGATGCCAGTCAGTCTGTCTAACAGCCCACGCATCTTTGACATCTGTTCTCCCACAACCTCCATCCAATCGCCAGGCTGCAAGCAGAATGCTGCTAAGTTTTGGAAAGCAGGTGCATATACAGGGATATCTTGCAAGTGTGAGAAGGCATCCAGGGAAAAAATGTCGCAAGTTCCTTTCCAGTAGGAGTTGTAGGCTCGAAGTCGAGGGTGGGATGGAATATAAGTCCGTGATATATGGTACATGACCGCCTCCTCAGTGTGATTGTAAAATAATTGTCCTGGAAAATGAAGTCTTCATCATCATTGAAATCATAGTGCTCCTGCACCTGGTCTTTTCTGGAGTACATTACACTCCTCCTGGTTTGAGCTAAAGTCCAGATGGACTCCACATGGATTTTCTGCAGTTCCATGTAAAGTCCATGATGAACATTATCTGGACTTTACTTGAACTTTATCCAACTATAATTTGACTACCAATCCTAATAACCTCATATGTGGACTTTATATCAAGTTACATGGACTTTTCATAGACTTTAGA
>JABAJU010000145.1:0-53127 GCA_018220975.1 Tephrocybe sp. 9980TJB
ATTTCCAATATTATGTGGACACTTCCAAATCTTCTTGGACATTTCCAATATTATGTGGACACTTCCAAATCTTCTTGGACATTTCCAATATTATTTGGACACTTCCAAACCTCAATGGACATTTCCAATATTATTTGGATATTTCTATAGCTATTTTGGACATTTCCACACCATCTTTTGGACATTTCCAAGGGGAAATTCCAAACTCCTTGAAAGTTCCAAGGGGAGGGGAAGTTTCCCTTGGAAAATGCCCCTCTTAGGGGTAACGTTCAAAGGGAGGAGATAACCTTTTAGGCCACAGTACAGGGCTGCCTGAAGTGCTTTCAAAAAGTATGAAACATTGGGACAGTTTTTTGAACCACTGTATCACCTGGAGACCTCATTCGAGTTCTCTTAGGATTTCCACTATAACCTAGTGTGAACACTTAAGACTGTTGTCTCTATTCTTTCTCATCTAGTAGGGTTATTCTTGTGGAAGCCTGCTGCATTGTTGTAATGTTGCCCTAACACAGTCTTTGTCATGAAAAACAGTTGTCTGCTACCATCTCACTTTATGCAAGATGGTCATTGGTTATGCCTACTGGTGTAAACCATGTGTTATTTTCTAGCCTAGGGCTAACAGTTACTGTTATTGATGGTCTCCACTGCATAACTTATAGTTGTCTGTAACCCTCTTTCCTACCTCAGATGGTTTTATGCTGTTCTAACCCATTGAGTGCGAAAGTCACCCACAACTATTTTCCTAGTACAAGATGGTTACATATACTAGGGTCATTTCACACCAAGACCCAACCATTCTCCTTGAGCAAGATAGTTACCTACAACCATCTACCCAACTTGCAATGGTTATGTATATAAAAAGATTTTGATCACCCCAACAGTCATCCTGGACCATTCCCTCTATGTAGGATAGTTGGGTATCAGCTGTTGAAAGGTCCTGACTCTGAAAATTTACCTACAACTATCTTCCATATACAGAATAGTTGTTAGAGCCTAAATTTAAATCAACTGTCTTTGTCACGTAAAATGTTTGCATGTGACCGTTCCACTCTGCCATACAATGGTTGCCTATGACTATTTCTTAATATTAACAAGCATGGTATGTATCTAGTTAATGCCAAGCAACAGCTCAGGATGAATCGTATAGCTGGTGGTAGCTAAATTTATATTTGTTCTGGAATAGTATTGCGGTACCAAATGTGAGTACAGTACCACCCGCAGTCACCACTTTGACCGCCATTGGTACCTGTTTGTACGTCCGTTTGGAATGGCCAGCCACCCTAAACCTGGCCCACGTTTGAAGCTTGAAGTGTGTTGACGCAACAACGTGCTCACGGAGACAACCATCAACGATACATTGTGCACATCTTATCCCGTGTTACATAGATTCCAAAAGATCAACTTCGACGACGTAGAGCCTGGGGTAAACGGCTGGTATTGGGGTGTTATAGTTCGTTCGCCCGCGGCTCCTGCCTCAGTAAGAAATACCCATTTTCGATGATTCGGATAGTGGGTAGTTCAAAGACATGAATAACTTTATGACATTTAACGGCAATACAGGTTGAAGCAACAGCTCGTGACGACGGTGTGGAGTGCGCCGAACGATGATCTTGGCCGTACATTGAGTGCATAACGGAGACATTGCTTGTGAGATGAACAAACGGTATATGGCCTGCAAAAATCTAAATCATACCCGTTACAGGTCAAATAGCCCTCCAGCAGCAATATTGAAAGGGAGCCCTGCCTCGTAAGCTACGCAAGCCCAAGCGTACATATCGTTGGCATTTGTATTCTTTATGCCCTCATCATAAAGTTCTGGAGCTTGCCATCTCAGTGTGCCTCCCTGTGAACTTAGCAACGAGTGAGAGGTCCACGACAATATCTCTTCGTCGGAAATAGAAGAGAGTCCAAAGTCCTCAATACACGCTCGTTCAAAGTCGTTGATGAGAATATTTGCCTAAGAATGTGTTGAGACAGTAGCCCTTGAAAAACGAAATACAACTAACACCCTCAAGGTCTCCATGTACAATGTTTTCGTTGCGGAGGACACGTAGGCCTTGCGCTACATCAAATGCCTAGGAAGCGAGGTAACGCCATCGTCGAGGTTGTGATGCCGAACTTGCTCACCAATAGAACACGACTCGAGCCTTGATGGATCTTTAGGAAACTCTGAATGTTCCCATTTGCCATCCACGGGGACACAAAGGATATCATGTCTTTGTAGCGGTAAACTCCATAAAAAGGCAGGACGTTAGGGTGGCGAAGTTGACCCCAAAGCATGGCCTCCTTTGAAACGATCTGTAGATCATTGACAACAACTATATAAAGCCATGCAATGTAATGACATGCCTTAAGAAAGTGTTATGCTTGGTCACGCGTATTGACCCTGATTGTCTTCAGACAGACAGCGCGTCCTCGAAATAGTCCTTTATGGATATCTGCAAAGCTCCCGGAGGCCTCCAGCGTGTCGGAGGTTGTTACATCATCCAGCTTGTAGCACCGTGGGTATATGCCAGATTTTCCAGAAAGGCGCTGTGCGTGCTGCTGCGATCAGGTTTCGTTTGAAGGGTAAACCAGAAGGGCTGTCCAAGTTTGCAATATCTAGGAGCTAATAACAAGTGTTAAAGCACAGATGAACACCGTGACTAAAGAGAATACCCGCTGAAAAATGTCAAGAAGGCCCTGAGCACCGGAACCTCTGCATGACAAAAGCCTCCGATATTCATTCTTGTCTTGAAATACTTTGGCGAGCTTCTTAATCAACTTGTCTATCTTGGTGGTGGTTAAAAATGCCGTTATGATGCAAGTGTTTTGAATAAACCTCCGACTGAGAATCCTCGAACAGAAATTTGACTTTTGGCCGGCAAAGCGATAAGGCCCTTCGGCGTGCCGGTAAATTATCTGATGACAATTTATCCCCTGGTAGGAAAGAAATCCATCTCGCCGAGCTTAGCCTTGCATCAACTGCGCGGAAGTCTTTGAACGATGATAAAAGTCCGTCAAGCGTAACATTAGTTGAAACGTTGAGCTCGTTCTGATTAACAAAGGTGTCAGCGCTTGAGAATGCGAAATAATCATGATAATAACAAAGAAAATCACATTAAAGAGAACCAGGGCCTTACCCAAGTCGTACCTCCACTTTGCAATAGTCTCCGGCTTGAGGGTTATGCGAAACACCATCGACAATACATTTCTTCTAGAATTTTCTTGGATTGCATCGCGGATGATATCAATGGAGCTGGAAGCCACTCAAATTTAATCTTGAAAAATACAATGCAATCCAAAATAAATACCTTTGGAGGTAAGACAAGGCGCGAGATAATACGGCTTCATTGAGCCACCCAATATCAGAATTAACGCGCCAGACAGTCAAAGCAATTTTCTGACACTTCTCTGCTATCTTTAGAAAGTCTTTGTGAGATTCAAATGCGGTCTACGGAACGCATTAACGCGTTTTCACACATTTGAAGCTGTTCGCCAACCATACCTTGAAAATTTCGAGGACTCCCACAACAGCACGCAAGGCTCCTTTTGCTAGCGGTGACGATACTCGAGTGTCGGCCAAATTTATAGTTCGGATTGCATTGTTGAGTTCTAGAGCTATAGATGTGTCTTCAAAAAATTGGAATACGTTCAAGTGTCTCATAGAACTATAAAACTCCTAAGAGTAGAATTCGTCATAATGGACATGACATATGATGCTGCAGATCACATGCATACCTTAGGCTTTGGCAAACTTTCAGACTTCAAAGCAAGGTGTAAACGGTACGACACGGCAAAATAACGGCCGCAAACGGTACGGTACGGCTACGGCAGGTAAAGTTAGATTTGTACACACGAATCTGAAGGTATTGATACAATAGTTAAATCACATCGAGACAAATATAATAGGTTGCCCATTGGCAATGCTGTGCTGAGTTATACTGTAAAATTCCGTCGCAATGAGTATTTTGTTGACCCAGAACTGTATTGGTCACCCTAAAGGTCCATTGAGGAATTCATTTTGCTGGCCGTAGAGCTTGATGACGCACATAAATCCAAAGCAACACTGGAAGTCCCGCTTGATCTGTGCATATACAATCAAAAGCAAAGATACTGAATACACTGCAACTCGTCGTACATCGAGGAATACTCATTGGCGCTTCTAGATTGCTAGGGAAGTGGACAGTCATCACCAAACTCTGACGCGTCTACTAGGGTACAGGAGCTGATTGTGAGCTGGTAGTTGCGTGACTAACTTGGTCTTCCTGTTACAAAATGGCATTTAGAGCGCATCTAAAGGCAATAGAAATTTGATATACCCAGACGTTCGAGGAATGCAATCTCACATACATTGAGAGTGTTCTGAATCAATGCCAATGATTTTGGATCGACAGTAAGCGAAATCCGGCAATTTCCGGTGCTTGATCGTTCATAACCGTACCGTACAAGTCGCGTTCAAATGGCTGACGGTACGGTGAAGGCGGCCGTACACGGGAGCCGTGAGCCGTACATATGGCGACGGCGTGCAGCCCTACTTGGAAGGCCTAGTGACATAGCTGGAACGAAACTAACCAACTTCGCGATCTTATTTGGTCACAGAATCGTCGATCAGACAGCAAGGCACACAACTGCCAACAGTCAACTTCATACCCCACAACTCTCTCAAAACCCCTTTTTTGGCCCTTAGCCTCGAGCACGAAGACAACCGCCCCGAGTACATTGGTGGATTGTGTATCTTGTTGTTTTTGGAGAGCCTACGGCTAGAGATTTGTGAATATGATCAATGTGATAAGACCTGGAAAACGTGCCCAACGCATTTCTCTTGTGACGAAAATACAGTATATCGATAAACCTTGCCGCCTACCATCGTTTCCCTACCTTTCTGCGAGTACACTTCTAACACTTTTGCGATGACACCCTCTGCGAAGAGACACAAGCGTAATCGATCCAGCGGCGACCTCAGTCAATCCCTCATAGTCGAGTTAGAGACGTTGTTAATGAAGATTGAGGGACAGGTTGGTGATCTGAAGAGGCATAGCCAGTTCGGAGACCTTGAAGAAGTACAGAGCCTCGCCAAGATTACCGAAACCGTCTGCTTCCAAGTCAGATATGTTAAAGAACTCAAGGCAAAAGATTCAAATCCCAATGCCATGGTAAGAAAATACACTATCTGTACTCAATTCTACTTAAATTTCTTTCTTAGGTGGTACCCCTCTCGAATATAGACCATAATATCTTGGAGGAAAGACTAGGCATCAAATTGATTTCAAAGTGCGAGTCCGCAGGTTCGAGTCCGGAGAAAAATCTTGAGTCTGTCCTAGCGAAGGTGCCCTTCAGGATTCCAGTACCTTTGACGTGATACACAAAGTGGTCCATGACTGGGACCTTTCGCACCTGTCCAAAATGCTCGAGATGCACTCGAATTATGTGAATAAAAAGGTGAGCTCATTTCTGCATTGCGATGCTATCCTAATGAGTTTTACAAGTCCGAAGCATCGGCGCGTATGGTCATAGACAACTTGCTCATGTCTTGCCTAGAACTTGCGATGAATGCTAATGAACGAAACGTAACGGTCCTCATTCCAGAATTACTAGTTTGGTCTTCCCAATCTCAAAACGACAAGCCCCCTAGGATCGCGTACGGCAACCCTGGTCAAGAGAAGGTGACATACCTATCAGGGAGTGTAGACTACGCCACTCTGAACATACGGTTGTCCCCTGAAACGCAGTCCGAACTTGATCCGCTAATGGACGACTGTACGCAGTGACTTTTTAACTTCAAATTGTGCTCAAATTAGACCCCCATCCCTAAAAAGATATTTCTCGCCTTATAAATGGAGATAATGCAGCGCGAGCACTCTCTCTGTTTCAAATCGAAGGTTTCCTAGAACATACCATTACCCTCCACGAGGCAAAGCGAAAAGATAAGGTCCTCCTCTCTGACCATGCGCCACAAGCAGTCGCTCAATGTGTAGCCCTGTACGTGACTAAAATTAATTCTTGTTATGAGCAGTTATTGACTGCAAATAACTAAAGGAGCACTAAAATAGGGTACGTGATACAACATGCTCCAAGAGCACGAAAGGCTGACTTCTCTTCTTCTCTAAACCTAGCCAAACTGAACTAATGCCATTCACCCTCACCAGCGGCAGAAGTTGGATCTTTGGAATAGTTAATACCTCCCAACGTGAATATTCCATAACAGCAGAAGTTGAAATACTGGATGAGATGTCTAAGGCTGCTGAGAAGCGTCTTCGTGCCTTGATGGAACTCATATTGATCTGGGTCTGTAACGAAAAGATTCCCAGCAGAAGGTCACTCATGAGAACTATACAAACTACACAACCTGCCAACGTCCTTG
Source organism: Tephrocybe sp. 9980TJB (assembly GCA_018220975.1). Classification (NCBI taxonomy): domain Eukaryota; kingdom Fungi; phylum Basidiomycota; class Agaricomycetes; order Agaricales; family Lyophyllaceae; genus Tephrocybe; species Tephrocybe sp. 9980TJB. The sequence continues at coordinate 6,344 of JABAJU010000145.1, forward strand.
AAGCCATTATGAAAAATGGGAAGTAGTGAGCATGGAGCAACTTTCAAAGACATCAAATTGTGCTGCTACGGTATCAAGGGGCATAGGGCGGTATCAAGGATAGTGATTTGGTCCTTAATGTAGAGAAGTATCCTTCCACATTGCTCGTCCAGAAGCATTGGAATAAAATAGCCGATGAGCTGCCTCTGTGACAAAACTGAGGTCACAAAAGAAGAAAGTCCTAGTCCAGTCGTCGTTTCAGGCTTGAGGTCCCGAAGGCCAATTTTTGTGAGACCTTTGCCTTCCCTGACTAAAACCTTTTCGGAGCCAAGAAGAGGCCAACGGAATTCTCGCGCCATCTCTACTGGCTCCGAAAGATGAGGGTCGTACATTCTATTATGCGGAATGATCAATTGGTAAAACATTTGTTTCGAGGTTAAGATGACAATGTCTGAGGCAGAGCTAACCCCGAGATACCGATAGGCCACAAAAGAGTAGTTGTCCCTACTCTTCCATTGGGGTCGCGTGGGATCTTGAGGAGATGGAATGCTGGGTTCCACTTTCTGCACTGCATCCAAAGCGTATATCAGAATTTGCAGGCTGTATACAATCAACCGATTGTTAGGAAGGAGTTGAATCATAGACTGCAAGAACACATTTAGACATCGCCAGCCACTAATTGAATGAACACATACCACTTTGACACCGAGATACACCACTGTCTTGTGATGCTCCATGGATGTAGACAATCTCCAATTGAAGATTTCGACACATTGTCCTGTGCATTGGGCGAATAAATCACCACATAGAAAACCGGGCAGCCCGGCTTTAGACGCTGGGGCCTGAAACGACTTCAGAAAAGTCCCCCGTAATTGGGCTTTGGACCCATGTCCTTCCAAATCGACCTTATAAATATGGAATTCACGAGAATTATCTGAATTAAATTTGAGTGTCGCCATTAAGACGTCGTTCAAAAAACTAACCGTGAGAGTAGATAACAACGTTAAAAGATAATAATGCCATACAATTCATATCAATGGATATGCGATACATGAATTGTGGGGAATCATGAGGTCGGGTTAACTGCTTGCTAATAACTTCGTCTTGATCAAGGTCATAGGAATTCAAAGAGCCAGTAGGCATGACTGCGAGAAGCCAACGCCCACCTGGAACTAATGCCAACGAGCAGGCACGAGGGATCTCTAACTTCCGCTCTCGAGGAAACTGCCCATCTAATCTCCATGCCAAGTCGGCGCTTCTTCGATTCAAAACCCATTTCTCCAGCTCCTCGGACGAATACGACTGCAGCGGTTCTTCGATAGCAGGCATAAAAGTTTTTTCTGCGACATATCGCTTATACTGACTCTCCCAGACGGCTTTCAAATTCGAGATTTCGTTGAAGCGTTTGCACACCTACAATATTGCTCAATTGCTGATGCGGCGAGGAACAAGAATTAGACTCACTCGACGGATGGTGAGCAGATCACACCAGTCCGCATTCTTCAGTATTTCGGCCAAAACTTCTGTTGGCAACGAAGCGAAGTGATGCTGCGCCAATTATGAACCAACGCTCGGTTTTGCGTGGACGACTCTGAAGCTTACCGCATTACTCCTTGGCCAGATATTGGTGAGCGCTGAATGTGCGTACTTATGAATGGGGGTGAATAAAGAGCCTAATCCAAGGGAGTGAAAGATTTTCTTCGAAATAACAGCCAGCATAGTTAGGCAATTTAGTGGCAGAACTCTCAGTCTGTCATGACCTAAAAACGTGACCTGGAGTCAACCGGAATATATTATGAAAACCCAGCCACTTATGTAAGATATAGTTCACCATCACCATGACCTTCGTGCTAGCATTTCTGATTCTTAAAAACTCATTCTCTCAGGTCGAGTGAGCTGGTATATCCGTTCTTTATTGAGCTTGATAACTATCCAGGATATCCACAAGGATGTGCGAGTGGAGTGCTATTTAGAAGGCATCGAGGAGCCCAACGATCGCCGATGGACGTGCCGTTCTTCTGTATCCGGATCTCTCATCGTTCGCATGGCATGCACGAAAAGGCGCAGGATTTCTTCCCGATGACAGTTCTGCGATGCCTAAGAGCACGCGACCGCCCACCATGATGTGAATCAACTCTAAGCACGCCGACTCTTCTGAGGAACGCAAGGAAGCAAGAATCAAGCTTTCCGAGCGGCCCATGGCGTCTCCCTTCCTCCTTCCCCTGCCTCCGCTCGATCACCTATCATCGCCTGTTCCTGTCCAACTACCACAAACTCTCAGCACTCCCGCTCTTGTTCCTGCATGCGGCAGCTCGTCTCCTCTTAAGCTCGTTATCTTTCGTCTTGCCTCGGATTTCAGTCCCTTGTCGCATCACCCATTTGTATTCCAATACCCAGCTCCTTGCCTGATCTGGAGTTTCGAGCCACATCTCCCAACTTGCTCCCAAGTCCCCGCCAAAGATTCAAATGCTAGCGAGGTTTGACTGGCCCTTACCTCATACAGCCGTATCGCTCGACCGAGAACATGAAACTTTATAGGTATCCCCTATTATCGTTATCCAGCCGTCTCGTTCGAGGTACGAGGACGCTTTGCTAGGGCGGCTGTTCCGTCTGACAAAACCAGTCTCCAGCCAGTCCATCCTTTGGTGCTTCCGACCCAACACATACCCGGCCCCCTTCAACTGCCTCCGCGATAACCTCTACCACCACATCTGAAAACGCAGACATTCTGTGACATCCATATGAGTATCGTAGAAAGTGGTAGCTCGGCGTATCCTCCACTAGCGTGTTTACGATTGCTGGTGGGGCAACCACAGCCACAACCTCTACCGCAGCAGCGCAAGCCGTCCAGACTCGTTCGCGGAGTAACACCATCCTCATCCCCGCCCAATGCCATTGATGCCTCCACCGATCCAGCCGTTGCCCGAACTACCAGTTCATGGCCCTTCTGATCATGTCGTGTCTTTATCAGGTTCCAATTTAGAGTTCTCGTGTCAAGGGTGGGCACGGCAGTGGGAAAAATCACAGCGGGAGCAATAGTGGAAGTAACTTGTACAGAGGGATTGAGAGATGTCAACACAGACACAAGGACGACGACCCGCCCCTGCCCAACGTGGTCTCCGCATACCACAACATCAACCACCGATCCGCTCGCCCCTCCTACACACAGTATGGGCATCCGCCGCTATCTCCCGCATCCTCTATGGCTCAGTCCGCATTCACCCAGCCGACGAGCAGCAATCATGTGCAGGCGCATTTGCCCAGTACGGCGGGGCGATGGAGATAGGGTGGTGTTTGCGCTTGGAGAGGAAGGTGTGGATGTCGAGGTTCGACAGAGATATCATGGGGTTGGCTCCGCTTGTTCTTGCAAATAGGACACCAAGTCCCGATTCAATGCTTGTAGTGGAGGATGACAACGACGAAGAGAGCGAGGATGGCAGGGAGGGGAGGGAGAAAGAGTTGTTGAGGATGAAGGCCGCTGAGATGATCAAGAAAGACGACGCAACAATGATATAATCACCTTCACCACCCCCAACTACCTGCCACAACAGCCTCCACTTTCCGCACCACAACAATCGTTTCGCCTCCACCAACAGTGGCTTTACCTCCATCGTCTACAACGCCTTCCCCAACCCCCGTTGCCACCCAAACGTCACCGCATGCACGGGTACCGCTACAGGTCCAGATTGCACGGCGCTAGGGCAGGAAACGCAGTCACGCCCTTGATACCCCTTCCCATTTAAATCCAAAATCGTCAGCCATGTCGTCGGCGGCCTTTCCTTCCTCAAGCTAAAGCCACAGCTGGGGGCCCTCGAGTGTAAGTGCCCGTATCAGCCTCTCAGAGACTCCGGATTGCAACCACAGTTGCACCAGGAGCAGGAACCGTGGGTCATGATCAATGCGTGGCTGGAACATCTTGCAGTGCCGGTGAGGAGTATTTCGGTGGACCATGTGTAAGCAATAGATGGTAGAGGATACGTTCTCCCCAGTTTTGAGTCTAGATGAAGTTTAGATTCCAAGGTATGTAGCTGCGTATTGGTTGGAAGTAGCAAACCGCTAATAACGTTCTTCAGTACCTACTATACTCATTGGCCGCAGTGCCCTACTAACCACGCCCCAGATCATCAGCCCCATTCTCCTTTGTGACTGTCTCAGCCATACCCTCTCACCTCTTACATCCTCCGCAGCGTGTATGTATTTAGGCATAATTTTATTGGAGATGACTATTTTATTAATTTCAGAAAACCGTCGCAAAAGCATTTCTGCCTACACAGCGTCTGGAGTTCAACCATAAGTTGATACGATCATTCACTGCCTGCGCGAGCGCAAAGTCCGTCACTGACTTCATACATGAGCTGCCTGGAATGGATGCACATGCGTATCGCGGGTCATTTGGGGCAGGTTTAGCGTATGAAGGGTGCCAAGGTGAGTTCAGTTGGAAGAGCAGTTGTTGATGTCAAGGAATGATCGGGATGATAGAGCGACGACGACGGCATCCCAGCCTGATTCCAAACATGCGCCTCCGGCTCCTCATCGCAGAACTTGAACTGCAGGGAGTATACATTGTATCATGGTACGTTGACGACAACTCACAGCTGCAGGAAGTATAGTACACTTATCACAATGTGTACAGGTACCGTGACTGACCCTTATTCAGCGAATGGCTGTGGTGTGTAATAAATAGTGTGAGAGCCATCAACCATGGAATCCGAAATGATGGAGTATTGCAGACCCATCGATATCTATGGATTAACCAGAATGCCAACGTTGACTCGTCAACCTGAATGTATAGTCTCAGAAGAGTATAATATGCAATATTTTTTGTAAGTTTTGCATAATCTACATCATCCTGTTTCCGTGCCAGACGTCATTATGCAAACTTACGCTGAGCCATAAACAAGCCAACTTTCGCTGCTCGCTGCATTGCCTCTCCTAGGCCTATCGCGTTTAGTGGCCTACCACCACCCGCGTCCCACCAACCATTTGGCAACCGCTCCTCTCCAAACCACTGCTCCAGCACCTGTGTGCGAATGACACCAGAGTCCTCATTTCCATCGTCGTGGGTACGCATTACACACCAAGCAAGGCCACACTCGCCAAGCGCCACCTGCTCGTGCAACTTGTTGAGCTTGTGAGCGGGGGAAAGTGCTGCTTCACGAGCAGCATGCAGCTTTCCAAGATCATCGAGTGTGACTCCATCCTGATCTTTGGATACGTTGTCGGCTGCGATCCTTCTATTGTTGGACTCCGGGGGAGAACGCGCGTGGTGTGCTAGAAGGTTGTCGGCTGCGATCCTTCTATTGTTGGACTCCGGGGGAGAACGCGCGTGGTGTGCTAGAAGGAGAAGCTGGGCAACGCGTGCTGGATCTGCAGTTGATCCAGGGGTATCTGAGTGAACCAGAGATGCGTCGTGCGCAATCTTTAGGGGCCCGGGTGTGCAGAGCAATTTAAGGTCGAGAGTCCAGGACGGTCGTGGAAGGCAAAGAAAGGAGGTAAGAAAGCTCAGAATAGCGCTTCTATGGAGAGAAGCTTGAGGATTCGATGGGTAAATAGTGAAGGTCCCGCAGGTCAGGTAGCCTACGGTAGTGAGGACCAGGGCGAGTGCGAAGGAAAGGTTGTAGACGCGTTGTACTGAGATCAGAAGGGTCCGGAATGGAATGTTTGTACCGTCTCGTGAGCTAATCACCAGTGAATATTAGAAATGCATCTAACCGAGAAACGTGGTGCGCACATGTATCCATGATTTGCTAAAGCATTCAGCGCAGGGCAAGGTGACCGACTCGAACCTGGTTGTGGCGGTACAAAAGCGAATAAATCTCCGCAATGGAAGCTTGTGGACATGTTGGAAAAGGCGTTTTAGATATAAACGCGCAGTGGAGGGCGTCGCTATGAATGCAAGAGAGTGCTGGTAAGTAGGGAAGGATGGATGAATAGGAGGAGGTCTAATATGTGCACCGATCACTCACCAGGTCGAGACCATTCATTTAATATGATCGATACCGACATTTTAGAGACTTTCCTCTATTTATAATCAACTTAAACGCAGGAGATGACTTCAGCACAGGGGGCGCTTTCCTGCTAGAGGTTAAGGTGATGAGTGGCTAGAAACATAGATTAGTCATATGAAAACAACCTGACAGTTCAGAAATACAACGAACACTAGCATGATATATAGAGAATAGGCGTTTATGCTGAGCGTTGGTAGCTGGTCCCACTGTCAACCTTCCATCAACCTTACTTCGGCATCATCCGCATGGAATTTCTCACTTAATCAAATCCAAATCGACGCCACTCATTGATCACAGATCATTGGACAATTTCTTGGAGTGGCCCGTGAATCAGGTAGCTCTAGACCTACGAGAGTCGTCCGAAGGTAGCTCCATAGGCGCGTTTCGCTGTATACTTCAGGAACCCTCTTCCCAATGATATGCACTGCTGGCACTGATTTCGAGCATTACGGCTAGATCTCTGCTGCCACTGCTTCCAGTCTAGTTTCATTGCCATAGTCATGGGTGCGTGGATATCGTTTAAACTCCTGTCTCTACTTACTATGCTTCACTTTCGAAAATATGGCCTTTGCGGAATATCATCCAACTTCTTCGCCGTTGATTATGGACGAATCATCAACAAAAATATCTGCTTGCTTGAAAATAGCATGTCCATCATAACTGGGCGGCCTGACCATGATGATCGTCATCAGAACCAGGTCCTGACAGTTAGAACAGAAGCAGCACATCTACCTGTTATCACCGCATCCGATGTGGACGTCGTTATTCTCCAGGGAAATGGCCCCCATTGGCTTGCGCAACTTTCCAATATTGTTCCCACCCATACTGGCCGTTCGCAATCGTTGTGAGGACTCCACTCGCATTGGATACGAGGACGCGAATTGTCTCGTAATCATGAACTCCTGCACCGCTCCGCGCTCGTTCCATCTCGTTGAGAATTTTCACCAATAAAACTGTTTGTGGATGAGAACTCGGGGAGACACCTTCGTCTGCCACGATAATCACGGATTCCTCAATTCTTTCGTCCCCTCCTGCGAGCCGAGAAGTCTTGTGCAGTGCCACGATACTCTCCACGTCACTTCCAAGTATACTGGAGTCAGCAAAGCCATGCAAGCTTGGATTATCTATGACGATAGAGCTCTGCGGAGAATTGAACTTGTTGAGCAGCACTTGCTTGTCTTCGATCGTTAGCCATGTGCTGATATATGCGAGGATGATCTTTTTCATCGCCATAATCCGATTCTATGGCGGTTGAGGGTGAGTTAAATATGGAGGACTACAGGCCTGAGAACCTTTTATCAATATCCAATCTCACGGCTGTACCACCCTGCTGTAAAGTTCCAACTTTAACGGACCACGGTGATCATTCAGTCGGCTGCTGTAACTTATAAGAGCTCTCCACAGTTTTTTAAAATCAATAATGTATCATCTTTTTGGCTTAGCCATGCGATCTAATCTTCGAAGTAGCACTGCACATAAGTATATTGGTCGATTAAGCGTGTCCGCGGACTGTCTATTCCATCGATCTCAGAGAACCAAAGGGCTAGCAGCCTTCTTCGGATTGCATTCTTTCTCCATGATCTTAGAAATTACAAGAGAAGATTTTTTTTATTCACCACTTTCTACGGATATGAGGTTGCAATGTAATTTTGGTGAGAGACTGCCCAAAAAAGTGACGCGATTATTTGGTCTAATTTGTCTCGGGGTCCTTTGGGGCCTTCTCTTGGGCGCTTGTACTCTGCACAGGAGGTGCTGTGCTGAATTCAACAGCAATGCACGTTGTCTTGAACCACTACCACACTGAAGCAAAATGCCTCTGATATCACGCCTGTCTCATCGCAACATTCCCAACGAGCTCCTGCATCGCATTATTGTCCAGGTCGTCTCCAACAGTGTCCACGCCATATGCATCTATCCTGGAGACGTTACGTGGGAGATGAACTCCCTTTCTACGCTCTGCAAGGTGTCTTATACATTTAGGGAAATTTCCCTAGCCTTGATCAAGCAAGCCTTCCAACCCAATCTTCGGGCAGGAGACCTCTCCAGGTGCGTCATATATCTTATATAACTATCGTTGTTTGGTAAATTCTAACCCCTAAGCAATATATTTCTCTCAATATACCAACAACTTAAACGTCTCAGATCGTTTGGGAATAGGCTCCATAGGCCGCAGAGACCCATGCCTTACTTCGAACCTCAGCCGTCGGATGCGCTCTTAATCTTTGGATATTCGCTATTCATCGCCGCGATAGACCTACGCTTCAACTCCTTTGATTCTCACCCGTCCTTATTTCAGAACACACAGGAGATAATCATTTCAGCACTCTCAACATCGTTGTTCATCTGTCCTCAGGTTCAACCTGTAGGCTTAGCAGATGTGCTTTCAGATACCATGCGAACACAAATGAAAATGGTACGCAGCGGTATGTGTATTTTACTTTTTCCCTTATAGTAGTGCTTACGTTTATGAAAGGCCTTGATACTGTACGTGCTGCAGAAAAGCTAGAACAATTAATGGAGGCGCGAACCGCACTCGAAGCTGTTGAGACTGAAGTTGAAGAAGAGGACGTAGAGCTACGGAAAGCTGTAAGTCCCTATTATTTCGAAGTAGTTTCGACTGTCTTTGATTCTAGGGACTTACAATAAAGGAAAACCTCGCTCAAATCACACACGAGGTCGAACAACTTTCAAAGGCTCATGGGGTATACACTCGCATAATTGAATTAGACGACATTTTTAGGACATCGGAGGTGAGCTAAGGAGTTCCATGTCCGTAATCCAAAAACCCACGGCGTCTAGCTCCCTGGTGTCCTCCCCGTTATAAAGAAGCTCAAGGAATTGGACCTGGAAGGTGAACGTCGCTTCGCGTCTGATATGGAAAAATTACTTCAACAATGGGCTGCTACGTCGACTTACCCTGAAGAAACCACTGTATAATGTTATTGTAACCCTCACGCTCCGTTCTTAATGTGCTGTACTATTTGATCAGGATATATGATGTTATGTGTGTTCACTCGGGACCATATCTCCAACCTTCCTCCCAGCTAATCTAAGACCAGACGTTGGTAAGCCAAGTTTTACTGCACTAGGTGCCACTGGCCACTAATATTCACGTCTTTGATAGCTCCTTATACCTGTGTCATTCTGACACAGATCTTATTATCTTTCCTGAGGAGCTATGGCGCCGTGAGCCGTTCAAACCCCATCTAGCTCCTTCTTCGCACTGTGTCGGCCGCGTTTAACCCTTCCGGCCCGGGAGCTGAACAAGTAAGGGATACGAAAGTCACAACTAGGTCATGAGCATAATTTGTGAGAAATGAGCTGATGAAGCAGGTTTATCCACTACTACTAACCATGTGGATCCAGCCATTACGAGGAAAATACCTGGTCTGGGCAATTACTGGTGAGCACCGCCGCCCGCTCGGCGATGACGTTCTGAAGACTCTTCCAATGTAGCCTGTTGCTGCCAAGGCTTTTTGCTTCTAGGTTATGATCAGGGTGTCATGTCGGGCATTGTTTGTCACCTTGAGATCTAGACGAACATTTTTAGGCCTGACGTGTTGAGTAGATTGGTGCCAACAACCAGTTCGGTGAAGATTTTGGACATCCGAATCCAACAACTCAGGGAACTATTGTGCGTTTCAAGATCTGAATCGGTCCTTTCCTTTCTTCTGCCGCTGAAATGCTATCTTTCAGGTCGCTATCTATGCAAGCTTGGGTTTTTGAATCACTCGGTTTGAACCTTACCGCTTTACCAGGATATCGGCTGCGCTGTTGGTAGTTTGATAGTCTTTTTCTTTGGAGAGGCTATCGGCAGGAAACGCATGATCATGTCTGGTGCCGTCACTATGTTGGTTGGAACGGTAAGGCTTCTCAGGTCGATTCCGTCATCATCTTCCATAATTCACATGAAATAGGCAATATTGACGAGCTCAACTACCTTGGCCCAGCTCTATGTTGGGCGCATCGTAACAGGGATCGTAAGTGTTTGATATCGATGACTCGTAGAAGTTGCTAAGCAGATGAGCAGGGAAATGGCTTCAACTCATCTTCAATCCCTGTTTATCAATCAGAAACTTGCGGAGGCAAAGATAGAGGAAAGCTTGTTTGTCTCAATTCCACCGTTACGATCATTGGGCTAGTTATCGTGAGTTGTGGATATCTTGCCTCTAGTTGTGAGAAATGCATTGCTTAATAAGGTATCGAAGGCGTATTGGCTAGATTATGGCATGAGCTTTGTGGATGGATCAATTCAATGGAGGCTACCAATCGGATTTCAGGCATTCTTTGCGCTTTGTCTCTTTCTTCAGGGACTGGTGCTACCTGATTCGCCACGTTGGCTTATTGCACATGGCTACAAAGACGAAGGAGCGCAAGTCATAGCTAAACTAGAGGAGCGAGACTCCATTGATCATCCAGATGTCATTCGCGTTGTGCAAGACATTGAGGCCTCTCTAGCCTTGGAGAGTGCTGGAGGTAAATGGAGTGGTCTTCTCGCTTTAGTTAATTCTCACTCCCAGTCGAAGGGCCGTTTAAGTACAAGGAGCTTTTGGAAGGAGGGAAGATCCAGAATTTTAGGCGGATTTGTTTGTGTATCGGGATTAACGTCATGCAGCAGTTTACTGGGTAAGGGCTTTTTTTCTTTTGAAATCTTTCATTCGTTCAAAAAAGGTTAACCCCATGCCAGAGCAAATATGATAAAGTAGGCCATCATCAAATTATAATTCTTTCGCATTTCATGGCTTCATTTACAGCTATCTAGCTCCAGTGGTGTATCAAAATACTATGGGCCTTTCTCGCAACCTTTCCCTCATCCTTGGTGGATTCACTGCTGTGACATATATGTTCGCCTCATTTATTCCTCTCTTGGTAAGCTCCTAATTTTCGTCTGACTTTGCTGAGCGTATCTTGACCTACATTTTTGTTCTTTTCAGACGGTTGACCGGTACGGCAGACGGCCCCTCCTGATGATATCTGCTTCAGGACTATCCCTTTGTTTTATACTGGCGGCAATCTTACTCTCCACAGGAACCAAGTCGGCTGCATTTGGAGCAACGGCTATGGTGTTTATCTTCCAGATTTTCCTGGGCATTGGTTATCTTCCTATAGTAACTTCTTTATCTCCTTTGCCGATTGATCACTGTTCTTATTACGGTATAGCCCTGGCTTTACCCAGCAGAGGTGTGTAATTTCTTTCACCCTATACGATGCAATGCATCTATTTAAGTCTCACAGATAAGTACCACACGCATACGCGCACGTGGTTCAGCAATTTCTAGCTTTTTCAATTGGATGTAAGCTTGTTCTTGCGCAAGATTGAGGTCATTTTTGACGGGCTTGGTTTTGACAGGTGTGTATTTGCTGTAGTAGAAATGACCCCTCCAGCGATTGCAAATATCAACTGGCGCGTCTTCATTATTTTTGCCATTTTCAATGCATGTTGGGTGCCGATCGTGAGTTTGCCTCCCTTTCATAAGCAGAACCGTCGTTTAATGACCCTCATCAGGTATATTGCGTATGTATTTCCTGCTTTTCATTTGCATTGCTTACGCAGGAATAGTTCTTCCCTGAGACGCATTCCCTAGAGCTAGAGGATATCGATGCAATTTTTGAGAAAGGGGGCATAACTGGAGGTGTGTTGGGAAGCCCTCGAGGAATGACTTTACAGAGGAAACCAAGTTCACGCATGACTGAGGAGAAGTGATCTGGTAGTCCAGATCAAAACAGCTCGATTGTATTAGTATATCCACGCGTTCCTCAAGTTGTTCTTAGAAGAAATACCTCTTGTCTGAAGTAAGCGGGGCGATTGCACAGGTTAGCGCATTTTTGATGGGATGCGTCACGTGCATCATTGCTGCCAAATATAGTACAGTTTTTTTTCGAAAGTTCTCCAGCTGACACTTTTCACTCTTCACACTCACACTATCACGACCATGTTCGCCAACGTCCTCCGTACTCAAGCACGCCTTGCATTGACCGCTTGTCGGTCTCGCGTCACATTGCCAGTTGCCCGTGCTGTTGCCGCTCGCCCCATTCCCAATGTATCGTCCATGCTGAGGACGATATCCACGTCAAGGCCTGTGTGGTACGACAATGCCCCCCGCCAACCCCGGGAACAGGAAGCATTTCCCGAGAGCAAGTCTATCTTCGTCGGAAACCTTCCTTTCAGGGCAACAGAGGCAGACTTGCGGGAGACGTTCGAAGCCTATGGACCAGTAGAAAACATTAGAATTGGTGAGTGTTTGCGCTTCTTCAATAACATGCTCACATTACTGAATGATGTGGCAGCTACTGGAAGTGACGGACGGTTACGTGGCTTTGCTCACGTTGAATTTGAGAACACCGCGGACGCAGTTGCCTTGATAGAGTCTGCTGCACAGGAGCCCATATATCTTTTGGACCGAGACCTTCGTCTTGGCTTTGCTTCGAAGCGAGCGAGGGATAGAGAACCCTCCAATACACTCTTCTTCCAAAACGTTCACCGCACCGAGGAGGAGATTCGTGATATCGCTCGTGAATTCCAGGACTCCATTGTTGCCGTTCGCTTCTGTACGTCTTTACTTTACTTTCTGTTCACAGTCACTCATCGTTGGTACAGTGAGGTCCCGTGAGACTGGGGAGGAATATGGCGCAGGGTTCATTGAATTCAGTTCCATTGAGCAAGCCACCGAGGCTCTTGCCAGACTTGAAGGTGCCGATCTTGGTCATGAGGAGACAATGCGCCTGCGCTTTGCCTCCCCTAGCAGTCGTCCTCGTCGCTCTGAGCGCTCCAACCGTTATTAGTCGATTCCCTAATCCGCACTATCTTACCTAGCTCAAAATATCTCCACCTACAGTACTATAGTCGCTATCTGTTACCCGGCCATTCTAATAATACACCACCCACAGCTCACCATGTCTTGTGACTAGTGAACGTCTGAATGGGTTGCGTTGCATTGAGCTTAGTTTTGAACTTAGTGGTAAGCAATACATCGAGGTACAAGGTCAAATAAATGAAGGACCCTCCTAATGTACAAAATACCTGGTGAAGTTGAAGTGGATACGTCGCTAGGGAAAAAATAGTAATCGCTTGCAAAAGTCCAGTTGATTACCAATGAACCTCTAGGCACGTGACAAAGAGAAAGGCGGCTTCGTTTTCAAAGATCTCTCAGACATCTTGAGAGAGAGAGGCAAGGGATAGTGTATCTTTCGAATTAAACAGTGGTTAGAAGACGAACAATATGGTACTCCCTGGTTCTTAGTAACTAGCTGAGGTTCAATCGTGAAGGGCTGCTAGATAGCTCTGCATATCGCAGTTAGCCAATGGACTGACAGTCTACGGGATTCTAAAGTCATACCTCGCGCTCCTCAAGAAACTCAAGATAGGTCAGTGCAACTGCAACCCACAAACTTGTCTCAACCCCGAGAAGTTGTTCCTCCTCTTTGTCGAACTCTATCAGACCCGTGAAGGTCCCGACTGTCAGTATCGGAGTTCGGTCATGGTATGTAAGCACCGGAGGCGGTAAAGGTGCAGAAGACGTTAATTGTGGTGCTTCTGTTGGCGACTTAGGAGACCTTGCATACGGCGGTGGAGGCAAGAGGAGCGAGGCGGCTGGGATACGAGTAAGAGTAAAAGAGTTTGAGTGAGAGGGGCGGTTATTCTTGATAACACTCAGAGCGCGCGCGAAGAACGAGTTTGACGTAGGGTGGACAACTTGTGTCGAATGAGGAGTAAGGATGAACTGTGTAGGATGAGTCTTCCATCTCCTCTGCTTAGAGGACAAATCCTTGGGCATTTCTTCCAGCTTAGCTTGGACAGCCTTTGGTGAGGGAGACTGGACAACGAGGGTTGATGGCGTAGGCGGGTATGAGTGAACGCTAGATGTGCTAGGACGTTCTGCGACAGGGTCAGCTGATGGCAATGCGCTACTTTGGCAGTTGAATGAGAGGGCTGCATCTGCATATTGCGGTGACGTCCTTGGAACAGGAATCAATGGAACGAATACGCCTGGCGGAAACGACGGTGCTCGAAGACGAATGTACCATCCGCGCTTTGGGCGATGTATAGTCCAGCAAAGAGTGCTAGTAGGATTATGCTGTATCCAAGTTCAACACTGGAATTGTATTGTTCGAGGCCACTAACCACAACATGTTCGATGATCTCTTCGTCACTGAGAAACCGTTCCTGAATCAGCGTCAAGTGACCTGCATATGGGTAGCCTCGGAAGTCTGCAAACCTTGTACCAAATGACCTCTGCAGACCCTTCTTTCGAAACATTGACTCTCATGTCTGAAATCACGTCGGAGCTAGGGTTTTAAAGATCATCAACTCTGAACGGACTGTAATAATATTGATCGCGTGCCTCTGGACTATAAGCCGAAACGGATTGAGTTTTTCAGCTTGAACTGTGGTTGAAGAGCTTGAGGGTATAGATTCTGTCATGGTTGGCGAAGAAAAGCGACGACCAGCGTCGATAATTTCAATGATTATGTTGTCAATCAAGTGGGAGTTTGCTAAGTTGATCTCAAGGCTGATGCCAAACAAACGCCTATGCATGTCTGATGTGTATGCCTTTCTGTCAAATGCTCTCTCCTGAATCCGACTTTATTCTTACGTAAAACGCCAGCCATGTCTGCTCCTCACAGCCTCAAGAGGCTTTACCAGTGAAACTCAGCCACTTATACGAGTCCAATCTGTATCCTCACCGGCACCCATGGGTTTAATTCGCCAAGTGATCATTGCTGTTGTTGTGGGCACAACTTATCGCCTGCTTTCTGCAATCTTCCAGGTTGTCTGGAAAGTATGGAGCAGTCCTTCCCGCTTTACCAAATGGCACGTTAGAGCATGTCTTGTTCCGGATGATATTCTCACTACATTCACTCCATCTCGTGAGGCCCTCCTACTTGCCGTCGCCAGCAGCACATCCGAGACGCCCGAAGAAACGTCTTTCGCCCTTTTTACTCATTCGGCTCCAGTTGGCCTTTTTAATCTTCCGGGCGGACCTGGCCTTCTATTCGTCGCAATCGACGTCATCGGCCGTGCAGTCCTAATTAAAGCGGAAGACGCTCTTGGCTTTTTAGGCCTCTCACGGTTGGCTTTAACGTTGCCACCAACTCAAACTTCGCGGAATACCTGGGTCGTCAAAGGGTCCACAAGCAACCAGCTTGTACATCGACTGTTCCTCAGTCCGAACCGTGGAATGACACCGCACGAAATTAGTATTCAGGGTTTCACCCTTCAGTCGAGGGAATTGGCGATTCCTGTTCAAGAACATAAGCAACTTCCCATGCCTTTGTGGGAATTGACGGCCCTTGCTTTGGAAGCGCGAAGTGTTGAAGGTGTTGGTGGTCTTAGAGATGAGGCGATGTTGCGGAAAGTGAAAGAGATATTGGCGTAGGGGATACTGTATGAGACTCTGTGAATTCGATTGATTATCTTCGTTTCTATCTAATTTTTCACAGAAATGGCAAGTTAGAGACTTAAAATCTCACGCGACGTCTGAATATCACTGCGGCAGGTTTGTAAAGAGTCCGATAACTACCCATTGGCGTGCCTGCGCGATCTGAATGAAATCCGCCAACAAGACACAATGCCGGGCTACGAGGTGATAGGCTTCGCGTGTTGTTTCGATTCTGAGAGGTACGTATTTGACCTTGTCACCAGCGCGATCCTTGAACCATCATACTAGGCATCCAGCCTGAAGGTATGACCTATGTATACCAAGATATCGATTCACGTTAAAAATATCCTCGATTAGATATATCATATCGATATGGACTCAGAGAAAAACGAAGCTTGTTCACTTCCAGCATCTGGCGTCGATCAAGCATACTGCAATGTATCTGCACTTGAAGGAGGTTTTTAGACCTTCATCGTGCGCACTAAGCTACAAGTGTCACTTCAACGGAGGCCGTCTCCACTCCATCCTTGGCCTTTCTTTTCCGACATTCGACGAGAAGCGACAACTTCTTGTTTGATCTCGGCATGCGCAAAGATTAGGATACTGCCTATTCTCCAACCCTAGTACAGTTAATTCCCGCGCTCGCTAAACCTGAAATACCCCAGGATGTCGCAGACTCACTTGCCGAAGGTGGATTTTACCCCTCCGACATATCCACAATATGTCTTTCGCATGTTCATTTCGATCATGTGGGTGATGCAAAACTTTTCCCCGAGAGTATCTTTCTTCTCAGGGAAGGCGCAAAATGCCTCATGAACCCAGAGCACAAAGATCCATTGATAATTCAAGATGTGCAAGTGTCTTCCAATCGCATTCAGTGGCTCTCGACCGTAGACTGGCAGCCGCTGGGCCTCTTTCCCCAAGCACTCGATTTCTACGGTGATGGAAGTCTCTACATCATTGATGCAACCGGCCACCTTGCGGGCCATCTCAACATCCTCGCGCACGTCTCCGCAGATGGATCCTGGATCTATCTTGCAGGTGATAGTGCGCACCACTGGGACCTAGTTACAGGGAAAGGAGAGATTGTGGTGAATGAGGGACAGTAAGGCTTCCTTCGATGTGCACATGCTGACAAGGGAGAGGCGGAAGCACACCTCGTACGCGTGAGGAAGCTTTTGGGGATGCCTCGCGTCAGGGTGCTTATTTCACATGACACCCCGTAGTATAGTGCTAACAAGGGAGATAGATCCCTGGCCTGGAAAGATACCAGTTTTGTAGAAGCAATAGAACACATGTAGAATGTTACTAACGTTCATGCCAATGTGAGGAAGCACAAGCACTGGCTGAAAACTGCTAGATGACCCCATAGTGTGCGCACTGTAGACTTCAATCAAATCGACAGTCACGGATGCACGAGGTCTTCCTTGCAGACCCTAAACATCCTGGCCATATGAATATGTGTAACCTTCTTCCTTCAGGTCCTCTAAAGGGAGGTGTACTCAATAATGGATGTAAAGCATCAGGTAAATGAAAAGGTTTGTGTTGTTCATCCAGCTGAAGTTGAGGACAATGGATGTATGGTAGTTTGTGATTCCGTTGAGTTCACGGGCTTGAATAATGGCAGAGAGAAGAATAGCGAATGCTGTGATCAAGATGGTTCTGGATTGCGTCTCGAGCCCCTCGAGTGCAACAGGAGTGACCTTGCCATCGTTGAGAAGTGCAACTACGGCTGATACGAAACTGAGGAGGTTCTGGGCATAGATGGCGGTTTGTACACCAGATATATCTGGATTAGCTGGGAAGCAGAGATTACCTACGATCATTGCGAAGCTGGGCATGATAATGAGCGCAAGATTCAGCTGAGAGCGTTGGAAAAGCTTCAGTGGAGGGGATATGGGGATGATGAGAGAACGAGAGAAGGTTGGGAACCGCACAGCATGCCTGCTGTTGTTCTATGCCTGCTGTTGTTCTATAACACAATCAACATTGGGTCAACATCCTCAATATTGGCACTGACGTCACAATATACCCTCCAGACCCACAGCAAGGGTACGGGTATGGCGAGGGTCACAATATAACGACCCGTACCCTTACCCACACTGACCCGTTTTACCTGTACCCGTGCTAATCACTACTTGAAACCACTATACAGGGCTCAGAGGCGAGCAGCTAACTTGAGAGGTGAGTAGTGATGGGTACAAATCATTTAGTCTTTGGTATATGCACTGACACGATTCACGCGAAGAATGCTGTACATTATCGACGGAGGGCAGGAGGTCCGCATGAGGGCAAATCGAGTCCATAGTACGTCCCCTGTCCTTGAGTTTAACCTTTCCTATTGGAGCTTACTGCCATAATGTCGACTTAAAGTGACCCTACGACGGAGAGAATTGGGTAGCGGGACTCGTGAGGCACCAGGTTTGTTCGCCGGCGCGGCTTCAGACAAAGAAACACGGTATACGTACGCCTTGTGGATGCTAGTCGACAGATAACTCATACGCACAATTTCATGGTTGGCTACAATAGTTTAAACAGGTAGAGTATAAAGCGTTACGAGGAAGTAGAGTGAACCGAACCAATAATATTGAAGGATATCGATGATGCAGTGGGAGATCATGACTTGTGAGGCGCTCGTGAGGATAGGTACGCTAACGGCCTACATATCGGTAGGAAGATTAAGGAGACGCCCTGCCAAATACTGATGAGTATAATAACACTTCTTCATAAGACGCAATAGAAGCACCTTCCATTCCACCAGCAACCACAATGACCTCTCCCGATACATGCCCAGATATGCGGGGAGAAGCCAGCACGATTACTTGATTAGCGATATCGCTTGTTAAGGCAATTTTCTTTAGAGGGATCCTTTAGATATGTAAGCGGGCAATCACTAACAACTAGTAAAGTCATGGTAGAAACAAGCATACGTGGCTGTTGTGCGATACACCACCCCTGGGTCATTCAACGCGTCCGTTATTTTAGGCTAACACATTTTCATCTGAAATGGCACATCGGATACAAATCATGGAATCTTACTGTTTTCACCCATCCTGGCGCGACACAGTTGACTCGACCCTTGGGAGCGATCTTTACAATTTCGTTCTTGAGCGTCAATGTCAACCCATACATCATTGCTTTAAATCTGGTTTAGATACGGTGGATCCAGTGGGAGTCTAAGGGGCCTTACCACTCTTCGACGCTGCGTATTCAGCATGCCCTGCTTCGCCTATTCAAAAGATACAATCTGAAAACATTCGGGGTTGGACAATTCGAGGATACCCTACCGAATTTGCCGGCGGTGCTGCCAATAAGGACAATCGATGCGCATTCCTTGAGGTTCTCAGAAGAAGCCTGGATGCCCTTGAGGAATTCGCGACAGACAAGGAACGATGTAGTCAGATTGACATCGACTGTTGATTTCCATTGATCGAGTGACATCTGAACTACAGGTACATCTGCAGCAGGACGAAATCCGTGATTCACGATAAGAATTTGTACAGGACCAAAGGACGATGCAGCTTCGTTGAACAGCCGAGTCACGGCATTCTCAGCTGTAAGATCAGCTTGAATAGCTTGTAATTTCTCTCCGTAATGAGCGAGGAGCGATTGTAGATTCTTGTTGCTGGAGTTATAGTGTGCAGTCACTTTAGCGCCCTGTTCTATAGTCGTTATTCGTTCAGTAAATGAAACCGACAGTTTAGCGGAACCCATTCACGTAGGAAAATATCGGTGATATCTTGCCCGATGTTACCATTTGCACCTGCAGGAATAAATCAGTACGGCTCGTCGAGATAAACTCACTGAAATGGTTACCAGTAACAAGGACGTGCACGTCTTTCAAGTCAAGGTCCATGGAATTTCAGTTGTTAGGGATAACTAGCAGTCGTTGGATAAGCGCACATGATGATGATGCAAGTAGTAACACGGAGGAGATCGGCCCGTATCCTACATCTGTAGGTATGCTTCAAATGCTTTCCCTCCGTATTTCCCAAATGGCCATTGGAACCCTGGGAATAATCACAGCTCCTGACACTCTAGTTTTCACTGGCAAGCGTGGGTGAGCTACTATGCAGATATCTGTATAAATACAGACAGGTCCACGTAGTCTGATCTCAGCCTCAACTCTGACTGAACGCCCAAAGTAAGTAGACTGAGCATACATAACATGTACATAATTTAGATGAGAATACCTTGAACAGACATCAACATGGCGGATAAGACTTGCTCACTTCCGGCACCTGGTGCCCATCAAGCATACTGCAATGTATCTGCGCTTGAAGGAGGTTTGTTAGATCTCAACCCAGCACACTTCACTACAAGCATCACGACACCGGAGACGATCGTCGTCCCCTCTCTGGCCTTTCTTCTGCAACATTCGAATAATAACGACAACTTTTTGTTCGACCTCGGTATCCGCAAGAACTGGGACACCTATCCCCCAGCGACGTTGAAAGTTGTTGTTGACTTCGCCAAACCTAATGTTCCCCAGGATGTTGTGGAGTCACTTGCCAAAGGCGGGCTTTCTCCTTCCGACATCTCCACAATCTGCCTTTCACATGCCCACTTCGATCATGTGGGAGATACAAAGCTTTTCCCTGATAGTACCTTCCTTGTTGGTGAAGGGATTGAACGCGCCATTAGCTCAGAGTATAATGATCCCCTGGTCCTTAAAGAGTTACCAGCTCCACACGATCGCACGAATTTGCTCTCTACAGCAGATTGGCAACCGCTGGGTCCGTTTCCGCACGCCCTCGACTTCTACGAAGATGGGAGCCTGTATATCATTGACGCCGCAGGGCATCTTCCTGGTCATATCAACATCCTAGCGCGCACGTCCGCAGATGGATCGTGGATTTACCTTGCAGGTGACAGCGCGCATCATTGGGACCTCGTTACAGGGAAGGGAGAGGTTGCAGTGCATGAGGGAAAGGAAGGATTCTTCAGATGCGCATATGCTGACAAGGCAGCGACTGAGCAACACCTTGCACGCATGAGGGAGATTTTGGGAATGCCTCGCGTCAGAGTGCTTCTCGCGCATGACGTATCGTGGTATAGCGCTAATAAAGGAGGTCCCGCGTTCTGGCCTGGGAAGATACCAGGTTTGTAGTACATAGCAAGGACGTACCAGTTCCCCTCGGAATACATGAACACCTTTGATGGCCATGAGGTTTCTGACATCGGCGGCCTTGAGTGTGTCCTTCAAAGGTCAAACACGCCAGCACAACGCCAGCATGCAACATGGGTCCTTCCTAGAATCTTGGGTAGAGTTCGAAGCGATGAAAAGTCCTCGATCGCCGTGAAGAACAGAGTATTTATCCTCGGGAAACGTAAGGGCGCTGATTAACCTATAGCAAGTATTCGCAGTTCGAAGTCTAATTCACGTCATGATGGAACACAGAGTGTCATTGTCCGTTCAACGCGCTTGCCGGGTGGCCACACTTGAAAAACTTCACACGTGAGGAGGACGCGTTTTTAAACTCCGCTCATTGTCGGCTATCGGGTTCGAACCACCTTGTCTCAACATTTTACTACTACCTCGCCCAACTCCTGCAGCCTTCTTCACATCATGGTGAGTAGCATGCACGACAGCATCTCAGAACTCCCTCTTTAACTCATTTCTCCAGTCTCTTGCACCTGCAGCCCTCCGCCGCGTGATGCGTGAAATTACCGAGCTCAAAAAGAGCCCACCTGAAGGCATTCGTATTCAAACGAGCGAGGAAGACATCTCAGATGTGACTGGAATCATACAAGGGCCCGGTGAGTTCATGGAGCAGGTCGTCGCGTGTCGACGCGTCGCACCTTTGTTGAGCATCAGTCCGATGGCTGACCAAGCTTGATTTGTCTTCTCCAGAGGGCACACCTTACGCAGGTGGCTACTTCAAGGTGAAATTCAGGTTTACAGAGGAATTCCCGGCTGCGCCTCCCAAGTGTGAGCGAACATATTCACCGTCTGTAGATTCGAATTTTACGTTTTAAATTACAGGTTGGTTTGCTACCAAAATCTTCCACCCGAATGTTTCGAACGCTGGCGAGATTTGTGTTAACACCCTCAAGAAAGACTGGAAGTCGACATACGGCATTGGTCACATACTTGTTACAGTGAAATGTCTTCTCATCTATCCCAATCCCGAATCGGCGCTCGATGAGGAGGCGGGCAAGCTTTTACTGGAAAACTACTCCAGTTACTGCGATCGAGCAAAACTTATCACTAGTGTCCATGCAACGCCCAAGAAGCGACCAGTTGAGTTCGATACACCTCCTGCTGAAGAATCTTCGAATGCAGAAGCATCGCCCAATACCGCCTCAACCTCACAAGCCGCCACCGCCACCGCACCGCATCCAACAACACCCACTGCGTCAACATCGCCGCCCACACTATCTCTCCCAGCTACCACTCCTAAATCTACCACTCCTGCACCGTCGCCGAAAGTTATTCCTGGGGAAAAGGAGAGGGTAGCATCTCCCAACAAGGAACGCCATGTATCGCCGTCGCCTCTGGGAACCGCTGATTCCAATGTTGGTACCAAGTCAAGCCAAACAATGGGGATGGGGATGCCCTCCGCACCTGCTCTTGGGGGCACTAAGGCTGTGAAGAGGGCAGCAACGGGCGGTACGGTGTCGAATGCTGAGAAACGGAAGAAGGCTTTGAAGAGACTTTGAGGGGTATTCACTTGGTATTTGTTTAGCCACTGCCTGTACACGCATGATGGTTTATCTGTTACTTTTTAATTGTGTTATATATGGATATTATGTATCATAGAGGTGGCTAGTAGGTATATATATCCATCTCCTCGCCGTTTTACCTCTAAAAAGTTGTGATGCGACTGTCCTCGCGAAAAGCACGCGTATCGCTTACATTATTGCCACGAAATAAAAAGACCAAACATTTCTGGTTTATCTTGCCACTCAACATCTTTCACGATGGCCATTTCTACTGACCTATTTTCTCTCGTTGATTTCTCCAAATCATCCTTAACTCTTTCCTTAGCTTCTATCGCCTTTAACCCGACGGCATGGAACATTGTGGCTCGGAATGGTACGGCGCGTTACTCGAAGGTCCATCTAATTGCTCACAGCTATTGAAGAGTACAGGAATAAAACGATTACGCGTATTTTTGGTGGAAGTGCTCGAGCAGGATGCTATTTTCTCGCGGTTATGATTTTCTCCTTTGGTATCTTGCGAGATTCTCTGTGAGTCGTGATTGCGCTTGTCCCGATTTACACCACTGAAGCGAACTTCCTTTTTATAGATACCAATGCGCTCTCGAAGACCAGCCTAGGAAGGCTCTTCTCCCTGCACCTTTTAATACCCTCGTCCCTGCTGCTCTCTTCATCGTTGGACAAACCTTCGTCGTCACCTCGACATGGGCTCTGGGTGTCACTGGGACTTTCCTTGGAGATTATTTCGGTATCCTTATGGACCACCGTGTCGAAGGGTGCGCCATAATTTTTGCTTTGGTAGCAGACACTAGCTCATTTCCATTCTACGACAGCTTCCCCTTCAACGTCCTCCGGGACCCGATGTATGTTGGAAGCACCATGTGCTTTGTCGCAGGCGCACTCTGGTAAGTGCTTTTACCTGTCCGTCTTATCGTCCCATCTCAATATGCGTAGGTATGAGCGCCCTGCTGGCCTGCTCATTTCCTTCTATGTCTACATAGTCTACCTCATTGCTCTGCGTTTCGAAGGGTGCGTGAATCCTTATTAAGCCAGTACTCGCTTCTCAAATAAACCTACAGTCCTTTCACTGACATGATATACTCCAAACGCGAGGAAGCCTCGAAGAAGCAAAAGTAGTCTCTCACTACATACCCTCACGAACACGTCACGGCACGACATTTAATGACTCTCATCAGTTAACAGTACATGCTTTTCGAGGGGCTTCTGGGTCTTGAGTTGATTTCTTGTACTCTAGAGTCTGTATTTTACTCTCTTCCCATTTCCCTTTGTCGCGGGTTTCAACGCCAGCAAACACTCCTAATTCACATTACTATTATTATACAGTATGAATTGGGGAATTGCATCATCAGCAGAATTAACAAAGGGTGCTCCCTAAGGGCTGAATTGGTATTTCGAAACTACTCGGTCCCAAATTGCCTTGGTATCCATTGTAGCACCAAGCCTGGCTGCCAGTAGAAATGTGCCACTTAATTTGCTACGAGAGAATGAGCACAGAAATAAAAAAAAAGGTCACAAGAAGCAGTCACTGACCGGTTGAGACTGTACGTTTCTCGCGGCGGCGGAGTAAGCCTATTCATAAGCATCACAGGAATTTGAGCACGAATGTCGGCAGTGATGTCGGTCCAGGTGGACCCTGGACCGAAGTTGAAGGGCTGCGGCGTCGATGCTTTGAATGGTGTCGCCAGACCAATCATTGAGTTTACATGTGCATCAAGCATAATCTGTAGTGGATAAGAGCGGTGGTGAGCAGAATCAAGGGCGAACATTTGGAGGAGCTATTTTCACCTGATTCTCTTCACCAGTTAAATACCCCAGTTTCAGACTCCACTCGATGCAGGCGTCGCGGTCTTCAGCAGCGGCTGCTTGAAGGAGATGAAGCCATTTGTCCATGAACTCCTTCGAATATTCTCTCGTCGCACCAAAGTCGACCAGCTCGATCTATGCATCATCCAGTGAGAGTCAAATTCCTTGATGCCTTGTGAATGGAGAGTAGCCTTACCGTCCGAGTTTGCGCATTCCATAGGAAGTTAGACCAATTTGGATCTGTCTGCATGGCTCTAAACTCAAAGAGTTCTTTCAGACATAGCTCCAATACTCGAGCTGCAATCTATGATAGCAGAATTGGTTTAAAGCGAGTGAAAAAGAAAGGTCGTTGGAACGCACGTCGTCTCTATCCCTCTTGCTCATACCGCTAATGTCAGCATCTCCGACACTAGCTCCTCGGACTCGTTCCATCACCAATACAGACTTCGTACTGCCGTCCCATACCCAAGGGACCTTGAATCGAGGGTCATTCCCTAGGCACTCGGGAGAACCAAACTTTGTCAAAAACGAAGCTTCGCGTCTATAATCGCACTCGTCCGCTAGCTCATCTTTAAGGACCTGTGGGGTGGAGACCATCACTGCACTGAGAACATACGGAGTCAGTTAGCATACCTGAACGCTACGGTCCAAGAAAAGTCCTTTTGGGAGCAGCCGCCCAGCTGTGAGGAGGACTTTGATGTAGCTGAGGTCACTATCTATCGAATTCACGATGTTGGGAAACTGGACTTTCACAGCGACGGGTTCGGGACGTCCTGTTGGAGATGCAGAGGCTGCTAGGACAGCGGCGTGAACTTGACCAATGGAGGCTGCAGCGAAAGGCAGACGTTCGAACGATTCAAAAGATTGCAACCAGTCTGGGCCGAGAGAGCTGGACATAACTTGCTGGATTGGGGTGTGTTAGAATATGGTGCGTGGCCGAAGGTGACATGGCAAACCTCCATTTGCCAGTCAGGCATGTAGTGAGCGCTATCCTGTACTCTCCGAAAGATTTGGTCAACTTCTACAGGCAAGACGTGGGTATCTAATGAAAAGTTAGCTTCATATATTCAAAGACGTAACCAAAGAGAAGGACCTTGTATACTAAGGAACTGTCCAAGTTTGAGCGCAGCTCCTCTCATTTCGGATAGTTTGGAGACAAGCCGTCTGATATTGGCTTCCGACATGAAGACTGAAGATTGACCCTCTGAGGATGCGCTACCTGTGCGACGGAGGAGTTCAGATGCGGCACCATACCCAAGGGAAGCTGCGAGGCCTAACAGACAATGAATATATAACTTTTCAAGACACAGACAATGGATACGCACCTCCATAATGAAATAAGCGTCCTATACGCGACGATGGAACTTTGGACGACTGGAGATTGCGCACGGGGGTAATAAATTCATCTGAAGATGAAACGGGTTGTGTTTTCTCGGGAGCCTAAGGAATTGATTGGCCGGACAGTAATAAAGCCCCAAAGAATGACGTACCTCTTCCAATAAAACCGTCGGGGTGATATTTTCTTCTGTCGCATGTGAAGGGGGGGATATGGTTTCCAATACCGCGCTCTGCTCCGAATAGAGATTTCCCTCTGCGTCCTCCGTTCGTTGAGGGATGAAAGGCGTGTCATTTGGTTTGTCTTCCAGTTCTGCCAGGACATCAGCAACAAGCACTGTAGGCTCCTGAACGTGTGTTTCTGTGACAATAGATGGGCCCTCTTTCAGAGGTTTAACCTTTTTTTCCGCCAATTTCTCAAGGACGATAGAACTGGTCTTCGACGCGTTTATCGGTTTTTGTGGTCGCGTCCTAGCCGAATCCGACCCTACGGTTTCCTGTCGACGTCGCAACCATACAGCAGCATTTGGCGCAACCTGGGTAGCTCTATGATGGGCAACATGAGAGAGGATGTTGGCAGCTGAGCATAGCACGCAGAACCAGTTGTACGCCGGGCTAGGCGGCATGAATCTGGTTCCCACATTTCCAGGGGGTGATTTTCGGCACTGGCGTTATTTGGCTGCGGCGTTGATGCCAAAATTATGATTGGTGTTAACACACGTTGGCTTGCATCTGTCATTCTCAAAGCCACACCTATATCTTTGGAGTCGCTATGACTCGGAGTCTACCTAGTCCTGATTAATAAACAGATGGTTTTAGGCGTCCTGAAGAAGTGTGTACCGTCCCAAGCAATCAGAAGAGTCGCCGTCTTCGAAGACGCGCCATTCGCCATGAGGGGTCCGCGAAAATCTGTTATATTCGAAGGAGTATTGTAGCTGCAGCATGCGGTAGGCTGTGAGTAGTCCTCTGTTCTTGTGTTTCCTACCATCTAATTCTCGTGGAGATGCTCTTTGCGTATCATTCACGCCACGGTATTGAATCGAAAATCATCCATATTTCCTGCGGTATTCATCTACGCCGTTAGTTTCTTCTCTTGATAAAATATTAGACCATCACTATGGTACGTACATACACTTCCATTATGGCCGTGATCTCATTGATCCTCACCTTTGTTAGGAGAGAGGCACCTTGCCCGGATCCCAATGCCTGTTCTGAGAGGCTGATATCAAGAGAAAATGTGTCACATACAGTAGGCGATAGCTTGCACATGTCTTCGCTGTAAACTACTGTGCTCTAGACACCTAGTGACGGCAGTGCAACTCCACAAGATGTCAGGAGGGGCATCCGAATGGTGGTCCGAACTCGACATGTAATGCTCTAGATAAGCATCCTGATTACCGCAAGTCTTTCGAGGAGTTCAATCGTTCAAACGTGAGTTGGTCAAATGGAAGCCTAGCTTAGTGGTTCACTGTCTACGTGAGTGGAATTGCCCAGATATTGACCATGATTTACGATTGCAAAGGACGGAGAAAGTCACCGAATGGCAAAGGGCCTGGGCGCTATGGGCGCAATACAGGTATGGATTCTCTACTTCCACAGATTTCAAGACGCACATGCTTTGTTCATTTTTGGCTGACCAAGTGTGATACTTAGGCCAAACGTACGGCCTCACACGGCTCGCCATATTTCAAAGACGCACACGCTTCGTTCGTTTTTGGCTTACCAAGTGCGATTGATACTTAGGCCAAATATGCGGCTTAACACGGCTCGCAGACCTGGCTCCACATCAGCCGTTGCATTGGCATGTCTGGAAGGAAAAGCTAACCAAAGGCAGACTTGACATGCTAAATATACCTGATGTTCACTCGTTGGCAGACTATTATTACGATTTTCGGAATTTGGTAAGTGGCGAGTACATTATGAGCACACTCATTCCTAGAACTCACACATTCTAGTAGACATTTTAAACAATATCTATGCTAGAGGGCCTTGTCCTATACTGTCTAAGCGCGTAGTTCCTCTGTGTTTGCGCCACTCCTTGTTCTCATGTTTCAGTCTAAATAGCTATCATTATTATGATCTTCTTAGCCGTTCAAGCCCGTGTAGGTTTTTTGCTGAGTAAAATGCAGTCTCCTGCCTCGGACACTGGGTAGGGCGCCCCAATACTTGTCTTCTGATCACAGCATGCTTGGTATTTGCCGGTGGCCCTGACCAACTATGCGGGGAAGGATTGACTATTGGGCCGTCACTTCTTCCGTGTTTTGAAGGGCAAGGCTTACAGAGGTCGTATGTGCCATTTTCAATTAATTACTCTGTTGCTTACTGAATTGGCAGTTCCGACGGTGCGATTTTGGATATAAAGGTGTGTACATGAACGACTCCCTTCATCTCTCATAAATCAGCGAGACCTCTGCACACAAACTTCAAGCACCATGTGTTCTTTAAACAAATTCAGCATTATCCTTGCCTTTGCTTCGGCAGCCGTCGTACAAGGAACGAATGTTGTATGTCAACGTTTATCTTTAATGAAGTCAATTACCGACATTTTCTTCGAGCACGCTAACGATGGATGTATTCTCGTTTCCAACACCGCCGTCTGTGCTCCAGGATTTGTCAGCATCACCACAGGCTCTGCTACTGTCTACGCTCGGTTCAACGGCGGGGATACTGCTGACCAATTTGTTGTCCCAGGGTGCCAGCTTGATGCTACCTGGCCTGCGAACTATGGGGATATCTTCTTCGGCGATGATAACTGTCTCTATGATTCGAACGGTACGGCTAGTACCCTGATAAAATTGCATCAGGTATTAAAATTTGGATTCATATTGACATTTATTTTTGATTGCAGGGCAGAACATCGGTGGACAGTGCTGCAACATTGGGACTGGCGGATCCCAGTTGGTTCCCAACCCTTACTATAGGGGCTGAGGGGTGCAAAGACGAGAGTAAACACGTCCAAGTTGTACTAAACGTATATGCATGCATAAGAAATTCAGAATGATAGCTGTGACATCTAAGCGATGTTGAAGGTTATGTTAGCCAGCCTGCAGCCGTTCACTTGAACTCCAGAACTCACTAACACATGTCTGTCTTTATTATCCCTAGTCACTCGATTCTTCATGGGCACTTGAACGCCTTCAACATCGTGATAGACCTAAAAGCCTATTAATGCACATGTTCGCGATGGGGAGAGAAGAAAGCTTCGGGCCGTTGAAAGCCGAGGCGGAAAATTAAATCCTCCACACTGTTCCATTACAATCAGCTACAAGTAAACTTCTCCTCATGGAACTTGGCTTGGAAGACACACACGTCCTTGTTACCGGTCAATGTTTTCCGCCCATATATCTCGGTTTACGCTCATTTGATTTGTCTGCAGGAGCGAACGGCGGCATCGGACTGGAAATTACTGATGTTTTCCTGCGTAAATGAATTCAGTTCGCTAAATTTCATTTTTCACCTAATAAATAAGCCTACAGAACAGGGCGCTAAAGTGACTGCACACTATAATTCGAGCAACAAGAACCTACAATCGCACCTGGCTCATTATGGGGACAGATTACAAGCTCTTCAAGCTGACCTAACTATCGAAAACGCCGTTACTCAGCTTTTCAGCAAAGCTTCATCGTCTTTTGGTCCTGTACAAATTCTCATTGTAAATCATGGCATTTGGCCTACCACAGATCAACCTGTGGTTCAAATGTCACTCGATCAGTGGCAGTCAACGCTCGATGTCAATCTCACCGCATCATTCCTTGTTTGCCGAGAATATTTGAAAGGTCTTCAGCCTTCCTCTGAGAGCCTAAAAGAATGCGCCTCGATTCTTTTCATCGGAAGCACCGCAGGAAAATTCGGTAGGATCTGCTCAAAATGTGGCCTTCCAGATGGGTACTGAAGTATTGACCTTTTATCTGGATGCTAGGCGAAGCTGGGCATGCTGATTACTCTGCATCAAAGAGTGGTAAGTTTTCTTTCCAATCCTCTCAACTTCTTATGTGACTCGGATTTTAAGCAATGATGTATGGATTGACATTAACACTGAAAAACGAAATTGTCAAAATCGCCCCAAAGGGTCGAGTCAACTGTGTCGCACCAGGATGGGTGAAAACAGTGAGTTTCCATGCTTTATTGTATCCACGTTGGACGAGAGTTAAACATTAATTTGTTAGCCTATGGTAACTGATGCGCTGAATGACCCGACAATTGTGTATCGTGCCACGGCCACGTATGTTCAGGCTGTCTTCTCTATTGTCAGCAATTTCTTTGACATGCCAACAGGACCCCTCTTAAGAAGGTTGCTTTGACCAGCGATATTGCAAACCAAGTAGTTATGCTATCTTCGCCTCGCATCTCTGGGCACGTATCTGGTGAAGTAATTGTGGTTGCTGGTGGAATGGAAGGTGATTGTCTTGTATGTTCTGAAGAAGCGATTTCATTCTGATAAGTACTTGAAAGGTCGTCTGCTAAATCTTCCCACTGAGATGTAAGATATAACAACCTATTGCGATTAAGATGGAATCGTGCCATGCAACCTGAAATCCCTCGAGCTTGCTCCCACTGCAATATTGATCGTGCCATCTGGCTTACGCCAGCCCTGACCAACAACGTCCCAAATCGACAGCGAGTGACGTGAAAGATCAATAGTGACACTCTTTGTCTGGCCGACTTGCAAGTGTATGTCGGAAAACCCTTTCAAAATTGACGGTGGCTCCCCTGAAGACGCTGCCATTTGTACATATAGCTGGGGTATCTGTAGAGACTATTGATAATAGGTTCGACGTTGACTGAAGAGAGAACCTACTTCGCCTCCCGCAACCGAGCCAGTGTTCTTGATATCGAAAGTAACTTTGAATGCAGGCGCATGCAACCTGAGTTTATTAGCGTTAGATATGCCGACGCCATGCTATCAGAAATGTACCATAGGGCTGTCGATGAACCGAACTCCGTTGGGGCCGTTTGGCCTGCATCCCAGGTTTGCTGTTGCGCACGTTCACTCGAACTTGAGGTGGGATTGAGTTTAGTTATGCGAAGGTTGCTATACGTGAATTCGGTGTAACTGAGACCAAAGCCAAACTCAAAGCGAGGAGTAATGTTATGCTACAAGTGAAATGAGTTTGTTCAGTTTCGCGTTTTTTTTTTGGTACACTCACAGCATCAAATCCACGATAACCAATAAGTAATCTGGTGCGGGGTGAAATGAACACGAGTTACCCATATATCAAGGTAAAAAAGGTACCCTTCTGTGTATGGAACCTGGAGAATGGTTCCAGGCGTGCCGCCACGAGTGACCTGGGCAGAGTAATCACTGATATTCTTTGCGATCGTATATGGAAGCCGCCCAGTTGGATTCCAGGCTCCATATAAAACGTCTGAAATCGAATGGCCAGCCTCTTGACCTGGTGCACCAGCCCATAGGAGCTGAATTAGTCTATGTCAGCTGGTAAACCTTGCCCTATGATAGTAACTGACGGCGGTAACATTCGGATGGTCAATCCAGGGCTCTACAATAAGTTGACCAACACTGTTGACTATAACAATGGTGTTGTTGTTTTGCGCTGCTACGGCTAAGATGAGGTTGTCTCCGCCATGCCACGCTGTAAGGTTCGTCCTATGGAAAGTTAAATACCTTGTTGACCTAACATTTAGTTCACAACCTACCTGTCGCTACCTTCACTGGAGTCCGAGTTGACGAAGACAAGGGCGGCAGATGCACCAATAGCCATATTACCAGCTCGCGCAACGTTAAAGTCATCAAAAATCCATGATACGGTGGTACGATCCATTCGCGCGCGTGCTTGTAGTGCCTCGTAAGGCTGCATATAGATTTTATGCGGTCAGAAAAGCCTTCTGAGTATCACGAGCCATTTGTTGACGCACAGATATCAGATATGTGAAATTCGCTGTTCTATAAAGAAATTCAGTCGTGTACTGTCTGAGTTAACTGTGTTTGCTTACCCACTCCCTCCGCCCATGGCCAGAATACCATCGTTCCCGGATTGATCCCTGAACGCGTTGGGTCCGGCCTCACGCGCAGGACCAGCATCGCTTCCAGCTAAGAAGATGCTTCGAGGACGGTTCAAGGGTAATGCACCATTCACATTCTTGAGTAAGACAGTGCTCGCAGCACCGATGGTACGCACGACTTTGTAGTGGTCATCCTGAACATCGATATGCTCATTTGTTGCTATGTCACCAGGGTTGTTGGCGTTGAAGCTGACTTGGGGGTAAGATGGGGAGTCTTGGTGAAGATAGTACCACCCTGCCAAAATACGTGTCTATTATATTGGAGAGTGTACGTCAAGTAAGTCTGAAAAAAGTAAAAGGCACCTACAGCCATATCCTTCAGACGGTCTTCTGAGATAGCGCCGCTCTGGACGGCAGCCGTCAAATTTCCGCCAAAGTAGGATCCTGGTCCTGCGCCAATGTTACCAGGCATCGTCATCTGTGGTCCTCGTGAGCATGGCCTTGACACAAGATAGTGAAGGCTCACATCGAGACCAGCATTCGCAGAGAGTGTGGAATGGGTTCTGATGTCCAAATAAACCACGTAATTTTCTGGGATACAAAAGACTTACCCTCCCCAATCGGACATCACGTCTTGAACGATATAAGTTTATGATGGTGTAATGTTGAAAACAAAACAGACATACATCCCTGGAAGCCGAATTCGTTCTTGAGAAGGTCAGTGAGGGTGTGATCATTTTCACAAGCATATGTGCCGTTGATTTGATCTGTGAATAGATTAACTTGAGTGTTTCGTGATAAGAATCCACTTACTGTAGCTACACATCACACTCGCTACACCGGCCATAACGCTTCGCAAGAAGGGTAGAGCGTATATCTCATGTTCTGTCCTGTCGTCAACGTTCGAGGACTCAGTCGTGCGATCGGTTTCCTGTTCACTGTTTTAGACGAAGAAAGCCTTAGATAGAGCCTGCATTGACCAGTTGAAGACCTACTTATTGATGAAATGTTTAGCACATGCCTGTATACCGCCTTGCTGCATGCCGAGGATTGTTTCATATGCAGCTAGATAACACAACATTCTATCAGTAAAGACAAGTTAAAAAAAAAACAGTGGCTCTCATCTGCCTTACCCTCGCCAGCTAAGAAAGGATCCTCGCCGAAGCCTTCAAAGTTACGACCGCCTTCTGCTACTCGAGCCAGATTCATCATAGGGCCAAGGGCGACATTGACTCCTTTCCCTACGTGCTCCTGCCCCATGGAAAGGCCGCGAAGGCGAATGAGGGACCGATTGAATCTATACAGGATGCGTTAGCTTGATTAATCATAGGGCACGTTGGGTACCTACGTTGCTGCCGTGTTTATCCCCGTAGGGAATGCGGTAACGAAGTCCGCAAGGCGGACACCAAGTGGCGAATCCTGGTAAGAAACGTGTGAGAATATAAGCATTTGAATGAAAGTGAGTAGTTGTAGTACCTCCAAACATAGACCTGGCCATCCTCGGCCATTGACAGGCTCGATAGCAGGAATATTCCCCTTTACAGCAGTGATTCACAACCATAGTGACCACTCTAAGAGAAGCTACGTACAACGCATCTTCCGACTGAGCCAGTAGACTGTACACCAGTTGCAACGCTCGCGAGTTCGTCAAGACTGAAGTTCGCGATCTATAAAAGCCATAAGTGAAAATCTCGAGTGGTAGAACTAACGTTCAAAATCACCTTGGCTTGTGCTTTAGAGTATGCAGCTGACCACGCAGGGCCAAAGTCCGGAACTATGGAGGTGGAGTCCTGTGTTGAGGGTGGATCTTTGGGATCTGTTGCTGGGTATACACCTGGAATGGGACCTTGCGAAGGAAGCGCTGAAGCAATCGCAGACGAGCTTTGCGCGGCGCTAGAAGGCAGTGCAAGGCTAGAAACCGAACTCCCAACAAGCGGCTGTGATGACGAAAGTAGCGCTGAAGAAGAGATTCCTTGAGTGTTTGAACTTGCACTTGCGACACTGGATGTCAAGAAGGACGTAGAACTAGACACAGAAGACGCTCCTAGCGCGAAAGTCAAAGGTGCAACGGCGATGATACCTGAAAGCAAGGCGACTCGAGCATTTCTAAGGCGGGTTGAGTAACGAACCATTTTCGCCTCAGCCTCTCAGCCTCTCATCTTCCCGTCTGAGCACTTAAATACAGCATAATCTCTTGGCGATGGAAAACATTTTGTAAGGCTTTGGAGTCAGATGAGCGGTACCATGCGCCCTCGCCATCCCATGATATACCTTCTGCGAGCTTTAGCGAAAGGATTGCCTGACAATTGCTTTATAATTCATGAATGCCATGAGACGCTGTGGGTACGCCTTGCGCGCATGGTGGTAGTTAGCGTGCCGTAGTCCTCGTGGTCGACAGATAACAATGCGTTGGGGGACATTCCGAGTCTTCCATGGTATGAAAATAGTGTCAAACCGTTCGGCGATTGATCATGTGGATTCTAGTTTGGGCGAATAGAGACACGAGGGCTAGGAATTTTATTACAAAGAGTGTCGCAATGCTAGATGTACGCATGTTAGATTGGACAGGGTCTGACAATAGTGGACAAGGACCAACTTGTTGCCGGCTGAGTGAGTAAATATTTGCCGGCCCATCACTTTCTCACAAGTCATTCTTGAACATTAGGAATTTGAAATTAATCGTTGATTCGATGGTATAAAACGATATCACTACAGTCCAAGATATATACGATGAATACTTAAGGGTATATCAAGCTCGACCATATCGCTATCCTCGTTATTTTCCATTCATCCATAACCTATCATCACTTGCATGGTATTTATGAAGTGCCAGTTCCGGGAATCTTTCCAGTGAGACGAACGTCCCTGCTGCTCGCACCAACGAAGAACCCAATGGTTCCGCTAGGCTTCCGCCAACCCTGCGCGACTACGTCCCAAATTGACAAATCGTAGCGCGAGAGGGTAATGGTGACGGTCTTGGACTGACCAGCCGACAGGGTGACGTCGGTGAATCCCTTAAGAATAGAAGGAGGCTCGCCGGCCGAGGAGGGCATGTTGAGGTATAGTTGTGGGATCTCGCCACCAGAAAGGTCTCCGGTGTTCTTGACCTTGAAGGTCACGGAGTAGGCGGGCCTGTGGAGCCTATAATAATATGCGTGTCAGAAACAGACTTGACATGATATATATAACAGAAGTTGTCATACCAGAGGGCGGTGGTAGAGCCTTCAGCAATAGGTGTGGCCTTACCAGCTTCCCAGTTGTTAATAAGATCTGCCTGGGTATCGTCCGAGTTGCCAAGGGCTGAGATATGGAGATCGCTGTACTTAAAGGTGGTATAGCTCAAGCCGAAGCCAAACTCGAATCGTGGGGTAATGTTATGCTACACAAACCATGAGATCATGTCATATGATACGAACCAGGAGGGAAAAACATACGGCATCGAAATAACGATAGTCAATCTCCAAACTATCAAAGATATTAATATCAAGCAAGCAGCACGGGAAGAAAGCCCATTGACTCACCCTTCCGTGTAAGGAACGTCAATAATAGCATTGGCTGCTCCGCCATTAATGGGTTCAGTGGGGTAGTCAGATACCTGCTTCGCGATGGTATAGGGAAGTCTTCCAGAAGGATTGTATGCGCCATAGAGAACGTCTGTGATGGAGTTGCCGGCTTCATTTCCAGGCAGGCCAGCCCAGAGGACCTAGGAAAAAGTCTCTATGAGTAAACAAGATTCGGCAAAGGCAAGGAGGGTTGAGCAACATACAGCGGTGACATTGGGATGCTCAATCCAAGGCTCGACAATCAGGGGCCCAACGCTGTGCACAATGACGATGGTGTTCTTGTTCTGAGCAGCTACTGCAAGGACGAGGTTGTCACCCCCGTGCCAGGCGGTCAAGTTTTTGCTGCATAATCGCGTTCAACGTCACTCCGCATAAATAGAATACAATAAGATACTCACCGGTCTCCAGCATTGCCATCAACAGTGATGTAGCCTTCGCCAGAGTCGGAGTTGATGAAGACAAGGGCAGCGTCCATGCGGACAGCAACATTGCCAGCCTTGGGGAGGTTGAAGTCCTGAAGGACCCAGTTGACAGTGGTCCTATCCTGACGAGCACGGGCCTGAATAGCTTCCAAAGGCTAATAGAGAATGATGAAATTTCGATCAGCTATCACGCCACAAATCAAATGAGACACCAAGACTCACCGAAATAAGATAGGTGAAGTTAGCAGTTCCCGAGCCCCAACCCATTGCCAAAATGCCGTCTTGGCCACCCTGATCCGAGAACTCATTAGAACCAATCTGTGCGGGTCCGGCATCGCTGCCAAAGAGCGCAATGCTCCTAGGCTTCTTGAGTGGCAGCGCGTTGTTAACGTTCTTGAGGAGGACAGTGCCCGCGGCGCCGACCTCACGGACGATCTTGTAATGGTCGTCCTGGACGTCAATGCGTTCGTTGGTGGCCTCATCGTCGGGGGCGAAAGCGTTGAAGTTGACTGAGGGGTAGTCAGCTGAGTCTTGGTGAGTGTAGTACCACGCGCCGAGGATACGGGTGGCTAAGGAAATAGGGGAAACGTTTAGATCTTATTATAGTTTAGGGGTGGATGAAACTAGACGTACCCATGTCGTCAACGCGAGACTCCGGGATGGTGCCATTCAGGACGTAGTCAGTGAGGTTGCTGCCGAAATAAGTAGTTCCAGAGTCGAAGGTAATGTCACCTGGCATGGTCATCTAATATGCATGGTCAATTCGCTGAGACACATTCCGCGAGACGTCGAGGACTCACATCCAGACCAGTGATAACGCCGATGGTGGAGTGGGTGCTATAGACTAGTTAGGACTTGAAAGCGACGCCTGGAGAACACCGTCGACTTACGCTTGCCAATCAGACATGATATCTGAGAAGTTGGTGTTATTTAGAGTATGCGGAATCAAGGAAGAAAAGGGGCTTACATCCTTGGAAACCAAATTCACGCTTGACGATGTCGTTCATGATCTTATCGTTCTCGCAAGCATAGGTTCCGTTGATCAAGTCTGTGTGGAACGTCAAGAAAAGACACCCAAGGACAACTTGTGCCACGTACTGTAACTGCACATCATGCTCGAGACACCAGCCATGACACTCCTCATGAAGGGGTGAGCGTAGATCTCGTGTTCAGTACGGTCATCAACATCAGAGCTCTCCTGGGTACGGTCGAACTCCTGTTCACTATTGGTAAAGATATAGATGAGTTCGAGTTCAAACATCGACATAAGAATCAGCGCATATACGTATACGTACTTGTTGATCAAGTGCTTGGCACACGCCTGCACACCAGCAGACTGCATACCCAAGATGGTCTCGTACGCCGCCTCACCGGTAAGGAAGGGGTCAGCACCGAAACCTTCCCAGTTACGTCCACCCTCGGGGTCGCGACCCATATTCATCATGGGTCCGAGAGCAACGTTGACACCCTTGCCACGATGCTCTTTGCCCATGGCGACACCACGAGCACGCATGAGAGCACGGTTCCAACTGCATGGAATGGTTAAGTTTATTGTCTTGGATGCATGTGGGGTGGCGAGACACTTACGTGGAAGCAACGGTGATACCAGCAGGGAAGGCTGTGACGTAGTCTGCATCACGAACGCCGAGAGGAGAGTCCTAGGTAGCGAAAGATAAGGAGCAGTTTTTTGACGTCAAGGAAGGATGCTTTACCTCGAGACAGAGACCAGGCCACCCACGTCCGTCGATGGGTTCGATGGCAGGAATGTTACCCTAACAAAAATGTATAAGGATTCATTTCGGTTAAAAGAATAGAGTTGTACTTACGACGCAGCGACCATTCGCCCAACCAACACCAGTAGCAATGCTAACCTTCTCCTGGAGGGTAAAGTTGCTGATCTGAAGTTAGGAATTAGTAAAGGAAAGATATTGATTACCAGGAGAAAGAGATAGAACGCGTCGGGCGTGCCAAGCTGTCCCAAAATGCTCCACAACATGATATATGATGGACGGCGTGTGATGCCCGATGAGCGCAACCAAAAACGCTCGTATGTAACCGAAGAGGATAAAATTGGGACAGATTGGCACGAGACGAGGATCACAAAGTATTTTTGTCCAAAAGACCCACCTTTGCTTGAGCCTTAGCAAATGCAGCAGCCCATGCAGGTGCAAAGTCAGGAACCAAAGGAGAGTTTACCTAGAATAGCAAATCCGATGAGTACGTAAAAAAGACAGTGAAAGGCCACGACATACTGGAGGAGGGTTGGATGGGTCAGTGGCAGGGAAGACGCCAGAAACAGGACCTTGAGTGGGTGTGGGATAAGGAGAGAAGGTGTAAGAAGAGATTGGAGGAACGATTGGAGCAGGGATGGTCGCAGGACCACTTGCGCCCGAGATGGGTGCAGCTGTAGTCGCAGACGCAGCAGACGACAAGGGTGGAACTGAAACCGAAACACTCGTAGCAGATGAGGTAGGGGCTGCTGAGTTAGCAGCTGACGACGAGGAGGCGGCGGATGAGCTGGGAACAGAGATGGAAAGGGAGGGCGTAGAGCTGGAAGAGGCCGAATGAGCATGGCCCGACGACGCGGCAGACGACGAGGGTAGTACGATTGACGGTGTGCTCGACGCGGCGGACGACTCGGACGAGAAGCCGTTGTGGGGAGAGGCAGTGACAAAGGGGAGGAGGAAGATAAGTCCCAACTTGAGCCTGAGAGAGGCGACCATGGCGGTTGAATGGAGGGAATGCACGTAAACTGGTTATTTTGCCTTCATTTAAGTCGTAACACACGCGGTTAGCGGGGAGGATGCTATTATTTCGATCGCGTTAGGATCAATTACATAATTATGGACCATCACTCCGGCTGTTTCGGCATGCTAACTCTAATTTTCCTACTCACACACACATGAAGTTCTTGCTTGCCTTTTGCTGCTACAGCCATTCCATCGTCAGCCGGCCGATGATGAAGAAGTTCATTCATTCACTGTGCTCCACGAGAGTGCTTTGAGAAGTCGCAATCGCAGTATGGACGCTTCGTGACGGACAATCACGGCTCAGACCCGACCATGCACCACGAGGTTCCCTCATAACTTCTTCATGGATTCTGATGCTTCTCAAACCCAAAACATCCAACTTGGCGGAAAACATTTCAGACGCGACGGACGTT
Source organism: Tephrocybe sp. 9980TJB (assembly GCA_018220975.1). Taxonomy (NCBI): domain Eukaryota; kingdom Fungi; phylum Basidiomycota; class Agaricomycetes; order Agaricales; family Lyophyllaceae; genus Tephrocybe; species Tephrocybe sp. 9980TJB. The sequence goes on from JABAJU010000145.1 coordinate 44,642, forward strand.
GCGGGACGCGTACTGCAGGTGATTGAACAGGTGATGTTCTCCCTCGTCGAGATCACCTACCAAAAACCATGATTAGCGAACACAACACATGGATTTCAGAGCCGAGAGGACGCCCCACGATGTTAATAACGGTTCCAGGAAGTTTTTAGGTCCTGGTTAAACAAATTATTCCCCGTCGCTTTCGTTAGCTTCACGACGACCACCTGTACTCTTGCGTCAGGTGCCCGCTTCCTTCCCCACAATCTTGTGAACACCCCTCCGCATATTTGCTGCCGACCTCGCCTAAACTCTGTTTCCTTTTTATGCCTAAGCTCGGTGGGCATCCTTTGTAATCCAACATTTGCGTGACCTAGGCGCGATGCATGGACGAGTCGATTCAAGAGACGATTTTTTGCGTCTCAATGTACCCGTGGGTGTCGCATGACGCATTTATTCTGAAAACAGAAGCCTGTAACGTACACATTCACGTGCAGAGCCCTCAACAGCGTTCAATATCAACGGCCTAGGTACACATCTAGTCTCTAACCTTTTGTATCGGCCGAGAGTTCGCGTCAAGTCAACGCAACGCGACTACGTACTTAGTGGAGTCGCATGGAATACCAGCGCGCCTAATTCACCGGCAACCAGGAGAGGAAAGCCCCAAGGGGCAGAAGGGCCGCCCACAGCCGCCCAATCGCATGATCTGTAGCAAAGCTTCTGTTAGTCTCTACTTATGACTGTTGCTATGCTGCCATGCTGAAAACGTTAGCGGCTATCTATAAGCAACGCTAAGCCATGCTGCATTATCCTACACAGGAGTCGGATTGAAATAGACTTTTTTTTTTTTTTTCACATGTGGCGTGCACGCAAAAGAACCAACCCCAGCTTTTTTGAAAGGTCCCTCATGAGTTGACTTATGTGTGCGTTGTTAACGTTAGCGTTATCGGCCAGAGTTTAAACGTTGAAGCACATTGATATATATCCAGTATTCCAGCAAGTGGTCGTAACGTGCCAAGAGCCTGGACATTTAAGGCCATCTATCTCCAACGGATTTGTAGAATGGTTAGTCATTCGGCCCGGTGATCCTGACAGTGCGCGAACAACGGGGCCCATCCTCAGAAGTGCAGTCACATAGGTCAGAAAATCAGACGCGAGCGGTAACCAGAACCTCCGAATGCGAAACGGAAAAGCTGTGCCTCAAATTTCGATAGTAACACAAATCCGTATGATTTTATTTCTATCATTTGATGAAATCAGGACACTGCACACCCAGGTTGATTGGCAGTCACATCCTCGAGCGATACTTCTTCGAGATAATATCAGCGGCTATAGAAACCTTGCGTCAACTTTGTTAGTTTACTCAACTCGGTTCTTATCTCACCTTTCTCAGCAATCATATACGCAAGAGCTACAACGATCGTTTTTTAGATAATTATAATGTGTTTTTTGGAATTGCTGTTACTAACCTTGAGTATGTGCCGCGATTTGCATTGGGTATATAGATATATCTACGATGCGGAGGTTCTTCGTTCCATAGACCTGTAAATATAACATCAAGGTGTTCAATAGGCAAATAAAAGAGACAGAAGAAATTACTTTGAGCTCTGGATCCACGACGCCTTGTTTATCCCGAGGTTGCATTGAACACGTCCCAACAGAATCTATACAATACAGAGCCGTTAAGCAGAAATCGCATTGAGGGCATGAGCCAAGTCCTACGCCAAGCACTGCGCGTTTCTTGCCTCAAAAAGTCTACATGCGATGAAGTTCGTAATTCAGCAAAAATGGATCGCAAAAAAAGGGATGACCAGCATGTCTGTGCAACTGGACTGGCACACATACCGCGAATGTCATCATCCGACGCATACTGTGGGCCAGGTTCTACCTCCGCCCCTACAATCGCAGACTTGAGCGGCTCGATTTCGACCATACGTCGGATATATCGGACGTGTTCCACGAGAAGCTCGAGGTCTGCATGCATACGGGAACCATGTCATCATCATGCATGATCTTGACTCTCGAGCGCACAAGCTCCGAGCGCCCTAATGATAATATGAGATAGTAGCGGGGAAAAATACTAACCGCAATCCTTCTCGAAATAGTGCGGGTCAATATTGGGAGGGTGTTCTGGGTTATTGGACCGGGCGTGCTATTACATGGGAAAAGGAATCAACGTCGGAAAGGATAGAAGAGGAGTACACGAACGACCGTGCCGCGCGATACGGGATGGTTCAGGAGACCGACGAAGGAAATGTAGACCTTTCCTGGCTCTCCAGTCCCTACCGCATCATCAATCAATAAAGGAATGTCCCAAGTCGGCGTTGGACACTCACTAATGGTCGAAAACATCCCCGGGAAAGCAGCAATCTCCATCTCAGGAATCGAATCATCGTGCAACGCCCTGAGCTGCAAATCCAATTGGTCTATCAAACCTGAAGGAGTGTCTGGTTGCTTCTTGTACTCCTCGATGTCTTTGGCGATTAAGTTGGCCGTCCTCGCCGCACTGTAACCCTCGCTGCTGGAAAGTGGTAGATAGGTGAACGAAGTGATACTTGTCCTCATCAATCCTTTGCCCTCCCCACTTTATAATTGTTCGTTAGCTCCGTTGTTGCGACTAGGCTAATGAAAAGCAGGATCTGTCACACGTACATCAGTTTCCTCGCCTCCTTGGCATACTCGGGGTCTTGGAGTAAGTCGAGTGTCTGGTGATTCGCAGACGGGTCAAGTTCGTAGATGACGCCGAATAGAACGTGTTCCTGGAGGTTTTCACCGACGCCTGGGAGGTCGACTTTCATCTCTACTTCAATTTTGTTCAGGATGTCTTGCCGGCCAATGCCTGAGAGCTCGAGAATCTTGGGCGTTACAGGTGTTCTGATTATATGCTTCAGTCAAGATCAGGTAAATATTTTGTTGTTCGCTGACCCAGTGCTTAGAATGACCTCCTTTCTGGCATTGACGATATAGTTTTTGCCTTGGTGGAGGAACTCGACCCCTTTTGCGATAAGGTCCTCTTTGTCCTCAGCGGCGGTTTCAGCAAAGACGACGCGCGAGACGAGTGCATGAACAAGAACCTGGGGAAGATCATTCAGTTAAATGTCGAGAATTAACACTGATCCTACTTACCGTAAGATTCTTACGTTCTTTATGAGGTTTGAGATATGCAGAAGCGGAATAGGACCGCGTCCACGTCCCGGAATCGATATTGGCCGATGCAACCCATGTTCCGTTAATCTGATAAGCGGTAAGAGAGGGTAACCTTGCATCGGATGAACAGCTCCTACATCTCCTTTGTATGGATCCTCAATCACCTCAAGGCCGAGCTTCTTGCAAGTTTCCTGAACGACTGCATCAATCGTATGGGCGTGAGGCGTGATGGTATGATGGATTGGCCCAGACGTTCCTCGAGCATTAGTGTCGTAGGTATGCGGAAATGATTCCATGACTTCATGAATTGGAGGATCAAAACTAGAAGGTACAGATATCAAGAAACTTCCACTCCAACAGATTTATGAGCTTACATCTCAGATTTGAGAGAGTAGTGCTGGAAGTCGGCCCAGTTCCATCCAGGGTTTCCGAGTTTCTCGACAACATCGATATCTCCCTTGGGAGGCTTGATCCAAGCGAGAGAATTGATAGCTGAGCTCCCACCTTGAAAGAATGATATTCGAGTTATGATGAAAGATACATCGGTAGGGAATGATGTTTTACCTAAACCTTTCCCTCTAGACCAGAGGACCTTTCGACTACCAGCGTCATGCTGCGTTGTCGTGTAGAAACACCAGTCATACTAGGAAAGAATTCAGTGCTATCATATTCAAAGTGAGTGAGCTATTATCAGACCTTTGGGTCACCTATCGTCAGCCCAAATTGACCAGGTATTTCGACCGCTGGGTCGTCGATGGTATCGCCGCCTGCCTCCAGCACGGCGACGGTGACATTTGGATCTTCAGTCAACCGTACCGCTAAGGCCAAGCCTGCCGTCTACCAGGATCGTCCTTTCAGAAGGTGCAAACAGTGAAAGGCAGATTGCTTACACCGCCACCTGCAATTACGAAGTCGAAAGTTTTATCAGTCAAGTCAGCGCTTTCAGTAGTGATCATGCTGGGCGGATGCTGTCCAGATGGTGGATGGCTTTGAAAGACTCAGAATTGGTGTAATGATGAGTGATTAAGAAGCACTGGATTTGACAGATTGTCCGTATAGGAAGGAACAGATCATATAGGAATAGTTGATGATACTCGGAGTCACGGTCATCATTCGTTGATCCAGGATGTAAAGATTAATCTTGTTAGTTGAAGACGTCTGCACCATAGAAGCATTTAGACATATCCAAGTTACAGAGATATCTTCACTTACCTCGAGAACGTATTATGAAACCCGTATGTAGCCAACCTTCTAAGCGTTACAGCAACTACGTGCAAGCTCGCTTAGGACAGCGAAAAGTTTTGGAAAGTTAGCAAGGAGAATTGCTCATCTAAAGCTTATCGAGCCATTCTGGGAGAAGCTCTCAGGCTGCAAATGACGCTGACAAGTTGGAAAATAAATACGGGGTGACGTTATCACGAGACGCCGTTAGGCGTGACATGGCGCGTCTCCACATGACGTATGTTGGATGTCATAGGTACCAAACGACATCATCGTTATGTGAACAGCATTTAAGGAGAGAGGACGCGGACAAGGTAAACTTCAAGCCACCTTCAATCTCGTATAATTAAGAATGGTGGGCGGTAGCTTCTATATTACTGACATTTTGAGCTCACGGAGATTACGCGTAGGGTTCAGTATTTTCAGCAATCGGACATGGAATAAACTCTGTAATTTCTGCGATTGCAGGCGTTATCATGGCTATCGTAGGAGCGATCACAACAGTGGGTCTATCTTTGTTCCTCATCTGGTTGTCCATGCTTACTGGAGATTGATCATCGGACCTAGGTGATCGTCACAATCTTCGATGTCATTGCAGACATACTCTGTTGTAGATGTTGCGGCTCTCGTAGAACGGGCAGGCGTTATGGAAGGCGCAGAAGAGGCGCAGCTACCTATTAGGCTACTTGGAAAATTGACAGAATGGACAACTTCAAGTTTCAATAAACCGCAAGAATTTGCATTTTATCCTTCAAACATTCATTCAATGAAATCAGGTCCTTGACCACGTACACCCCAAGTCGATTGGCTGTCACTTCATCAAGCGATACTTCGTCGAAATAATATCAGCAGCTTCAGCAGCCTACGTCAACTTCTATCAACGTTCTTAACTTAGATCTTATCCTCACCTTTCTCGGCAATCATATACGCAACAGCTACAACAATTGCTTTTTAGATAAGTGTAGTGTATGTTCCAAATCACTTTTACTAACCTTGAGTATGTGCTGCGATTTGAATTGGGTATATGGATAAATCCACGATGCGGAGGTTCTTCGTTCCATATACCTGTGAATAATAAATATATCAATGTGTTAAACAGGTATACGAAGAGTAACGAAGTCAGGAACTACCTTGAGCTGTGGGTCCACGACGCCTTGTTTATCCTGAGGTTGCATTGAACACGTTCCAAGACCATCTGTACAATACGGACCCGTTAAGCAGGAATGGAATATAAGCTATGGCACAAGCCCTACGGGCACCACTGCGAGCTTCCTGTTTCAAGAAGTCTAGTGATCAGGACCATAAGTCAGAAAAAGGCATTCGAAAAGAAAGGCGGGTATGCAATGGCGCACATACAGCATATCTCCTCATCCGACACATATTCCGGACCAGGCTCTACCTCGACCCCCACAATCGTAGACTTGAGTGGCTCGATTTCGACCATACGGCGTATGTACCGTATGTGTTCCACGAGAAGCTCGAGGTCTGCATGCATATGGTGCTATGTCAACATCCCGAGCGAGTAACCTAATGATAGCAGTAGCAAGCAAAGGTACTAACCGGAATCCTTTTCGAAGTAGTGCGGGTCAATATCGGGTGGGTGTTCTGGGTTATTTGACCGGGCGTGCTATTATATGGGAAAGGAATTAACCTCAGAAAGATTAGAAAATAGTGCACGAACGACGGTGCCACGCGATACGGGATGGTTCAGAAGACCCATGAAGCAAACATAGACTTTCCCTGGCTCTCCAGTCCCTACCACATTGCATATCAAAAGAGGTATACTGTCGAAGTCCGTGCCGACACTGACTGATAGTCGAAAACATCCCTGGGAAAGTAGCAATCTCCATCTCAGGAATTGAATCATCATGCAGTGCCTTGAGTTGCAAATCCAATTGGGCTATCAAACCCGCAGGCGTATCTGGTTGCTTCATGTACTCCTCAATGTCTTTGGCGATTACCTCGGCTGTCCTTGCTGCACTGGGAGCCTTGCTACTTGAAAGGGGGAAATAAGCGAACGAAGTCATACTTGTCCTCATCAAGCCCCTGCCCTCCTCGCTTCATGATTGATATTAGCTCCATTCTTGCAACTATAGATTGATGAACAACAGAATCTGTCGGACGTACATCAGTATTCTCGCCTCCTTAGCATAGTCAGGGTCCTGAAGCAGATCGAGTGTCTGGTGATTTGCAGAAGGGTCAAGCTCGTAGATGGCACTCAAGAAGACATGATCCTGGAGGTTTTCGCCGACGCCTGGTAGATCGATCTTCATCTCGACTCCGATTTTGTTGAGGATGTCTTGCCTTCCGATGCCTGAGAGCTCGAGAATCTTGGGCGTTACAGGTGTTCTGATTATATGCTTCAGTCAAGATCAGGTAAAGATTTTGTTGTTCGCTGACCCAGTGCTTAGAATGACCTCCTTTCTGGCATTGACGATATGGTTTTTTCCTTGGTGGAGGAACTCGACTCCCTTTGCGATAAGGTCTTCTTTGTCCTCAGTTGTGGTTTCAGCAAAGACAACGCGCGAAACTAGTGCATGGACAAGAACCTGGGGAAGATCATTCAGTTATATGTCGAATATTAACACTGATCCTACTTACCGTAAGATTCTTACGTTCTTTATGAGGTTTGAGATATGCAGAAGCGGAATAGGACCGCGTCCACGTTCCTGAATCTACGTTGGCCGATGCAACCCATGTTCCATTGATCTGATAAGTCGTAAGAGATGATGACGTTGCATAGGAGGAAAACTCGTTACATCTCCCTTGTAAGGGTCCTCAATAACTTGAAGGCCGAGCTTCTTGTAAGTTTCCTGAATGACTTTATCAATCGTATGGACATGAGGCGTGATGGTGTGATGGATTGGCCCTGAGGTTCCCCGTACACTTGGGTCGTAGGTGTGCGGAAATGATTCTAGAACTTCAGGAATTGGAGGATTAAAACTAGAGGGTGCAGACATCAAAGCACGACTTTCCCCATGATGATATATAGGCTTACGTCTCAGATTTGAGAGAGTAGTGCTGGAAGTCGGCCCAGTTCCATCCAGGGTTTCCAAGCCTTTCGACAGCATCGACGTCTCCTATGGGAGGCTTGGTCCAAGCGAGAAAATTGATAGCTGAGCTCCCGCCTGGAACAGTATTCGAGTTGGAAAGGTATATATGTACTAGGGGAAGATCCCTTACCTAAACCTTTCCCTCTGGACCACAGGAGCTCTCGATTACCAGCGTCATGTTGCGTTGTCGTGTGGAAACACCAATCATACTAGGAAAGACTTCAATGCTATCATATCTGAACTGAATCAACTATAAGCAGACCTTTGGATCACCTATCGTCAGCCCAAATTGACCAGGTATTTCAATCGCTGGGTCGCCAATAGTATCGCCACCTCCCTCCAGCACAGCGACAGTGACATTTGGATCTTCGCTCAACCGTACTGCCAAGGCCAAGCCTGCCGTCTGGAACCATCCTCTTCTCAGGAAGTGATAAAACTCAATGAAATGATAGATAGCTTACACCACCGCCTGCAATTACGAAGTCGAAAGTCTTATTAGCCAACTTAGCGCTTTCAGTAGTGATCATGCTAAAGGGATTCTATCCAGATGGTGGATGACTTTGATTAAAAGGATTCAGAGTGGTTGACAAGTAAATCTGCAGCTTTGATAGACCTTAGACAAGACAAGACAAGACCGGCGCGGTTCACGCACGGTCCGTGTCCCGCAATGCATGCTAGAAGGATGCTATCCAGATGGGGATCGTTTGAAAGCGGTTAGGATTGGTGGAATGGCTTATCTTATCTTCGAATCAACCCCTTGCCCCCACATCTTATCACCTCATGTATACACCTGTCAACTAGTTTTTCCAACAAAGTATCTTCTTTCTGCACAGTGAACGACAAGCTGTATTTGCCTCAACGTTCTGATCGTTCAAACACCTCGATGCCACTGGAGACTACTCTGCTCTGCCGTAGGTGTTGGAGGCTTGCAAAGAGCTTATCCTCGCGGCTCTCGTAGAAATTGGGGGGGGGGGGGGGGGGGGGGGGGTTTTTGGGGGGGGGGGGGGGGGGTTAAGGGCAGGAGGGGCTAATAATTTTACTTTTTTATATTTATTTATATTTTTTCTACTTTTAATGGTCAATATTAAT
>JABAJU010000146.1:0-52895 GCA_018220975.1 Tephrocybe sp. 9980TJB
CAGAGGACTCTACATTATATATATATTTTCCTTGCTATTTCCTATTCTCTTGGTGCAGGTTTGGGTAGTCATGTGACTTATCAGTCATGTGACCATCCAAACAGTACCAAACAAGTTTGTTTTTGGCCCTTTCTGGCATAGGGAATCCTCAGACTTATTCTCTTTGGATTTCCCTCTGCCAGGTGAGTAGCTACCTCTCTATCTATACATACATACTCAATAAACTTTGGATTTCCTTCTGCCAGCTGTGTGACTGTTCCACAGCCCCCAGAGGTTGCCCTTACACATCCCAGCTTGCTGACACTACCTCTTTGCCATCAGAGAAAAGTTCCTATGCTCAAAACCATACATTGGCAACAATGACTCAAGTGGGCCAGGGAGCATGAAAACTGGACAGTGGAGGACTTTAAAAGGGTGTTGTGGACAGATGAGACAAAAATCAACAGGATTGGGTCAGATGGAAAGGCATATGTGTGGAAGCAACAGGGAGAACCTATTTCAGACAGGACAACAACACCTACTGTGAAGCATGGAGGAGGGAATAACCTTATGATATGGGGCTGTATGGGCTGGAATGGGGTAGGAATGCTTGTAGAGGTGCAGGAGAAGATGGATGCAGAGCAGTACTGTGAAATCCTAGAGGAGGGGGCAGTGGAGAGCTTTGAGAAGTTAGAGATGGAGGAGGGTGCCCACTATATTCAACAGGACAATGACCTCAAACACACTTCTAGGAGGGCCAAAAAGTAGATGGAGGACAATAACTTCCAGGTAATGTGGTGGCCAGCTCAATCACCTGATCTTAACCCTATTGAACACCTCTGGGAACACCTCAAAGATTGTCTCAAGGAATACTCAACACCCCCTAGTGGTGTGCATGAATTGTGGGAGAGAACAGTGAAAGAGTGGAATGCAATTCCACCAGAGGTGTGCCAAAGGCTAATAGAAAGCATGCCTAGGAGGATACAAGCAGTTATCAAGGCAAAAAGAGGACATACAAAGTACTAGATACCAAAATTATAGCTGCTCAAAAAACTGTCCCAATGAGTGAATATTTTAAATTTGCTATTATTCAATCAACTTTGATTGGAGTCACATGACCATAGGCTCAAATTGTAGCCAAGATGTCATAGTATTTTACATGATTTATTCAATATTTTTGCCTTTACTTGTATATCCTAAAATCATGTCCTGTTTGCCAAGGCTTGTCACTGCAAAAACAGTTTGCTCTGCATGATTGTGATAGTGAAGGACAAATTCTATAACATGTTGAATAGAACCTGCTTCATTAAGTGTACCATCAATATTATAGACTGGAATTGGGCAAGAAAGAGGGTGGGTAGTCAGTCTATGATGCTCTACATAGAATCCTCCTGTTCCTCTGAAGTTGATGTCATATCTGAGGGGAGAGCTTCAGGAGATAGAACACTAGCAGCATCTTGAGCTGCCATCAGCTGCATAATAAGGTCATAATAATGTGCAAAATGACCAGGTTTATTACACTGACGACAGAGAAGAGGGGTATAGGCAAAACCTAATTCATATCTTGATGTTCATCTCTGGTTCCTCGATTCCTCTATAGGTTGGATTTATACTCACTCTGGCAACCCTTTCTTGTGGCTACCATTTCATATGCAATCTTCAGTGTTTACATCAGGAACTACACTGATCATTTCTTCTACTCCATCTATTTGTTTTTGCTTTGACTCAGATAGTGTAGGCACAAACCAGACTGATATTTTCCATTTTCCATTTTCCATTTGATTATTCTTATACCAGACCTTTCTCTCCTTTTGATTTGTTATACAACTGCCAATTATCAATTATAATGTTGATCCAACTTCAAGTATAATCTGTGTGATTTACTGGCCAACAACTAGTGAGCATCATGAGATTCAAGACCATTGTCTAATAAAACACTCTTGTACAAACTCTAAATCACCAGTCAATGGGATTGACTGAGTTTTTATTCAGTGTGTTGCAGTATAAAACCTTATTATATTGCACTTGTTATTCTCAGTGTTCTTGCAATCCACTGAGAGTTCCTAATACTACCACCCTTAGGTTACTTTTTATATACGTGAATATATTTTATGCTGTATCCTGCACTGGTATGTCAATGTAAGTTATGTGTTTGAAATAAATAAGTATTGTTCTTGCAATTTGATTTATATCCAAGTTTGCTGAAGGTAGTAGAATTGAATCAAACTGTGGCTGTCTACATTGTATAAGTAATTCAAGTAACCAGGTATGCTAACAGTCTCAACAACTTGATATGGAACAGATAACACATGTAACATAGCATTGAGAAGACTGATTCTGTTTGCGCGTCTGTGCCTTGTGTGAGATGACACCATACATCACGAGATCAAAACGCGTCGCATAGCTGGAACAGTGACGTGTTGCATTCAAGACATCACGCGCAGTCTCTTCATGTTATCGCCCTCCCACTTGACTTGTAACTCCACCAACTCGGATACTGCGTAGAATGGGTAATTTTCCATAAGCAGGCTTGGTACTATAATCAACTCGGATGGTTTGGTGGTATACTTACCGGCCATCCTACGTTATACTAGAAAAGGTTAGAATGGGGCGGTCGGCGTCGGCGTCTGTGGGTGGGGCATATGGTGTTTTCGCACTGATGGATAGATAGTAGAAGTCGGATAGATGTATACCGTAAACATGGGCACATCCATAGGTCAGGAGATATAGGTATTGACAGTGTCAACGTACGTTATTGTCAAGTAGATGGATGGCGTACGCACACAGTATGTTATCTTCCATCTACGATTTCCATGATTGATCATTGACGTCATGACGACATGTTAAGTCTTGACATTGCCAGCGAGGTCTGGTGATCTGATCTAAACGAGCAACTGCAGACCCAAGTGGGTTCTGTGTAGGTGTAAAGATCCGTGCGCCGTGACCCGTGGTACGTGGTGCGTGGGGGAATGTAGGCAGGATCTCGGCAGTTTATGCATGTGCGCGTTGCGTTGCGCTATTGCGGGAGGTACGGAAAGTGTCGGGTAGCAAACAAATCACGATGTTTGCGGAGACGGAGGCGGAGTGTATTGGAGTGAATGTACGTATGTATGTGTCGGAGTCGGATAGATTGAACGGTGCCAACGGAGGAACATTTGACGGGGATTATGTCACGGGTGGTATGTAACAAAGCACAGCCACCGTATATGATGACGGGTTATGAACTTTGTTTTGTTCTCAACCACCAGCCAGCCAGCCAGCCAATGACTGACCTCCAACTACGCCACATTACATCTCACCCAACTCTAGGCCTCACCCCTTCCTCACGTCTACGCCCCTCCCACTCTCCCCACTCCATCCCCTCCTCACCCACCTCCGTCCACTCCTCCTCCAGCGCCATATTCGAGCGCGACATTGAACCCCTTTCACCCCCTTCTCCCTCGTCCCATTCACATATCCACTCTCCCGGCCTCATAAGTGTCGGCGTATCATCTACGAATGCCCATGTCAACCCCCACCGTATCCCAAGATCAAAAACAACAGAGACAATAGAACATTCCGTCCCCTCCGTGCTCGACTCCGCCGCAGCTATCCTCACGTCTATACAGAATGCGAACGCTACCGACGTGGCGATCATCGCTCCCGCCCCGTCCATCTTTACGTTCACGAGTGCGAATCCGAACTATAATTATGCTGCGAGCCCGTCGTCGGTCGTTGGTGGCGGCGGGGGAGGAAGTGGGTTCGCGAGCCCGATAGGGAGCTTTAGGAGCCGGAGTCCGAGTCCTCAAGCCTATGGAAGGAACAGCTTGTTGTTGAGCATCCCCTCTGCGTCTGCGCCGGTCCCTATCCCTGGCCCTCCACCCGCGATCATCACACACACCGACACCGACACCGATGACGACGCTGGCTCTCCCCCATCCCCATCCGCTTCTTCGATGGCAACAGCCCTTGAATCATTCGCGCCACTCACACCACCCGCACCAGCCCTCTCTTCCCTCCCCGCCCTATCCCCCGCTACCTCCCCCTCTCCATTCTCCTCCCCGGGCCCCCAGTCACCCATATCCCCTATCTCGAACCCCATTCAGCACCCGAACGCGAGTGCGAGTGCGAACCCGAATCACAGCCCCTCCTCAGCCTCAGCAGCAACCAAACGCCTCTCATTCATATCCTACGCAGACCTCCTAACTTCCGCACCAACATCAACTGTACCCCTTTCGTCCCTCACGACAGCCGCGTCCGCGGCCGAGCCCCCGCCACATATTGCCGCGATACCCATGTCAATACCGGTTTCGCCGGCTGGGACTGCGACGGGACCGAGGAGCGCTGCGACGAGCTTGAGGGGGTTCCCGATTTCGCCTGTTGGGAGTGTGTCGCATAAGCATCAACATCAGCACCTGTACCAGCATCAGCATAGAGATGAGGATGTGTTTGGATCTGGATTGGGGAGGTCGAGCGTACACGGATCACCCAAGGTGCATGCGCAGCAGCACCAGCAGTGCGTAGATGAGGGCAACGCGAGCGTAGGACTTGGTGGGGGTGGGGAGTGGGAGAGGGAGGGGCTGGGGAGGGGACTTGTGGAGAGGTTGGATGTTCTTTATGGGAGTGCGGGGACGGGGACAGGGACGGGTGTGAGTGCGTAGACGGGGCTCTCGAGGCTTCGAGGAACGCTGATACGGCCGTCGATCGTCCTCGTCCTTGGCATCATCCTCACCGCCTATATGCGTCCTCAGGCTCGTGTTCATCTACACATCTTCCCATCTTCAAGCCAACCCCGCCTTTGCCTTGCTTCATCATCCTGGATCCGGTCCCCCTCACCTCATCCTTCGTTCTTTGTTCTTTGTTCCTTTTTTTTATCATGTTCATTATGGTGCTCATTTTGCTTTTTGTTCTTGCGGCTCTTGTTTTTTTTTTTTGCATTTTAATCCTATCCTGCAACCGCACGCGCTTGCGTGTGCGTATGGATCTTCTATAGCCAACTAACACCCATAACCGTATATGTATGCTCCTCTTTTTCTTCTCTCTTTCCGTACTTTTTTGTCGTTTAATCATCCATGCCATTGCCTTGCCATAGCCATGCCGTATACCACCTCACATCACCATAGCCATAACCATAAACAGCACATAACCTCGTAACCTCGTAGCGTAACATAAATTCGTACAGTATTGATTTGTTTTTAATATACTTTGCATTATTTGGATTTTGAATCTTAGATTTTACCCGAAGTTGGATTTTGGATTTGGGCTTGGACTTGGAAGTAGGAGTAGAAGTGGAAGCTCGCGATGGCGAATCGGATCATGGCGCTAGCTTGCAGTGAAGATGTGAGGTTTGGTCCTTGTCACCCGCGTTGAGGCTGTTGCACTCTAAGAGTTATTACATTTTGCTAGGAGATCTAACCCCAGTGGGTGGCGAGCGAGCAAAACAAGTCTCCGTAACTTGAATCAAAGTACTCAAGTTTTCAACGCTCAGCCTGGCAGTTGTGTCGTGTCCAAGCCTTCATGCAATCGTCCCAGTCTATCTGAGATGCATCTACCCGTTGCCGCTCATTGCAATTTGGTCAATGGTACCGGTCCATGATCATTGATCATTGTTCACTGTCAGCTGCTGTACGTGTGTACACTTTGGTTCTCCCCTCATTGAACAACTATATTGCATCCTATGAATCTATCATGATGTTCAAGTTTGCCCGTAATCTACTATTCCCTGAAAAATAAGCCTAAGGATGGCTGAGAACTTTCGATCACCCGTGACGCTAGTTGTCCATCCAAGCGGGGCAAAGGTGAACAGAACTGAAGCCTGTAAGCCTGTTCAGCTTCAGTGACCCGTTCAACTTGAGCTCTGACATAGAAGATGCATAGTCTGAGACGCACGGTTACCTCAGATCCCCTCTACTAATAACTCTCCTTTAGCTTTGAGGGTGGTTGCTCAGTATTCCTGGGTCTTCAAGTAGTTGAATATCCCTACAACTTGCTAGGTTATTCTTCACACCATCATATACTAGTACATTGGTTCACTTGATTCATTTACGCTCCGGTCTCCTGCGGATGCACAACCAACTTGACACCCGAGACTTCGTCAGACGCCATCCTCTTCAAACCACCAACGACAGCGCCCAATCCACCCGGAAGAACCTCGACTCTGTTAGGCTAGAAAGGTCATTCAGTAATGGCATCCGAGTCATACGTGACATATCCCAGATATAAAAAACACATACCTTGATATCGCCCTTCTCCAGCAACGCAGTGATCTTACCAAAAAACAACTTCCCAAGCTCCCTCGAATGCGGGGGGGTAAAAAAACTATACACCTGATGCACCTCTACCGTGGCCTTCTTCCCCTCCTGGGTCGGGGCATGAAGCTCCGCCGGGAGCACAAGCACCAGGGTCCCGCCCCGCTCCGAGTCGACGATGTTGTATGCGAGTGTCTGTGTCTCAGGGAGCGATACAGCGTCAAATACGAGTTCGATTGGGGCGGTGGTGATTTTACGGATGGATGTTATGACAGCGGACTCAGAGGTGAGGTTCCGGTCGAGGACGTGTGTTGCGCCGAGAAATTTGAGGTAGGTTTCATGTTTCAGCGAGGCGGTGGTGATGATGGGTGAGAAGCCGGATAGTTTGGCGAATTGGATTGCTGGGAAGGCCGGGGCGATCACGTTAGTGCTAGTTTCAAGTTCTACAGTGTTTGGTATGCGCGGCGGACACTTACCGTATTGCCCGACTGAGGTACCGCCACCTACGATGAAGATCGGTTTTCCGGAGTCTTTGCCTTGGGTCGAGGCGTCGAATGGGGGGACAAGGCCTGCACCGTGAGGTTTGGGGAGGTATAATCCGATTACTGCAGTCGCGGCTGTTTCTGCCACCGACGCAGCTTCGTCAAAGGATAGGTTGGATGGTATCTAGATTGAGAAAAAATAATTTGTTACCCGCTCTGCAATGAAGGAATTATAACGAAAGGAAAACGAACCTTGGCGGTGTTCAAAGGACTGCATATAATGTACTGCTGATGCCCTGCATGTTCCTTCATCATGAAATTCGATTGCAAGAATCTAACATGAAATGCACAAAATGCGATCAAGAAACAAGTCAGGCAAAAAGCAAAACAAAAACGACATACACCCTATCCCCCTTCTCGAACCCCACCACCCCCTCACCAACCTCTTCAATGACCCCAGCAGCGTCCATCCCAATCATCGTAGGGTACGACTCAACGAAGAGGCCGAATTTCTGGATCTTCCAGTCGACGGGGTTGAGCCCCGAAGCTTCAGTCCGCACTAGGAGTTGCCCCGCGCCGGGCTTGAGTACGCGCGTTTCGCGCACGACGAAGGAGCCTTGTTTAGATTCGAGGAAGAGGGCTAGTTGGGTTGATGGAACGGGTGATGTCATGATGATGCTTTGCTGCTTGCTTTCTGTGGGGAGACGAAAGACGATGGGAAATGGACGGGGTATTTATCCCTTCTCTAATAGGTTAGCTAAGCATACGTATGCACGTTTTGCCTTTGCCAAGCTCTCAACTTAACAAATGCTTGCTAAGAAGCGTTAGAGAGCTGACGAATCCGTTGTTGCCTGAGTCATAAGATACAAGTATTAATAAGGCGCAGCTCAGGCCCGTTCACTGGAAGGGTTGGAAGAGCCCTCAGATATGTAGCAGCCGACGCGTATGCTCAGGCTTGCCTGTGAGTGCTGAGCAAGACTGAGGTGATATCGCAAGTCAGACTGTGGCCATGCCGCAGAGCCAGAATGATGGCAATCACGCAATTGTTGGTTAGAACTTGAGCTTTCGATTGCTCAATCTGATAGAAATTTAGTGATTATGATGATTATGGAAAGAGTGGAGTTTAGCAAATATCTTACTTGGAACTTGGAACAGAGTGATCAAGTTGTCGTCGAGCCTGAGGCAGCCAGCGCAGTTGTTATGGAAGCACAACTAGCTTTTACACCAGAAACTAGAGCCCCAGGAATGACCCGGCTGCAGGTCTCGTACCTTAGGGCCAGTCCTCAATTGATCCTCAACTCTATTCGGCTGTGTTAGAGATAGAAAACCATATCGACATCACAATGATCTGTACGAAATCAAGGAAGGGCATACCTTGACACCATTCATTATTCACTGAAATTCTGTAACACAGCAGCCATAAGTCAGCCATTGTCCATGCCATAGTGGCCAGCGTCAAAGAGTCAAGATAATTAATTGACGGAAGTCACGCACAGATCATGTGATAATCACATGAACATATTCAATGCGCCATTCTCTCAAAAAGTTCTCTCTATAGCACACCATTCTCGCTTTTTTTTTTGTTCTTCTTCGGTTGTCCTTCTTTGTGATATACTATAGTAAATTATGACATTGTCCAGTAAGTACTTGTTCACTTTTTTGTTGCAAGTCCTCTAATTACTCTTTTTGCTTCCACGTATCAGTGACTCCCGCTCCACGTCGCACAATAGAAGGCCATTGCCACGAATTATCTATCATCCCCAACGAAATATATATGGAAATCTTTGACTACGTATCCTACTCCATCAATTGGGATGAAATTGAACGCGAATCCACAATGTCGAACCTTGCCCGTGTTTGCCGCACCTTCCGTGCATTGGCTATTCCTAGAATCTATCGCGCATTGTACATCCAAGGCTGTGAAAACCTGTATGATGAACACGGGCTCCAAGGTATGGAGCAGTCGGAAAGGGGTGCCGCCTTTTGCAAGCGCATTAATAAAGGGAAGGGATCGGCGGTCTCGATTGCTCGCCATGTCAAGGAATTCTCGCTGCATGACTGGAGCGTAGGGGACCTACCTGCCCATTTTTCAACCAGTTTTTTCTTGAAAATGTATCTCAGGGCGATGCTCCAGATGCCTAATTTGCAGACGTTGCGGCTAGTTAAGGTGGACCTCCATCCCTCCCTCCTTAAAACAATTTGCAAGTTGCAGGGCTTGCATTTGTTGAATCTGGACCAGGTAGTCTTCAAAAAGGATGATACCACCGTCATTTCGAAGAGGCCACTCGCGATTACCTCCTTGGAGCTTACCAGTCATTGGTCTGATCAGCACAACCAATCCCTCGAGACCTTTACGAACCTTGTCGACTTTGTGAATCTCGGCACCATAAAGACAGATTGGCCTATTCAAGTCTTGCCTTTCTTGCCGCATACTACGGCACTGGGGACATTGATATTCGCCAACACAGATTTGTCACAAACATTCTGGGACGCTGTCAGTTGCTTAGAGGCCCTCGAAGTGCTTGAAATACAGCATGTTATCGACTTTGATATTGATCCTCCAGCGTTGCTTTTGACGCCGTATCTTCCCAAACTTCGACGATTGCTGGGTCCACCCTCATTATCGTACATTGTGATGGCGCGGCCCATTACGTCGCTTGACTTGGCTAGTGGAACTGAATCTTCTGTAACGAACACACTTCGGGGCTCTGTGTCCAAGCATTTCTCCAACATCACGCAATCGTCAGCGGAGATTACAGCTCTCTGCATCCCCTTGGAATTCTACCTTATAGGCTCACTACATGAGCATTTCCCCTCGGTTGAAGTCTTGGAGATCAAAGCTCGCCATGTTAACCTTGTATCTGATGAAGCTGAGGGTAAGATCAGGGTGGACCAGTTGGAATCCGTGAGTTCTTTTTTATTTATTTCTCTTCATGCAGTCGTAACTATAGTTCAGATCTTCCATGCAATAGCGACGAAGTGGCCCCCTGCTCCATCCGTTATGTTTTTAAAAATAGTGGTCTGCGAGCATTATCGGGAGAAACGCTCTCTTGATCTTCAACTGCAACGCGATTGCATTCCCAAAATTGTCGCCGGATTCCCCAACATGAAAAAAATTGAGTTTCTGGGCATGGTGATATGGAGTAGACATGCCGACGAGAAGTGGACAGGTCGCATCCTTTCCTCAGCCCCGTGGGACTAGTATTATTTGAGTGTTTCGACTATTGCAGAGCCGTATGTTCTTAAAGACGTCGATAATCTCCCGAAGCCCTTCCGTAAAAGAGCCCAATTCCCTAGTCTTTACGCAGTTGTTTAGAGCTCAGATAACAAGAAATTAGATATATAGTCCTGTTCAACGTAAGACGTTTAATTGGCCCTGTACTTCCCCGGACCTAGCTTTTACTCGATTTTGGGCTTTTGCAGTGCCTCTCTTCCAGCGCCTCCAATAATGAGAAGAAACAGCCGTTGGATCATTTGATATGCCACGCAAACTTACCACTTCATATGACTCTTGTATCCAATCTTTCTTGTACCAAGCTCGGCATTCAGAATGTACGACGTCGATTCAAACGCAGACAATTGTAGAATTCATGGAAACTTCCGGTACGCCCAAGGTACGCACAAATAAAACGGTGGCATCCACTATTTTATAACTCCAGAACTATTTACTTATAGGTGATATGGCGTCTTGGACAGTGATCTTGCTTTGCAATGATCGCAATCGGAGAGAAATGTTGATCACCACTTACGAAATGACCACCACGCCAACGCTACACTAACACCAGCGGTCAAGACATTACTGATTTGTATAAAGACCACGATTTCTTCCGGTATCTACAGTATCCTCCATGTCGCGTTTTGTCCTGAAAGGAACTATAAGAACTAGATGGAAGATGTCAGAGTGGATTAGAACTCACTTTAAACTTCCCAAGAGCTTTGTTGATGTTCTAGTACGCACCCAGTGAAGTATTTGCATCTGTAGTGCCCCGCAGGACACGCCTGAAAAGGCCATGCAAATACATCTCCTGAATCTTCTTTAACTCATTCTCAATTACACTGAGAATAGTATGAGAATCTAGAGCGGACAAGAAAAGATAGGCATACATTGCAGGGGTCATGAGATTATTTGCCTTTCCTCAGCCATCCTGACGGCCTTATGAGGCGCTTTGCAGATGTTTGAAGGACTGGCAGCAATCCTTCAATATAATTGATTACTTGTTTCATGTCTATTGGTGCTGTCGAACAGTGAACTGCGATGATCGATGTTTGTTGTCGATGTACGATCAACAGCTATATGGAACAATACGGTTAAGCGCTCAATGAGGGTAAAGAAACGCATGCGTACCAACAATACCATGAGCAATCGTGATTAATGGATCAAAGTTAACTCTTCACTCAAGCTATCATGCTGATATTCTCGAAACCGTTTAATCCAACCTCTCGCCCCACAACTCCTAGCAAAATGACGCCTGCGGACAATTACCCCAACGCGCAACCGGTTGCCGATGGTAGGCGATATCGTTTTCATCGCTTGCTCGATCAAGTGCAATCAATGTCCAGAGGGAGCAGCCCCGATCCTCGTGCTTCTGCTATTGAAGGGGCGAACAATCAGGCCGGTAAGTGTACCTTAATGTTCTTCATTGTTGCCAATGGTGCTCAAAGCCTGCCCCCATATGTAGGGCTGAGTACATCTGCTGCACAGCTCACGGCTAACGTTCTTTGTCAGCATGCACCACCATCTATTGCGATTACTTACTGACAAGCTGAACAGCTCCTGGTGACTCTGGAGCTCCTAGTATAGATTGAGCCAGGAGATCAAGGTTATCAACTGTAAGGAATTCCTACGTTGATGCATTTGCACGCACGCAACTAAGTAAGGCGTGATATCAGTTCTCGACGCGACCCACGGAGTGCCATTTATATTACTCTCACCTTCCCTACTCCAGCTATAGACGTCTTATAAAGCACGTGGCACAATGTGGCGCTCAGAACGTACATGTAAAATCAGAGAGAGTCACCCAACGAGCGCAGTAATGAAAGCACAAGTTAGACTGTCGATGGTGGCCCATGTTAAGTGAGTCCCTATGTACATCAAAGAAGGAAGTGCTCACTCACTGTTGCTTATATGGGCCCATACAAATCAACAACCTCTGAGCCTGAGGCTGCAGTGGCACCGCGAGTTCCTCCCTCTGCCTGTTGATACTCCTCAACATCACTCGGCCTTGCCAATAACTGGGCCACTTAAAACCGCCTAGTGGATTCGTACGTTAGCATAAATCACGCAGGAGGCGAGCGCATCGAGCTGGTAGTGGTCTAGAAGGCTTTGGGCTTATTCTGGTGTTGTAAAGTGGATGTGGTCGGAGAACGATCAGGGACGCGTCTAGAAGTAGGGGAGCTACGTATGAGTTACAGGCTAGCCCTGCTCTAGATCAGATGCTAGTTTTAGTGGAATCAATGACGAAGCAGATTTAGTACTTCTGTATGTAAGCCCTGGCCGTGGAGCATCTTGAATAGACAGTGTGTCCAACATCGTTATAAGAGATATCTCACCCAGGGCAAACAACGAGAGCTTTTCTCGTCGAGAGTAAGAGAAGTTTTCATTCTTATCCACAGGAGGACACACCTTGGAAGGTCGAGAATTGAGATGAACTAACTCGGCAAGATCCGAATTTGGATTGTCCACTTTGTGAAAGTTGAGATTCATGCCACAACACACACTCCGTCTCCGCGAACATCGATCGTTTCCGACAATTTCTTGCCGAGGTCGTTCCCCCACGCACCACTGCGCAAGTCTTTACAGGAACACCAACACCATCACATCAGCCCATGATCGGGAACGGGTCAGATGAATCATCCAGTAGATCACATTACAATTTGAGCTAAAATACTTTACCACATCACACCTTACCTATTGTGACAAGGTCGACCTATATAATGCTTTGTCCAAACTCACTGATGTATACTCTACGTTACCTCCGTCAGATAAGCCGAACAAGCCCTTACCTATTCCTGATCCTGAAGTGCCAAAGACGACGGTCCCGTAAGTCGCACATATGCTCCACCCGAATCGCTTTCGATTTCGTTCTGCTGAGCGGGCTAGGGGAAAATTCAGCGTAAAGAGACTAAGCTATGACTTGTTAATAGCCAGTGAGTCAATCAAATCCAGAAGGAACCTGCTCCACAGATCGCGAAGAGCCGCCAGAAGGGGAAGGCGACGGTAAGCAAGACCCGCTTTTCTTGTATTGCTGGTGAGCTCTGGAAAATCGATCCATATTGAAATTTGAGATCCCACAAATAAAGTTTCGTCATATGGTTCATAATCTGCATATAGGTATATTGACACATGCTCTACAATTCCTGCACCACCTCGTGAGAGTTTTCAAAATTCCAACACGCAACAGACATGTTGTCAGCACCTGATTCTAGAGTCACTGGGAATGAACTAATTATCACATTAAGCGCTCAAAATCCTCGGTAGACATAAAACAGTGGATCTAAACTCTTACCTTGCTCGTCTCAAACTCCAGTCTTATTCCAGATGCTCCGATTAAAAGGCTTCTCGCTTGGTTGTCTTGTCTTTGGCACTATCTGTTCCGCCGCCTCACTACCTGCATGCCTGAACAGCACAGATGCTGACTATGATTTCATCATCGTCGGTGCAGGTGCAGGTGGTGGCCCTCTTGCTTCCCGACTCGCAGAATCAGGTTACTCAGGTGAGTCTGGAATTGCATGCCTCTCAGCTGATATCTGATTCGCTCCTCAGTGCTTTTAGTGGACGCTGGTCACTCTACGGTCAATTTCAATACTACACTGCCCGGATATTCCATCCGATCCCTCAATGGTATAGTCAACTATGGTTTGAGGGTTACTTCAATTGATGCTATCCAATTTCAGATCCAGAGATCGATCTTAATTACACCTATCAAGAATTTCCTGACGGATTCTCTGTCACAAGAAACGATCAATGGTCTGCCCTCATCTCTTCTTTTCTTCTCCAAAAATAATGCGAATGAAACGATACCCAAATCATGACAGGTATCCTGAGCAGTTGGAGGCTCAACTGTGGGTACCAGTGCCATGCCATCCACGGTAGCCTTGCTAAACTTCTCGCAAGGTTCACAACGCCATGGTCAACATCATTGGCGGCACAAGACAAGATTTTGATGGACTTGCAGCCACATTCGACGACCCGACGTGGTCGAGGGACAACATGCAAAAATACTTCCGTCTCATTGAGGATAACCTATACCTTGTTCCGGCCTTGAATCCTGACCATGGATTCAACGGATGGTTGAAGACCAGCCTTCTCCCATTGGACGTGTTTGTCACAGATCCTCTCCTCCTTGGTTAGCCTATCTCATCATTCCCTTGATCAATGTAGTTGATTTTTCTTTCAGACGCCCAGACCACTGCACTTGTTGCATCTCTTCAGTTGGGTGGGCTCCCGGCTCTCGATCTCAACGATATTGCAGGTGACAATGCAGAGGGCGTCAACAGCATTAGCTCCACAATTGACGAAAATCATGTTCGATCATCAGTACACGAGAGGCTGCTGGCTGTTCAGCAATCTAATCCTAACCAGCTCCATCTGTCGCCAGACACTCTCGCCACTAAGATCCTCTTGTGTGAGTCGAAATCATCAGTTACGGCCTACGGTGTCCAAATCGCACCTGGAGCTGCTTTACCGGTTGCCAGCAACTTCAATGGAAAGACTGAACTTAACATCAAGAATATTACTGCAAAATATGAGGTCATTGTTAGTGCTGGTACATTCCAGAGCCCCCAGCTGGTAAGCCAATGTGTACGTGTACGGTTTTCAGGTGCTGACTTCCTCACGATGTACGCAGCTCATGGTCAGCAATATCTCAATCATACAGTTTTCTTTTTTTCCCCTCATGTCCAACTAGCTTTCAGGAATTGGAGATCAAGATCAGCTCCTGCAACACGGGATCGAGCCTGTAGTACACCTTCCTGGCGTAGGAACTAATCTCCAAGGTGTTTTCTCACAATTCATATTCATGTTCTCCTTGCCTAACACAACAGTTAAGATCACGACGAAGTTGCGGTCAACTGGCGGATGAAGAACGATTATTCCTTACTCAAGGAATGCAAATTCCTTTCTAATCCCTCTCAGGATCCCTGCCTCAAGGATTGGCTCGACCGTAGTCACGAGAGCGCCTATGCCTTCTCTGGAATTCTTGACGTGATTATTACCCAATCAAATTCCAGTCTACCTGCACCTGATGTTCTCACATACATCCTGCCCGTCCTTTTCCCTGGCTTCTTCAGAAGTACGTATCCTCAATCGTCTTGTAGATACTTAGTTGAAAATGCCTGGCAGGCGCTCCGGAAGATTTGGCCAACAACCCTGATGCATTGACAGCCGCTGTCCTCAAAGGGCATCCTTCTTCGAGAGGAACTGTGCAGTTGACCGGCTCTCATCCTCAAGATCTCCTTAACATCCAGAAACTGCACTTCCAAGAATCTGGTGGACCTGCTGATATCGCTGCGCTCCGAGAGGGTGTCAAAAGAGCTAGAAGCCTTATAGAGTCGACGCCAGTCGGACTCTTCGTAGAGTCTGAGATTGCCCCTGGATCTAATGTGACGACCGATGACAAAATAGACGAGTGGATCCTCACCCGAGTCTTTGGTATGCTTTTACTGCTATTGGCTGCTGTAAATCGAGTCAATCTCTACTCATAGGTCACCATGTGTGCTGCACAAATGCCATGGGTCTGGACAGTGGCGAGTAATTTTTGAATTTATTTAGTCAACCCAGACGTCAACTAGTCGCTGTAGATCCCAACGCTGTCCTTGATGGCAACTTCAAGGTCAGAGGAGTTGGCAACCTTAGAGTGGTCGACGCCAG
Organism: Tephrocybe sp. 9980TJB; assembly: GCA_018220975.1. Lineage (NCBI taxonomy): Eukaryota > Fungi > Basidiomycota > Agaricomycetes > Agaricales > Lyophyllaceae > Tephrocybe > Tephrocybe sp. 9980TJB. The sequence goes on from JABAJU010000146.1 coordinate 15,558, forward strand.
CTCGTGGCCTAATGTCCCCGGCTTTTTTATCACGACACCGACGTACATGGTCAGTACCTCCAGCTTCACCCCCAGGTTTTCATGCTCAAGCTTCGTGTAGATCTCTGAGAAGGCCGCGGATGTCATCATTGCAACCACAAGGTCTTTGTGAACTTCGAGGACCCATAATGGACTTGAATGCATTCTTCCGATTTCGCCTTGAACTCTTGAACACATTTTTCTCGGACTGTCTTTGTCAATTTACTTATTATGATATACTTCTTATACCCTTCTTTCGACGGCAGTATAGCGAGCATTGATCTGCATATGAGATTTCTGTCCCATATCTGGATCCTTGAACATACACTTGTCCAATAACTCAGCCATCGACGAGTCTTACAGCTCTTTCCTCAATTTCAGGAGCTGGAAGCGCTGGATCAAACACTACACTTGTAAGATGGTACTTGGAGTATGTGAGCAGATAGTACAATAGTAATCCAGAAGTAGTCCGGAAGTGAAAAGATGCGGCGGCCTCGCGATTGATTAATAGACGAAAAACACCATATAGCTAATTAATGAAACTTGGCTGCGATCGCCGCAGCGATAATGATAAGGATCAGAAGCACGATACCAAAAAATATCCACCTCTTCTTACGTGCTGCGCGCGCGTGTATAACGGCTTTGTCGGTGTGTTCTAGTCTGAATCACCCTCAGCTTTATTATCCCAGAAAAAAATCTGACCATAGCTTACCCAGCTTCAACATTGCGCTCCGTGATATGAGCTTGTGCTTTGATATCGTCTATCACGTCATCTTGGTCTTCGACTAGGAGGCTTATCTATATCAAGTTGAAGCAGCTGTGTCAACAGGGAAAGTGCGATTCCAAGCACCTCGTTAACTAGCCGCGCAAGCTCAGCCAGAGTCCGCTCTATACGCTGGATATCTTCGTGCCGTGCTTGAACTTCGCGGTATGTGGCTTTGGATGCAGCGTAGTTCGAGTTCAGGAGCTATTTCAGGTGCTTGTAAGGAATGGCCATGGGCACTAAATCCAGCCTTTGACCCCTTACCGATTGACTGAAAAGCAGACTTGGGTCTTGGTCACTATCCACAACGGCCTTGACCTCTTCAGGCGATGCATCAGGCTTAACTAGAGACGTGCTAAGTATAGGGAATCATGGAGTATCAGTACCAGTACTAACCGATTTTGAACTGCCGCTCTAGGTGTTGCTTGGTTTTTGTTCGATGTTCCTGTTCTACTCTTTGGTATTCATGGATCACATCGACGAACTTGGATTTAATCCATGCGACCTTTATATAGTTCAATACGAATGTGAAAGAACACGTTGATTAGACTCCACTCACCCTTTGTCTCCTCACTATTCCATTTGCTCCCCCCTCTGCTGTCTGCCTGTGGTCCAAATCCTTGATTAGCCTTGCGACATCGGTAGATATCTCACTCGTTTCAAGGCTTAATTTCTTCAGCTGTGCCGTATTCCCAGCAAGCTCTGCTTGGTCTGTAAGGTAGAGGGAACGTGAATGGAGGTCTTTGATTCGGGCGACAGCTGCAGAGAAGCGACCCAAGGCGTCTTGAATGGATTGAATCTAGAGGATGTAGCATTGTGATAAGCAGGTGGGTCTGGATATTAGAGGTAAGCTCCCACCTCAGATAAGAAAGCCTCCATCGAAGATCCTGTAGTAATGCCAGTCTGCGTGGTCTCTGACAACTCGATAATATGGGTATCCTGTTGGTGCGAGGGACTGTACAGAATGGTCAACGCGACTTCCACGTTTCATAGCAGTTGACAAAACTAACCCCATGTTGCCGTTCTGTGCCTACAACAAACAAGACTGTCAGTATAAATGCTAGTTGTGTGTGAACAGAATCTAGTACATACGCGCAACCATGCAAGTCTATCCCCAGCCATAATAAACTAGAAAATTAGACGAGAAATCACGGAACAGACGCAATGCGAAATATTGTCGTGAAGTAAGATGGCTGGGTATATTAAAAAGATTGAAAAACACAGCCATTGCATCACTAGCCAGAGTAAAATAGAATGCACGTTTCAAGGGCAGTTTTGACCGCATTCATCTGGATCACTGCGCACTTGGACGGACGTGATGAATCTAAGTACACTATTCGGCACTGCACTGGGGCTGCGGAAGATCCGCTTGAGGTAGGCCAACTGCGTGAACTTATTTTGCAATGGAGTACAAGCAGCCAAAGGGCCTGAGCTGGCGGCAAAAGCTTAGATAGCCCACGAGGGGTCTCGAGGTTTAGCAAAATGTTGAGACTCGACCCGACGAGTTTGATGGGCGCTTTGATGGGCGAAGTCGACGCCTCGTTCATAGAGCGTCAGTGTCTACTTTCCTCCCTTTCGTCGACAGTATTTTGTCCTCCTTGCGAGTCCGATGCTTGTACTTTCCACTTCGCTTAGTTCTACGCCATCGTGAGCTCTGCTCAATATATATGAGGTTACCAAGCAATGAATGGCAAAACAACTTACTATGGATATCTTCCTCGATAGAGGATAAGGCAGGTTACAACCTGTACAGCAGACACAAGGGTATGATCGGAGGCATTTAGTAGAATGGTCGAAAGTATGGAGGGAGAGGTTTGGATACTACCATGGGCTTCAAGCACCTGCGTCACTGCTCAAGCCTGTCGTTTAAGTCGATGGCCGCACAGAGAAATGCCCAGGTCTTCAAATGACGGATTTTCTTTGACCGAGAACAACCGTGTCAAATCAACGACTTGTGGACAGCTGAGGCTTGTGTTCCAGTAGATATAGTCATACCTGGCGTAAAAAAACCTTAGTCCTAGTTCCTAGTTATTAACTAAGTAGCATGTCATGTACCTACTAACATTGTTCTGGTACTAAATCTTCGGCAAGAGTTGGTGTAGAACCGGCGGTGAATAAAAACAATAGACACGTAATCTCATCCTTATGAGGCATCGATCCTCAAAGTTAGTGAAAAATACAATGCTAAGAGTATTTCATCTGAGGTTGAGAGTACAAAAATATACATGCGAAGGAGGAAGAGATATAGTAGAGAGGGGCATGCAATGCAGGAGTAACGTGAAGGTACCATTTTGCAAGGGAGTGCCGTTATAACGGAAGGAAGAGTCAGGTAAAACGGCGAGCGTGTAGTAAGCTATAGGGGGTATACAACCAAGTTTTTGATGTCATGAAGAGAATGTACTTGTGGATGTCGACGATGTGAAGAAAGACAGAAATCACTTGCAGAACGGGAACACTGCATCGATGAACCTGCTCAGGGGGCTCTTCTTCGTCGGTTTCGCCGACGGCTTGGCGGGGGCAGGAGCGGAGGCATTAGCATGACCGTTCTCTGATTTCTTGAGCGCGGAAACATCGGTAGTAGAGCCGCCAATCTTCGTTGTTGGCGTCTCGCTGGAACTTGAGCTGGCACCGTCGCCTCCACTAACAGATACCGACGGGGGTATTGCGCGGGGCTCCTCGTGATTTTCTTGGAACCACTGGAGATGGGAGGGTCAAACCTCGGAGGAATTTCTTCGGGAGGAAACCTCGACACTTACCTCGACCAAGAAGTTAGCCGAAGCTTTAGGGTACCTCTTTTGTGTTTCATAGTCAACATAGGTGCAACCAAAGCGAGTTGAGTAACCGTCTGCCCATTCGAAGTTGTCCAGCAAACCTAGTGGGACATAACTAATGAGCTACATGTGCACAGTGGAAAGGAAAGGACAGACGTACTCCATGGGAAATAAGAACGGATGTCAACACCATCCTCGAAGATTGCCAATAATAAGTTCTTGGTGGTGCCTTTGAAATAGTTGACGCGATCGGTGTCTATGAGAGCCTGTTCAAGGGACAAGTCGGTTTCGCCCTTGACGGCGAATCCGTTTTCGGTAACGCTAGGTCAAATTCAATACAAGGATTGGGACGACTGAAAAGAGGTCTCACTATATGGGAGTCTTGTATTTCTGCAAAGCAATAGAAAGTCAGATCTCTTAGCTACCACAACAAGACGATAACGAACGAACCTTCCACAAATAATTGAGGAGCTGATGTACCAAGCTCAGGTTAGACCATTAAATCAGAACGACAACATGAGTAACGTACAGAACGGAATCCTTCAGGATCTATTACACCGAATATCAATCAGGTTTCAATGCTCGAACTTCTGATTGGTCTGTCACTTACAATCCTGTAACCACGCACAGTGTGCTTGCTTCCCCAGCTGCGTGCCATCAGGACGCGTAAAGGTATAATCAACATTGCCCTGGAACTCGTCATCTCCTCCAGCGCCTGTGTAGAAAACTTAGTTGAAGTATCTATAAGTCAGGAGGTAAGGGAGACATACGCGCAAGGTTTGTTGTATACGTATTCATTCCATAGAAGTCCGATGAACCCTTGACGACCACGAGCTCCTCTTCCGTGAACTGTGGCTGGCGTTCACCGAGGACCTCGCCCATGTATGGTGGGTAATGGCCAAGGTATATTGGGTCCTGGATGAAGATACATTAGCACAAAGTATTGGCCAAGGGTAAACGAAACTTACCGCATACCAGCCTAAACGTACAAATGAGAGATTGGGCAAAAAGTTGGGTCAGATAGGCTGGCTATTGATACCAGCATAAATATTTACGCACCGATGGCAAAGTCTAACGCGTGTTGCGCAGCCGCAACATCTGTGTGAAGATCAACAACTTTGCCATATCACAATAGAGGAAGCCAAACATACTCTCAGGTGAATCGTCATAGGGCATTTGCCAATCCCCATTAAGAGTTATCCCAATCTGACCTCCTTGGATGGGCTTATACGATTCACGGTAAAGCTTAACAGAGTAAGCGTGTGCTAGGATCAAGTTGTGGCCGACACTTCATGTGTTCCAGATATCCGGTGAGTAAGACTTGTAATTAAGGATGGGATGGTCACACGTACGTCCATGGCTCAGTAGATGAGTCTCCTTCTGGCGACCGTTCTCGATCACTCGACCGTCCTGGGGCGAACACGCCGCGCCCATATCCAAGTATTGCAACGCACCAGGGTTCGTTGAGTGTGAGCCAGTGTTTTACGCGATCTCCGAAGGCGTCGAAGCACACCTGAAGGACGAAACCGCCAACGCGAGTCAGATTTACCGAAGGAATGCGTAGGAAATGAGACGGTGAGCATACCTTGGCGTAGTTGACGTAGTCCTTGACAATCTCCTCCTTGTTTAACCACCCTCCGTACCGATCATGGAGTGCCTGAGGTAAATCCCAGTGATACAGGGTCTAAAATGAACGCACGTCAGTAAACGGGGAAATGTCGGTGTGTACGTGAAAAGAAGAGAAGAATGGAATGGGTCACGACACGCTCAACACGATACCAAAAATATAGCACATACCACGAACGGCACAATCCCCTTCTCCCTCAAGGCATCAATAAAATCCGAATAGAACCTCACTCCCTCTTGGTTAATCGGATCCTCCCTTCCACCAAGCGGAATGATCCTTGACCATGAGATTGAAAACCTGTACGCTTTGACACCATACGACGCGAGGAGTTCGATATCTTCTTTCCACAACCTATACGAGTCGGTCGCGACATCCCCATTGCGGCCGTCCAGAGTCTTACCCGGAAGCTTAGCGAAGTCATCCCAGATGGATTTGCCGCGTCCGCCGACGTTTGCTGAGCCTTCGATTTGGAATGCAGCTGCAGATGTAAAAATGTAAGGTTAGAAAGAGGAAAAATGAAAGCATAGTGAAATAATCGATATGCACCAGTTGCGAAACCCCATAAGAAGTCTGCGGGTAATTTGCGCGTCGTTGTCATTGATGTAGACATGAAACGCGACGGTTGAGCAGGCAAGGGGGCATAGTTTTGCTGGGCCTTATAAGTACAACGGCCTCGGCGGAATACCTCAGTTCCTGGTATCGCAAACTGATCCAGCCCGAAATTTCTCCGCCGCTTCAAATCATCCTAATTTCGACTGCCGGAATGTGGGGATGGGGTTGACCTGCTAGCCCTTGGCCCCGTGAAGGCGAATGTGCACCAAGAAAAGCTACAGTCTTGGATTTCAGCTTGGATTCATTCAATATATGTATTTGGTTGAAAAGTCGTGAAACTTACTAAGACTGCCCTTCATCATCTGGGCCAAGAAAGGTAACCTTCCGAAATTAGGCTACACCGGTGAAAGTACTCTCCAAGCACACGTTTGGATGTGAAGCGGTGTGCTTCGAGATCACCCGTCAACATTCCAACTCTGTGACACTCTTCGACAGAGGCTGGAAGCGGATAAACACCGGACTTCAAAGGGTTCAACTGTAGTGAGAAGTGCTGTCGTTGAGAGGCTGAAATGTTTTCGGTTGAACAGTTTGGACGTGGAGCTCAAGACCCGCCAACATGTACGTAGTTCCGATGGCAGGCTAGCGACTGACATGTTGATAATACACTAACCCGTTGAACTTGTCAGAATGTTCTCATTGCAGGGGGAGATCACATAAACATACTTTAGGTGAAAATAAGGGTCCCAGCAAAGTCCATTAACGAACAGCGCCAAACTAGTGTCAAAACTTCACATGCGGCAAATGCTCGGGAAAATGACCAACTTCTGTCGTTGCAGGATCCGAGGCCTAGAACGTCATCCGAATTCACTATTTCGGAAGAATAGTGCCCTCTTCGGTTAACGGAAGGGTTGAGAACGTGAAATTAATGTAGTGGTTGAGCATGTTGCACAGATTTCAATAGTTGAAGCTGAAGTGGCTGTTGTGCGCACGCAGGCAACTAATATACTCAACAATTACTAATTAATTAATTAATTAATTATTAAATATTCCTTGAACTGACTTTTTGCTTTCAATTTAACAGCCATGGGTCTTCCTCATCCAGCAGGAATGGGTCATCTGCCAACATTAAAATTCGCGGCGTCAAAGTTCAACGTTAAAGCTCAAGAGGTATCCCCTTGGAGTTGTAGCCGTTTGTCCAACAGCCTTATGGACAGCCCTAGAAGGAGGACTTTTCAACGCCTCGGGCGATAATACTTAGCTAGCCTTGCGACGTCGAATTCAAGGTGGTTTCTAGAATTTTCTGATTGGCATCCTGGTGTTCGACTTTATAAGATCTCGTCTTAACACTTCAGAATCTTGAAAAGGCTATTTTTCCTGACTGCAAGTCTTTCCGAATACTAGTCCAGGCTTGCTAACACGATATATTCTGGGACACATCGTCTGTTCCTGTGGGGATTGTTTAACTATCTGCGAAGCATCTGTTCTCACCTTCGACTTACAAGCACCATGAGGCACCTGAGGTCATGTCTCCGATAACCTACAACAGAAGAGCATCATCTATCATTTATGTGCCTCTTTTCCTAGGAACTTAGAGGTAAATACACCTGCCCATTGACGTGATTAGTTATCAAGTTGAACTTCTAGCCTATTCTTACAATACTTACCTCAGGTTTGGGGGCATTGTGCCTTGATCATCTTAAGAGAACGAATCTACTCATCTGATATCACAAGTTACACTAGGCCTGTTCTGTTTCTCCGGCTCCCATTCTATTCAACTGACACGTTCCCATATCTCTAGAAGCGCCCATTCAAATTCTATATATTCTGTGCTATTTGCTGGGGGGTATACAAACATTTCTCAGCCATCAACCACAATTCACACGCATTTCAAATCCAATATACTGGATATTGTATAGTAACACGATGTCTATCTCCTCCCTTGGTGTGGCCTTTGTAACCGGTGCCTCGCGGGGTATTGGTCGAGCAATTGCCCTTCGCCTCGCGAGCGATGGCTTTGATGTTGGACTCAATGACTTGCCCTCCGCGAGAGATGATCTCAGCTTGCTCAGGGCTGAAATCCAGAAGCAGGGGAGGCGGGCAACTATATCTGTGGGAGATGTATCACTTCCAGAGGATGTACAGAAGATGGTGGATGTAGTTGTAAGTGACCTTGGTAGGCTCGATGTGGTAGGTTCTCCCATGATATTTCAGAGGCTAAGACTGACACAGAAACATAGATGGTGGCCAACGCTGGTCTATGTAAAGCGCACCTTATTGCGGATAGTTCGTCACATTATTCAGTCTGCTTTACTTTTCCCTCATAATGATCAATCACATTTGACAGCGCCCGTTGAAGAATGGGACAAGCTTTTCTCAGTGAACGCACGAGGCGCATTCCTTTGTTACAAATATGCCGCACTGCAAATGATTAAGCAAGGGCATGGAGGCCGTATCATCGGAGCTTCATCTCTGGCAGGTCGGCGAGGTACGATGCATTCTCCCTCACTTTCCATCTGTTTTGGGTTCTAATGGGATATCAGGGGAAGGACACATGGCAGCCTATAGTGCCACTAAGTTTGCTGTAAGGGGGTTGACGCAAGCTGCGGGTATACACAATTCTTTTGGGATCCTTTCTCTGCCTTACTTGAGCTGCATCTACAGCTACGGAATGGGGCCCTCATGGCATCACTGTCAATTCCTATTGTCCCGGTATGTTCATTCCATCCTTCATGTCATCTTTCTGTTTCCTGATAATGTTTATAATTTCTCAGGAATTATCGAGACCGAAATGAGTTCGTCTCCTCTGCCACGCATTAGCATCCTTTTACAGTCGACCAACTTTTTTTTCTTTACCAGTCAAGGAGATCGTCGATGGTACGAAGGCGCCGAGTCTTGAAGGATTTTATGGCCAGGTAGGTGACATTAGGGTAGTGATTGTCAGCTTCAAGTTCTGTGCTAAAAAAGGGATGGGTAGTTTGGTGCTGGAACGGCTGTTGGGTACAATGGGAAGGTTGGTGACGTAGCGAATGTCGTGTCATTCCTTGCATCCAAGGACGCGCATTTTATCACTGGTAAGTAGCTCGTTCGTTCGTTTGCTCTATATCCAAGAGACCGCAATGCTAACCGATTGGTATGTGTCTCCGTACGTGCAGGTCAAGGTGTAAGTCACTTTGAAAACAAGCATTGCAATGTTATAATAACTAATGTTGCGTATGAATAGTTCGGCATCGATGGAGGAATGCAATATTCTTAAGTCTACGATGAAGTATTGTCACACGTTCCAGGTAGTTTTGTCGCCACGGTTTAATGTCAGTTCCATGCATTTAAGTTAAATTCGAGCTAGAACAACCGTTAGAGGCTTGCTTCCGTAGAAGATGGTAATAGCTATGATTCTGGAGCGAATGAGCCCTATAAGTGGCAAAACGGATAATGGAATAACACAAGGAGACTGGCAGGCAGAGTAACTTGAATGCTAGCGACGTGCGACGAATAAGTGTAAAATAGGCCCTGTAGTTTGCAATGCCAAGATAATCCAATCTGAAGGGCCATTGGTACAGTACGTCACACGTAAAAAGAACTATGTATCGAAAATATAGGCTTAATGGTGGGTCTTGGAAGCTGAGTAAGATACGGCGCCGTGCGATGCAATACCAACTTTTGCATCACAAGCTAAAAGTGCGCGTGATATCAGATATTGGACGATTAAGAAAGGTAAATTTTCATACCTTCATGCCCTTCAACGAATTAATCCCAGACGAATGCATTATTTCAAAAGTATGCTCAAAATGGTGAACTAGAGATGACAATGGAAACTGAGGCGGGTAAAACTAAAGGGAGGCGGGTAAAACTAAAGGGATACAGCGGCAACTTGACAGGATTACGCCAACCTCAAAAGTACGTCCCGTCAGGTGGCAAAGTCCTTCGTAGCGCTGAGCTCGAACCAAGTTCTCCACGAACTTTTGGACCATGGGCACCCATCCAATATATCTTGGCAACAATACACAAAGGCTGATGAAAGTTGTCAAGTGAACTTATGAACTGGTAAATGGTGACGATCGTATGGATTATAGCCAAGACAGCGCATCGAGTGATGACAAAGCTTGCCGCTATTGAAGCAACTAGAACAACCTGTACCTTCATTGAGGGACGGGGGGGGAGGGGCATCTGGAAGATTTTGGATCTAGATGCAGCGCACTACGCCTAGAAGGAATATAAAGACAGCGAGATACCGTTCGGGGTTGGTAGGAGGACCAATACGGATGATGATAGAGCCTGCTAAGCCGAGACAGATGCGGAAAAGATCCATTGCGCCAGTTTGGGTGACACAGTGAGTTTTGTTTTGAGGGCAGAAACCAGTATACTGACGTTGTTATGCAACAGAATCTTTCTGCCTTCAGCGCCGATCATGACCGAGATAGAGTTTTGACTGTACGATTAGCCTTCTACGAGAAATTTAAGTAAATCGATATAATATGAGCAGAAACGCACTCGCAAGATGTGTACATACATTGGGTACTTATCAAGAAAATGGTAGAAGTAAGAATTAATACGAGTGCAAACGAGGGCGCAGAAGTAACTGCAACTGCGGGTGGGGAGCGAGGCGTCCGAGAAATCAAATCAAAAGGATCGCCTCAAGGCTCACGACCTTGTCTGCCCATATCAATGCAAGCGGGTCTCTCCCAACCTTTTCATCGCTACTTTGTGCCTCGGCGCGATTTTTTACGTGATGATCGATTCTGCTGTCCTCGAGAAGCCTCTTCATGCGCCGTGTAGTGAAAAGACTCATATCGGCCCTCAGATCGGTATTGCTCTCCGAACCACGGTCACTGAAACTATTCGCCATAGTTACTCCATCGCCCTTCATGTATGTGCGAATCTTGAAGTGGTTCCCCACAATTCGCACATTTCTCCGACTCCCTCAGCAGTTTGTCGATATACTCTAGCGCGCCATCGACTCTAGATCTGGAAAATTCCAGCCCCAACAGGAAAAAGTGAACATAGAAACCCATCATCGCTATCCATTTGAAGATTTGATGGCGAGGTAGTAGATAGGGATGGCGCTTTGGTATCCGACACAGGCTATGATGGTGGATGATACAACGTATCGCACCCTTTTGTTGAGATAGCTAACTGATAGCAGGGCTGCAAATATCCCGCCTGTTACAGTGCAGAGTATTGGCTGATAAAGGGCAAAAGAGCTGGTGGTTGCATATCAAAGGAATTACGGTGTCTTAACCGGCATCTAAAAAAACGAATTGTGTCACTCGGCACCTGCTGTCAGTGTTGAACCCGTTGCTACCTCTGTTCCCAATGCTAACTCAATGATCCATGACGTGGTATAAGTTTTTCAACGTTTGGCGATTAAGTCACAGGCGATTTGTAATTAGTTTAAATGATGAGCCAGTCAGTGGGTAGTGCCAAGCCAAGGATCAACTCTCATCATGTGGCACGAAATATGGAGAAAAATAAGGTACTGCATAAAGACACCTACTTACATATAAGGGCTCGCTAACATTGTAATCACATATAAGCAAGCACAGGATATAAGTGGTGGAAGAAAAAACAGTTCTTGAGGACGCCCTCGATGCCCCCAAATGACATGACCATCCCCAACACAAAGGCCGATCGATGCTCCCTAGCCAGGCTGTCGGGCGACCTCGCTGTCACGGTATCCCTATCCTTCCTCATCCTCTTCACGATATTACGCGCATTCCTCGATCGAGATATCATGTCAACGGACAGATACATTCGCCTTTTGGGTCTCGTCGTGATGTTCTCCATTGCAGTCCTTGCACTCATAGAAGCAAGCACATGGCTTTTCCATCGGGTTTCACCCGTGTCTCGAATCACTTTAGCTAGCGAATACCAAAAGCCTAATTCGGAAAAGCTCGGCTGGGTGGGCAAAAGTCCCTGTTGACGCGTTGCCAACCAAGGCATGCTCCTGAGCCTTCCAGTTCCACATTGCGGTAGTGGTTGGAGGGATCATGGGCAGTTTTGGGGGTAGATTGGGGCTGTGATGAGTGTATGGCTGCGTATGGCTACAGATCTCCGAAGCTTACAGTAGATTTGAAAGCAGTGGTTTCGCATTTCGGCAGGGGGAAGATAGATTACGTACCCTTATCAAAGCCGAATGAAAGCTACCAACAGTTCATAAGACTTGGAAAGGCATTCAAACTGAACTCTTAGTTCATCAGGTAGCAAGATAGGTCAAAGAGGATAGGTAGCAACCGGGAAAGAACATCCTTAACAGATATCGTGAGTGCGTATAAAGGCTATTATAGAGCCATGCATGAGCGGAGTGCAGGCTAATGCCGGAGCTGGAAGAAGCCATAACATTTTTGGACTCCGCATTCTTTCGGGAGTAACCCTCACAGTGCGCACCACTGCATGGTCAAATGACATCTCAAGTCTTTGAGTTTGTATCTTTCTTTCACGCGTACATGTTGCAGCTTTACTTTACGTAAATGAAAGGGAATCAGATTCCTTTAACCTAGAAATCCAACATCTACTAGATGACATAGAAGCCCCTCTAACCCCCTCAAATAATATTACACCTCAGGCTGAATGACGAGATTCGGCGCATCGTGTCATTTCCATTTTTTGGTGCTAGGTTCTCAGCATGCTGCTTCAAACATGGGCTTCGTTTTTGCCGGTGTATCCGCACCTTCTAATGGTCTGGGTCATGGGTCCAATCTGAATGCGCTCAAATTCTTTGTTGGTCAGGTGTGTACGTTGCCTACTGGTATATAAGCCGTGCCTCATCTTCTACGGATATACAGGCTGTTCAACATGACAGATCAAGCCACAAATGTCGACGCTCCGAAGTATGTGTCAATGAGATCCAGCATTGAGAAAGCCGTTGTCGAGGACCAGGCTCCAGATCCGTCTGAGGAAATCTACAATGGACTTGAGTTTCCAACTGAAGAAGAACGAAAAACCCTACGAAGAATTGCTGATAGTATCCCTTGGAATGCCTACTGTGAGCTCTGTCATTTTCTTTCTTTCCTGTCTTCTAATTTCCTAACCAAAGTAATTGCTTTCGTCGAATTGGCTGAGAGATTTTCAGTATGTCGGCGTACAGTTTCTCCACGCTACGTAGGGTATCCTAACATCAATACCCAGTTTTACGGCTCCTCCGTTGTCTTTGTGAGCTTCATTTCTATTTCGTGATATATCAATACTTGTTCGATCCTCTGTAGACAAATTTTGTTCAACAAAGGCTCCCTCCTGGTTCACTCACAGGTGCTGGATTCACACACGGCCAGTCAGGTGCTTTAGATCGCGGTCAACGTGCCTCAACCGGTTTGACAACATTTTATCAATTCTGGTACGTCGTTTGTTCGTTAGGCTTGAACGATACGCGTCCGCTGACGATATTTCTCTAGGTGCTACGTGACCCCTCTACTTGGTGCCTATATCGCGGATACCTACCTTGGTCGATTCAACACGATTTGTATTGCAGTTGCCATTGCGCTTATCGGGCACATCGTTCTCATTGTCTCAGCCATACCGGGAATCATCGAACACAGCAGCGCCGCCTTGGGGATCTTCATTGTGGCTTTGATTATTACGGGCCTTGGCACAGGATTGTTCAAGAGCAATATTTCTCCGTTGGTTGCTGAACAGTGCAGGAAAAAACGCCTCTCTGTGATTACGATGAAAACAGGTGAACGGGTAATCGTCGATCCTGCCCTCACAATCTCCAGGGTCTACATGGTGAGCTAAATCTTCTTTGGTCGCTCTGAAGTATTAATTTAACAATTACTACTCAGTACTTCTACCTTTTTATCAATATTGGGGCATTGATTGGCCAAATTGGGATGACATATGCGGAGAAGGTGAGTTGGGCCCATTTTCCATTCTACCTGTAACTCAGGAGATAGTTCGTTGGGTTCTGGCTTGCGTATACGCTTCCAACCATTATCTTCCTTCTCTGCCCTATCGTACTCTTCGTTGGGCGTAATCGTTACATTCGATCTCCTCCCACAGGCTCTATTCTCCCAACAGCCTTCCGGTTGTGGCGACATGCTGCCAGAGGACGATGGAGCTTAAACCCAGCTAAGGCGTACAGGCTGTTGACTGCATCCGATTTCTGGGAAAATGCGAAGCCCAGTAAATATGTCGGTGAGAAGCCAGCATGGATGACATATGATGATCAATGGGTCGACGAGGTTAATCGTGGGCTCAAGGCGTGCTCTGTGTTCTGCTGGTATCCGCTATACTGTACATCTATCTTCCTTCTTACGCTTTCGCACTCTTATTTCATCGTTATCCAGGGCTTGCGTACAATCAGTTGAATAACAACCTGACTTCGCAAGCTGCGACCTTGTCGACGCACGGCCTGCCCAACGATGTTTTATCGAACCTTGACCCCCTCGCATTGATCATTTTTATCCCAATTTGCGACCTTCTGGTAGGTGCTCGGTGCCGCTTTTGCTGACATGTCGTTCAATAAGGATTTCAGATATATCCGACTCTTCGTCGTAGTGGAGTCAACTTCAGTCCCCTCAAGAAGATCACTGGTGGCTTCGCGTCTGGTTGTGCGGCGATGATATGGGCTGCAGGTGTGCTTATACAACTTTTATTATTAGAAATTACGCGACTTACGCTACTGTGGTTAGTTGTCCAGCACTATGTTTACAAGGTGTCATTGATATTCGTTTTTCATTCATGGCTTCGCTGGTCATTAATGTACTGTCGTTAGACTAACCCGTGTCATTACTCCGCAGCTACTTGCGAAGACTCTGCAGGAAATGCTTTAGTTTCTCCGCTAAATGTTTGGATACAGACTGGCTCGTGAGTCCATTCCGAACTATTCTGCCCACAATTTAGTCATTGACTTGTACTTTCCCTTCAGATATGTGCTCATCGCCTTCAGCGAGATCTTTGCATCTATTACTGGTCTGGAATATGCATTCACCAAGGCACCAGTTAATATGCGTTCTCTTGTTATGGCCATATTCCTGTTTATGTCTGCCATTTCAGCCGCTATCGGCGAAGCCTTTGTCTGTACGTGTAAATGCCTGTGACACCTGCATATGAGCGCTAATGGTACTCTTTGCCTAGCATTGTCCTCTGATCCATTACTGGTCTGGAATTATGGTGTTATGGCCGTCCTTGCTGGTGTCACAGGCGTTGTGTTCTGGTATTCTGTGCGTAACCTTGATGCCCAAGAGGACAAACTGAACAGTTTGGCCACGGGACATGTGGGTATTGTCAATTTTGATGCTAAGGAGTAGCGTACCAGATGTTTACTACTCATTTGTAAAATAAGAATAGTGAAAATGGCGATTGAAAGCACGTGCAAGGAGAATCCAACTTCGATCATCGATCAGCGCTCAACTCGGGTTGGGACCTGTCACCGCGGCTATGCACTCCTAGGACTCTATTTCCTTCTATTCATCTGAGTATTACGCTATGCGTCGACGTAGTCGTGCTCATGCTGAGCTGCAACGACGACGGCTGAGTTTGATCAGCATCTTCAAGTGTCCTAACCCGCTTTCAGTTCAAACAGATTCTGCCTCGATTTATTCGAAACAACCTGCAGGACTGCTCCCTGAGGATATTCTTCATGAAATTGCTATCCTTATGATGCCTCATGATATACTTAACTTCAGTCTCACAGTACGTCTTGTCTTCAATTAGGAAAATAACCTAATGAAAGCTACCCAGTGTTCGGTAACGCGCAAATGGCTGGCGCCGGCGCTCTACGAATTCGTTTCTTTGAAATCCAGCAAGCGATGCACAACAACCTTATCCATGCTTTCTGTTCATCCGGAAATTTGTGTTCATATCCGCAGCCTGAGCTTGCAACCTAATTACTACCTAGCTTGGCCGAAACCGGATAAAAACTTGAAGGAGACATGGGTCGCTTTAACAGTGTCCAAGATCGCTGAACACTTTACATCGTTGCATACGTTTGAATGGGCCGGATTGGAAATGCCTCCTGAATACATGTGGTCTACGCTGCGGAGCTGGTGTGTTTCAAACTTCTGTGATGACGCCTAAACTGAAGTATTTAATCAGTTGTCCCAATCTACGGAATATTCACAGCAAGGTTGGCGCTCGACCTCTCTCTCCCAATAGCGAAGTAACTCTTTGTCATTCATTAACTCCTTGCCCACTGACTTATTCCCTAGCTATTCAAGTTTTCCCACCTGAAAACCTTCTCTTTGTTCATCATATATAGCCTTAATGAGGACACAGGTTGTGCTTTCCTCTCCTGATCATCTGTTTCTAACATTTCCAAAGGCCCATTGCTGGAGTCACAACCTCTCCCTACGCCCCTCTGGGATATGTTAATTCATCGGTGCCCAGACCTAGAGGAACTTAGAATCACCAGCTCCACTTCACCGTGTTTATTTGATTTTCTCCCCATCACAACAGGACGATGGCCAAAGCTACAATTTTTGACTCTTGGGTCGTTTGGATACCATCTGGATTTTTCCTTAGGCGTAGTCGAAGAACCATCTTTTTTCAAATTTTTGGAAAGCCATACGATGCTCAAGGACCTACGCTTTCAATGGAACTTGAGATGGATTATATCCCCTCCCATGCTCCGACTGACACTTTCCTCTGACGCGCTGCCTCAATTAGAAACCTTCGCGGGGATTTATCAACAATTGAAACAGTTCCCATCGGGAAGCCTTGTCTCTATCAAGACATTGGATCTTACCAGCGAGCCTTTTCCGGTACATCTACTCAGTCATTTACCTAGCTTGTTGCAAAATATGCCGTCACTCTCTACCCTTGACTTGTGGAGTCATGTCATGGAGTCAGCCGACATGTTCTACTCATTCAGGACGCTATTCTTGTCGTGCCCGAGGTTAACCGACTTTCACTTTATGTGCACAATTCCATTTCCCACAGTACGTACTTGAGCCTTATTTCCAGCAGGTTTGATAGACCCTATTAAATAGAAACTACTGAAGAACTTCGCCCGGGAGCTACGTCAGCTGCCCGAACTCAAACGTTTTATGTTGACGAAGGGGCACGGATATAGTGACAAGAGTATGCTGGAGGATATCCTCCTAATCCTCCAGGAAAAGCCTACTCTACAAGAAATTAGCCTAAGGTGGGCGAGAGAATCTGCACATCATCATCTTAAGCAAGCGGGAAGGTACGAAATCACTTCTAGAGATGGCCATCCCGAATATATCATGGCGCATGAGCAAGGAATAAACTTCCTTGGCCTCCCGTTCGAACGCAGATATAAGTACCAAGTTAACCTGCGCAATCTCTTCGACTCTCTAAAGCAACACGGTATGTTGCGAGTGTTTCACAACCAGTTACAGTGTAAGTACTGTCTCTTTATCTCGAATTAGAGTATTTTGGCTGACTCACGTCAGCTGGGTTGCTCGTAAAGCCTCCGTTTTTGTGGTAAATACACTCAGTTCAGTATACCCGCCTCTTTGCTGGATCCGATGATAAGGACTATTACTTTGTATTGCTACTCATGATAAGCCTAGATAGCCCAGTGTAACATTTATTTAACTTTCGATATTTGTGTTACACTCGACTTCGTTGACGAATTTGACTCGCTGCCAATTACTTAATGCAATGACCACTGCAATGCAACAACACAAGAAGAGGGTATGAAAAAATAAATCATTAATGACACAAATATACAATCTTGACCGAAACGAGTCTGAAGTAAATGACAATAGGATGACCCTTCGACCAACCCCGTCCACGACCTATAATATAAAATATGGTATGTTTATTTATTTATGCATGGGTTGCCTCAGATTCGGCGTCGAACTTGGCAGTTTTCAAGTTGTTGAGTTCGTCTTCTTGTGCGTCGAGCTTCCTGGTAGAGAACCAGAAGAAGACAGCAGAGACGGCCGCGAGAACACCCATGACACCATAGTTCCATACAAGCAAGGGATCGGCAGATAGTGCTGTGAAATCAAAACAGTGAGCGACATGCCAATGGAAAGAAAGGAATTAGTACGTACAGACGAAGGCCTCGCCAATGGCAGCCGAGAGGGCGGACATGAAGAGGAAAACGGACATAACGAGGGATCGCATGTTGGCGGGTGACTTGGTGTAGGCATACTCGAGACCAGTGATGGATGCAAAGATCTCGCTGAACGCGATGAAGACGTAGCTGGAAATGAAGTGTGAGAAAAGTGGGCGACAACCAGGACATGGCTGAGCTTACGATCCAGTCTGTGCCCAAACGTTAATGGGTGAGGTAAGCTGGTTTCCGTCAGCATCAACACAGGTAGAAGCTTGGTTGCCGCAGGGGTTCGTCTTATAAATGTAATGTTGAAGAGCAGCAGCCCAAGCCATCGCGAGGGCACCGGTGACGAAGCCGCCGAAGATCTTCTTGAGCGCGGTAAAATTGTAGCCAGCACGCCTAAGGGCAGGGTAAATCTTTGAAGATGTTAGACCAATGAAGAAATGTACGGAAAGATTCACGTACGAGAAGATCGCAGATGGGGATGAAGATGAGAAGAGCGAAGGGGTCAAGATTGGACAGAACATCGTTGGGAAGGCCATGTGTCGCCATTGTAGCGGCCTGGGAGGTCAAGTTGTTGTTCAACTGGTTGTAGGTAAGCCCTGCAAGTATCACCTAGTTAGAGGTGGTTTAAAACAGAAAATAAACAAGCCTACAGTAGATAGGGAACCAGAAGAAGACAGCGCAAGCCTTCAAGCCACGCCTGACTTCATCAACCCAAGCATCGTCGAAAGTCATCCAAGATGGCTTATTTTCACCGAGTTTGCTTGGCTTCACGTTCTCCCAGAAATCGGCAGCCGTCAACTGTTTGTAGGACTTCACAGGGTTGAGGCTCCAGCGGCCCTTGGCTGCCAAGTTGAACAAGCGAAGACATTTCGCAAGGACGGAACCAGTGGGAGGAGTACGGACATAGCGGTCTTTAGCAAGCCATAGGACAATGGGGCAGAGGAGGAATACGATGGTAGGAAGAGTGTACGCAAGCCAGAAGCCGACATACTGAACAAGAATTATTATGTAAGTCGTCTGACATAACAATGATCATGCTGTACGAACCTTGGCCGCATAGGACATTCCAATCTGGCCAATAAGAGCACCGATGTTGACTAACAGGTAGAAGTACTGTGTCACAATGGAGTTAGAGCAAAGATGTGCGCAAACGACGGAAAGGCATACCATGTACACGCGAGACACAGTGAGAGCGGGATCAACAATGACGCGCTCGCCGCTCTTCGTTGTGGAAATGAACAGATGGGTCCGCTTGTACTGCTCGGCGATCAATGGAGAGATGTTCGACTTGAACAGACCAGTACCTTTGGATGAAAAATGAGAAAAAAGCACACAATACGCAAATCCAGCAAACATACCGAAACCAGTAACAATCAAAGAAATAATGAAGGCAGCGAAAGCACCATGACTATGGTTGATTACGCCCGGAATAGCAGAGACGATGAGAATAATGTGACCAATAAGTGCGATTACGACCGCGACGCAAACAGTGTTATAACGTCCCCAGTGGGCATCAGCGAGGTAAGCTCCATATAGAGGCGTGACATAGCACCTGGTAGAAAGGTTGAATGTTAGTCTGCATCGATTCCAAGGGGAATGAACATACCAGAATTGGTAGAAAGTGCTGATGCCAGTTGAGGCACGTTGACCCATGCCAAGGGCACCAGCCTGGTTGTTTGCGCCACCAGCGCCAGTGGTTGAGCCGGGAGGTAAACCTCTCTGAATAAAGTTGATCTAAAGGTGGGAAGGAGAGTGAGCAACATCCCTAATCAACAAATGATGTGGGGAAACATACGAATACGACCGAAGAACCATAGTACTGTCAAGTCAAAAAGTTAATTTTGCCTGTTCTAAAAACAGCGAATGGCGACGTACCGAAAATCGTTCCGCCATTTCGACGAAGCCAATGACTGAGAAGAAAAAAAAAATATTAGGATGACAGAGAGATAGAAGGGCTGGTGACGCACGATAGGCATTCCAGGGGATCGAATCAGATACTCTCCGAAGGGTTTGCTTCTCTTCCTCCGTGGGGAAAATCAAACCATCGTGAATACCATCGTTGAGGAATTCTTCGTTAGAACGGAGTGAGTGCTTCTCGTCAACGTTAACGTCGACTGGCTTCTCCTTGATATCCTTGATAGACTCGCTCATGATTGGACGCGAGAGAGAAGGTGGGGGGCCTGGAGTGAATGGGCTTGGATTTTTTTGTGCCCGAAGTGCGGCGTTTATATTTGGCCAGTTGTCGTGTAATCTCGGGCCTAAACATGTGGAAAATCTTGGAAGAAGCTTATTCGGACGAACCGGATGCCCAGAGATTTGTGGAATGACGTGCTGCGAAGTAAAATTCAGATAACCTGTGCCTCAGTTCGGGAAGTATTCGATACCTTTTCCGTGCTGTGGCACACGATAACTATTTTCCTCCATACTCCAGGTCGGCAGTACGATTACCGCGGATGGCGAGTGATCGTATGTCCCTGAGGACAGCCACATGTAAACAGACAGGTGCATCTGGACGGAGCATCATGCATGTGTGCTTATCCACTATCCTTTATCAAGTAGCCCCATTGAAGCCCGTTCCCTATTGAAGCCCGTTCCCTGAGTATCTCACCAAACGCTCGAAGAGAAACCATACGGGAGGGCCCTTGGTCTCGATGAGGGTATTTTTTTGCGGCTGTATTGGTAGATCGAGGATAATTTGCAGCGCCGTTTCCAAAGATAAATTTCTTAGCCGGTACCCGGTACGTGCAAAGCCTGTTCTAAAAATAAATAAGATCAACATGAAAACTTTGACCAACACAGAACAACATCGGTCCCATAACCATACCTCCGCCTACCGCCGCTCTTTGAAACACGGCGGATTGCCTCTGAAGCCTGTTTCAGGTCGCCGTAGTGGAGCGGGTTTGAGTGAGAATGCTTGCATCAACTTGGAGGATGGTGGAACAGCGCAAACAAAATACTTGTAAAAAGCGGGTCAAGAAGCACTCTGTGCCTGATCGAAATGATCGAAGCGCTTTCTTCCAGGTGCTTGTGGGGTAGCTAGACAGTTCGTACCAGGAGAACAACGTCAAGCTTGGCAAAGTAACGTGTGATACACTGGGGTTTGTAGATGAAAGGGCCTCCGTACTTGTCGTCGCGTCCCACATGTGATGGTCAGTGGAGCAGCAAGTTGCGTTATTGGAGAAGTCGGGCGTAGTGAGGTCGAGTCACGACTGAAGGCTGAACTAACCTCCGAAATCGTTGTCAACGTTGTCAAGATAGCTTCGGCCGAAAGCAATACGACGGGCGCGATAAGGCAATGTGGACGAGCGAAGCTATCGCACTGTTGGTAGCACCTGGGTAGTACTCCTATGTGGCGAGAATATATAGACGCGGAGTAACGTTTAGTAAAAGCCTGAGCCGACCTCTCGATGAGCGGGAAATTCTCCGAGATGCCTAGAAATTGAATCCACATTGAATTAACATTCTCTAAGTAACAACAGAGCATGGTTAGATTATGCGCTCACCACAACGCGTTCTGCAGACTAACGCCGACTAATTGAGTACTTGAGTGATTGTCCTTAAGCTTGAAGGAAGGAATATCAGCTACCCCAACGACCTCGATGGCATTGCACGCATTTCAATCGATAGGGGTAAAGCAGCAGTGATGAATTGCAGTCACAATCAACAAAAATGGTTGAGGACCGAAACGAAGCATGTTGAGCGTGTCATGATGAGCACAGGGCTAGAAGAGCGTGGGTGCTGAGCGAGGTTGTATTGAGGGTTTACGAAAGAGGTCAGAAAAGTGCATTCAAGAAAGATTGCTTTGATATACAGTTGATATATATCAGATCAGCCTCGGACTCGGATTCCTCGGTCGAAACGATAAGAGTCAGTCGCATATTTCTCATCAGCTTTTGACGAACATCACAAGTGAAATTGCCGAAATGCCTGTGTACTGAGTCATGTATAAGATATAGGAGTTGAAGCGAATGATCAAATAGAAGTTCTCACTTCCATCATTGCTTCATTCAAATTCAGATTGTTCTTATTGATTATAGATTCCTGCCTTCCACTCCACGCGCAAGAAAGATGACGGGAGAAATTAGAAATCGAGATCGCAAGGGCCTGGGTTCACAACATAAGCCCGAACTATGAAGTCACCTTGGAATCGTTGGAGTCTGGAGACATGAGATGGACGTTGAAACCATGTGCCATGCGAAGATCCGGGTGGAATGGGGTCCATATGAATGCTGAGATGTCTGAGCACAATGGTGAGGAGTATCCCAGCAAATAATTTCAGTAGAATTGGAATGGGCTGTATTAGAGAGTTTTTGTAGTCCAGAGACGAGCCAAGACAAGCCATAGCCGGAAAGATTTAGGGACAGTTAGGATTGGGTTAGACCAGCCGCCAGCAACCGGATGAGATGTCTGACGAGCATGACGACATGAAGCTTGTTTGAAGGACAGTAATAGGACAGAATCCGGCAGATGGACAAGGAACTCAGGGGCCCAAGTGTATACTTGCGTGATTGACGGTGCTGCTTCATAATAAGCAACAGATCTTGAAGCTTGAAGACCCATGTGCAGCAGCCAACGTTAACGTCAAAATGAACCTTTTGAAGGTCAAACTGACGAACGCCTTCTGAGACAGGTAACGGCCCGTTTCCCCAAGTTTACCCCCCTGTCAGAAATGGGGTTTCAACGGCAGCAATGTGGGGCATCGATAAAATGCAAACTTTTGGCTCCTGTGGTAAGATCGATCCTGTATAGGTCCGATGATTCGCTGCGCAGGTAAAAAAAAATTAGGAAAGGGTCGCAAGAGGTGAATGAAAATAGTTGGTTTTCACGCGTGTCACGATTCACATGATGGCCACGTCCAACAGATCAAAAGCCGGTACCGCTCACCTTTCTGGGAATGTCAATTTGATGTGTTCACAAAAGAAATGAAATTGAGTGCGCTAAATGGTGTCTGTGTGTATCATGTCGCGCGTAGTTGCCCATCTTGTACAGGTTGGACCATCTTATGTTAGAATTTGATGTGACAACGTGTGGCAACATATGTTACCGGGCCGTGCCACCACATGGATTGACCAACTTTCATCGAAGTCCAAGACTTTTATCAACCGAGTCTCAAATGTTTCTACAACTGTTTCTCATAAAAAGACCTCTCGAGAGCCGTTTTTTCTCCACTGGCTAGTTGCTGGTGCCAGGTACATGACCATGCAGTCAAAGAAGGAAGTTTCTCCAGATTTCTAACACGTCAGATGCTCACAGATGCGCCTGTATGTGATGCTCCACGCGACATGCTTCTTCCCCGGACTATAGCCCACTAATTGTCTTATGGGGTGAAAGAATCACTCAACTGCGATCTTACCTACCGCATGACTGCCACATCTCCTCACTTTCACGGGGTCATTTGCTTCCACGTCCCGACAAACGATGATCTGGGTTGGCGCTGAAGTGTATAAATGCCTTGTGTCACGTAATTTCTTTGCTTGCGTTTAGCTTTCGAACAGTTCACGCGCTAACGACAAGTTCACGAAGAGATGGGCGTAAGTCCTTTCGCTTTGTATCGACGCTTCGCCGCATAACTGACTTGTTCAATGTAGTACAGCGCTCGTATCGCATCCAATCCCGTGAGTCATTCATAGAGCGACTAGTGACTATGGTACTGAATACAGCCTCCAGTACATCGTGGGTTCCTTCGCCTGTATTGGCGGAGGCCTCTTCGGTCTGGACATCTCCTCTATGTCCGGAGTGTTGAGTGTACGTTCCGATTTTGTGATTCCTAGCCTCGCCAGATCTGACTGCATCTCCAGAACCCGGCCTACCTCAGGGTCTTCAACAGCGTAAGCGATTTTCAAGGCCTAACTTTTGAGAGCTTTACTCAACGTTGCGTTCTCAGCCCGGAGCTAATGCACAAGGTGGCATTACCGCTGCCATGCCCGCCGGATCCCTCCTCGGTGCGCTCTGCGTGGCAGGATTGGCGGATAGGTTCGGACGCAAGAACCTCGTTATCGTGGCTGGTTTGATCTGGGTTATCGGTTCTATCCTCCAGTGCGCCTCGATTGTAAGTGCCACGATGAGCGGATCGATGAGGATGTACTGATAGAATCGACAGAACCGTGGCATGCTCGTCGTTGGTCGTATTATCTCCGGTATCTCTGTTGGTATCTCCTCCGCTGTCGTCCCCATCTATCAATCGGAAATCACTGCTCCCAGTATCCGTGGTCGTATCGTCTCCCTTCAACAATGGTGCGTCGTTGGTCGTTGGTCATTACAGGGACCAGAGAGGAGTAAGCTAATACTATTTTTTCAGGTCTATCACATGGGGTATCCTTATTCAGTATTTCATTCAATTCGGTACTTCCTACATTGACGGTGTCGCCTCTTTCCGTATTCCATGGGGTCTGCAAATGATCCCCGCCATCATTCTCAGTTTGGGCATGACCTTCTTCCCCGAGAGCCCTCGTTACCTATTCGACAAGGGACAGTAAGTGCATGAAATTCCGCTGATATATAACTGCTTACAATCTCGGTTTATAGTGAGGAGGAGGCCCTTCAGGTTCTTGCTGATCTTCACGGTGGAGGTGACAAGAACAATGAGCTTGTCATGCTCGAGTTCGAGGAAATTAGGCAACAGGTGGAATACGAGCGCACTGAGGGTGCCAAATCCTACCTCGACTTGTTGAAGGGCAACAACCCCCGTCGTGTTTTCTTGGGCTGCTCTCTCCAGATGTGGTCTCAATTGTCAGGTATGAACGTGATGATGTACTACATCATCTACGTCTTCCGTGGCGCCGGTCTCACCGGTACTCGTGGTAACCTCATCGCCGACGTGAGCAATTTCGTTACTATTACCTTGAACCCTTTGGAGCTTATTCTTTCTTGAATAGTCCGTCCAATACGTTCTTAATGTTGCCTTGACTGGTATGTGCGAGCCATCCTGTTTTATTTGATTTGTTTTGATGTCGTCACTTTTCAGTTCCTGCCATCATCTACATTGACAAGTGGGGTCGTCGACCCATGCTTCTCGCTGGTACCTTGGCTATGGGCTTTTGGTTATCCCTTGTCGGCGGTCTCCAGGGACGCTATGGAGCTTGGGGCGTCATCGACGGATCCAGTGACCCCATCTGGCTCGTTTCTGGCCATGACCACGCAACCAAGGCTATCATCGTCTGCTCTTACTTGTTCGTCTGCAGGTGAGATCACATTGTGATTTAATTTGTCGTTCTGTCGCTCACAACCACGCACTTAGTTTCGCAATCACCATGGGTCCCGTTTCCTGGACCTATCCCGCTGAGCTTGTGAGTTTTCGTGACAGGTTCACGTAACTTTCATCCCTGACATTCTTACTCCCATAGTACTCTCTCAAAGTTCGTGGAAAGGCAGTCTCCCTGGCTACCGCCACCAACTGGACCTTCAACACTGCGCTGGCATTCGCCGTGCCTCCCGGTCTCGCCACCATCGCCTGGAAGACCTACTTCATCTTCGCCGCGTTCAATTTCGCCGCGTTCATCCACATCTTCTTTATGTTCCCCGAAACCGTCGGTCGTACACTCGAAGAGGTTGAGGAGATCTTCCAACAAGGCCACACTTTCACTGCATGGGCCATTAGCCGTGATGTCGGTAAGAAGAATGTTGAGGATATTATTGCCAAAGAAAAGGTAAGGATAATTGGTGCACAAGTGTCGAATTCTGCTGATGTATTTGTTGTGTAGAAGGAATCTTTGGAGAAGCAGGATGCATAAATGCATCATTTATGATTTTTTTCAGTTTTTATTTTACGGTTGTAACGTAGTATACGATCTTGTAGATACCCTGTAAAGCGACATGGTATCAATTTCTTTCTACTCTCATTCCTTGCTGTTCCTGAAGACGTCACAAAGTCGCGCTACGCAGGGGTACTTGGATAAGATTTGATCACCTTTCTTTTTCAGAATAGAGACACTTTTCGGCGCCCTGGCGCTTAAGAGACGTGCTTCCTATACGGCGGTATCAGGCATCACGCGTCAGGCATCACGCGTCAAGCAGCATAACTGCAACGCCTAGCGGAAGCAGATACGCATGTAAACACGCATACGCTTCAGAGTACTCCAAGTTTTTGCAATCATTAGGCTAATCCTAAGCCCACCATTATGGAGTGTCAGAGACGACACTTTATAAAATTCTATGACATGTAGACTGGATTTAGAATGAATTCTACAGTAAATCTTACTCAGTATCATGAAATCCTATTAATCCTAAATGACACGTTATAGATTTCTATTACATATAGACTGAATTTAGAATTAATTCTACAGTAAATCCTACTAAGTGTCAAAAGATTCTGTGTCAATCCTACTGAAGCGAAAGAATGAATGAAAGCCTACTTTCTAAACTCCATTTGTCTTCTTCCTCAGGAGTCTGATTGTTAGTCGTTGGTCATTACAGGGACCAGATAGGAGTAAGCTTATACTATTTTTTCAGGTCCATCACATGGGGTATCCTTATTCAGTATTTCATTCTATTCGGTACTTCCTACATTGAACGCGTCGCCTCCTTCCGTACTCCCTGTGCAAATGACCCTCCCCCATCGTTCTTAGTTTGGGCATGACCTTCTTCCCAGAGTCAAAATGCCGACGAACTGGACCTTACTTCTAAAGATTCCAGGCGTCTGGGAGTGGATTTGCGCACAAGATTCTTGAATTCCTCTCGTGTGGAAAATATAGATATCGGCGTCTATGTAGAGTCACATTTAACTACTCTGTGTGGCGTAGTATTAAGAATGATCCCAAGAATACACAGGTCCCTAATTAAACATTTTTCTACCTGGCCCACGGCAAAGTTCTGTCTGTCCTTGTTACCAGAAAGGGCAGTGAAATACCTCGAGCTCAAGAAGAATTTGAGGCCTACCAACTGCGCAGTGCACCGTCAGTTGATCCGGAGTAGTTTCCTGTCAAGGCCTAGCTAGTACGTCTAACTCTCGTCGTCATATACGGGCTCATAAACAAAAAGTAAATTCTAGGGTACGACTGAGGAGATGTATCGCCGCGCACTTGACGTTCCTTCTAAGCGTGAACGTTCTGGGGGATCTGGGAAATCGTTGGCTTGATAGCAGCGTGATTTCGCAGCGGCACAATGACGATGAACACATTTCCCCTGTGGATTTTCGCTCGTTGTCTAGTGACAAAAAATCACAAAAATGACCAAATAAGAGGAAGAAAGGATTTGAGCTTGAGAGGGTAAAATTATCATTGTGCTCACTGTGCAAGACGATGAAGTCAAGCCAAAATATGAGCGCTGCATCAACGTGTCAATTTCGATTCCGATCAGCCTAATCACTGTGCACACCGGTATTACCGTTCACACAGGCGTGGTCCAGAAGTTCTCGTGCTCACGAGTAAGTAGCGCCCAGTATTCATGCCTTAGTGTAAAACCACACGCAGAATCCACCAGCTCGATGACCTCAAGGAACTCCTTTAAATCATCCTGATTCCTCTCGCTCGACCAACGTTCTTTCATGGCTACGCTCACCACGAAGAGATATCACCTCGATCCCCGCTGCACAGTGCGGCAGCGTCATTTTTCCCAACCAGTGCCGTACCAACTCATCTACATCCTTGTCACCGCAGGCGCAGGTACAGATACAGCGGCAGGCTAGGACACCAAGCCACACCCACGATACCCTCTCCCATTCAAGTCCAAGATCATTACCGTGTCATTCACCGGCCCTCCGGTCGTATAGACCAGACAAAGATTGCGCCGCAGAACTTCATGCACTCCAACGTTTACTGGAGTAGATTCCAAACATGCGGCATGGAAGCTGGTGTTGCCAGGAAGGCTGTCGAAGTGTGCAAGATGCTGTCTGAATTGACGGTCATCCATCACTTAGTAAAGGATTGAGGTTTTGACACACCCCTGCATGGAGCAGCCAGTCATATTCATAGCCACTTCTTTATCTTCTCCTCCGTTTTGGTACCAATCAGGTTTAGTTTATCGTCAACACGTCTTACGATGCTCGATTTATTATAAAGAGCAAGAATCGGGGAAGGATGTGGAGTACATGGTAAGCAGGATTTGGTCGCTCTTCCGGAGACTTTGTCCGCTTGCGTTCGATTTCAAGGCCACGGGTGTCATGCCTGCCACTACTCAAGGCCAGCAACTGACCAAGTTCGAGCCTAAGCGACCGCATTGGCTTATGGCTTATAGCTAAGAGGCCCTTAAGATTTTTGCTGATTTTCGCGGCGGAGGAGGCAAGAACAACGAGCTATCATGCTTTAGTTCAAGAAAGTGGTGCAATGGGTGGAAGTGGAGTCCGCACGGACTAAAGTTGCCCAATTTACCTGGGCTTGTTGAAGGACAAGAAGCACCGTTGTATTTCTTGGGCCGCTCTCTTCAAATGTGGTCTCGATCGTCTACGCTTTCCGCGGTGCTTTCTCATGGTAACCTCATCGCCGACGTAAGCAGTTTCATTCTCACGACCTTGTTGTGTACTATAAAACTGACACTCGTTTTCTAGTCTGCTGGTTTATCGCTGTCCTGGAACGTTAGGCTTTTTATCTAATTCTCAGCACATTGTGGTCCTGACCTCTTGTCTTCAGTCTGAATCCTCCTAGTGCACCTGAAACATATGAGTTCTCAGTTTCAGCTCCATCGCGGCGGTAGTTTGGGAGGATGTTCAAGCTATGGAAGTTTGACAGTTCGTTTCTGTGATCAATTCATGATTTACATCCAGGGGTGATATATTGATATGTGTAAATTTTCAGCGTTGACGAGCTGCCTTGGTAATGATCTCCAGGAACTACTTGTCTATGCTTGCTGGCGCTAGTTTCAGCGGTACTTGGATAAGATCGGGCAGTAGGCAGTCTTCGGACCTCCAATGGTAAGTAGGTGTGGATTGGCGCCCTGGCGTCTAACGAGAAAGGGTACGCGCGTTTTTTTTATCACAGAACATCGACCGCATTCGTCACAAATCTCACTGCAGCGAATATGTACAGAAGCGACGTTGTATTGGTCATGGGTACTTTATACCGTATACAAGCAGCCGAGGTTGTCCATAAGCTCCGATTTTTTCATGTCTGGTTGGCGCTGATCAAAGTTATCCTGATATCGCAATGCAAGCTATTCTTGCACAAGGGAGATATCTGATGCAATGAACGACGACGCCTCGGCAGTTGAGGCCTTGGGTGAAGGCCCATATAGATTCTATGATTGACTGACGAATTTTGACGCTTTTTTAGTTGCTGAATCAGGATAGATTTTCACTGCAGACTGAGGAAGCCATCTTGTTGCTTCCACCCCTTTGCCAGCATATCAACCGATGCAAGTCTGTTCATTTTGCGATTGATTCCAAGATAGAATCAGGCAATGCTCATTATTATGTATAAAACTGGCGAGACACATCTCCAAAATTTTTGGTCACTATGACTCCAGAAGAGCGTTCTACGCTTCAGTTTGCTGGGTCTTCTATTTGGGCAAATCTACAGCTCAACATCCCGACTTTCCTCCTGTATGGTAGGCATGCGTGGAAAACCCCACAGGAGTTGCTCATTAATTACATTATATAGGACTCTTTGCTCCGCTTACTATCCTCACCATGCACGATCTCATCTCGTAAGTCGTCTATTATTGTCCTCATTCTAACTCAGGCGACCTTTACAGCCATCGCGGTTTGCGGTCCACGAAGGCCACAGTTGGTGTAATCATCTTCAGTTTGCTTGCGGCAACAAGTGTTATGGTTTCTTCCATGGCGGTGGAACTCGGTCCTCTTGTTATCTTTACACATAGCATTGTTGAAGGGCCGCTTGACAATGTTCTCGACAATATGGATGAATTTCTTGGTCCATGGGGTGCATACATCCACTGGATTGTAGCTCTTCCGGTATGCCTGCTCAGCAATTGTCAGTTCTCAACGACGCAAGTAACCTTCCCCAGCCTCTCGTGAATGATGCACTTATCATTTGGCGTGCATGGTCAATCTTTTCCGGAAGGCGCTGGGCGCGATATATCTTGACCGCTATGTGGATTATGACGGCTGGTCTGTACATATTTTTGAGCTTTTATGGTCAATGATTACTTATTTCTTTAATCAGGAACATTGCTACCAAGTCTAATTCTTAACCCCCTTCCGGGGTTTGACCCTGCTGGTAAAGACCCTGTGGGGCTCAGAATTTCCAATGCTTTAGCACAAGCAACAGGAGTGCTGAGCTTCGCTACAAATCTTCTTGCCACTGTGTTCATTGCCTATATCCTTTGGTTTGATCATCTTCATTTTACTTTGATATCCCTTTCTCATAACTCTTGTGCTACCTAGGAGTCATTTGAAACTAATCCGAAGCCTCAAAGTCGAGCGTCGCCTGCAAGAGAAATTCCGTGTTTGGCGAGTGCTCATGGTACTGATGGACACAGGATTCATCTATTGTGGTCTTCAGGTTTGGCCTCTCCGGTTATTCTTTCCCCGGAGCTGTGCCAGAGGCTGATATTTGTGTCGTTCCCAGCTCCTTGACTACATAATAGGTCAAATTCCAAGTGGATCTACGTCGTCATTTTATTGGTTTGACGTGATCTTCAATAACACATTTACCTTGATCTCGGTTTGTTTATTCTGCACATGCTTGTTTGATTACACTTACTCATTTTCCTACTTGTATCTACTAGGTATTCTATCCGGCAATTGTGACATACTTCGTCAACGACCTCGCATCAGCGGCCAGGATCCACGAAAACGCAACTGTTATTATTCACGAGTCTCAGCAACGCGACAGAGGTGCTGAGGTTTAGGAGCCCAGACCTCCATGCAGAGTTGCTCCAGTTGGCAATTTATTTATAGGATCAGTGTGACTTTCAATGTTACTTCCCGGATTTGTCAATGAGTGCAGCATGATATCGATATCAATGTACTCGACAGGCCTAGCATCATCAGTATATGTGTAAGTACATGTACATGTATATGCATGCAGTACACATTCAACAGCGGTCTAGTACAAGTTACAACTACATTTAAAACATGCAGGGTTAAATCCAGGATGAAAGGCGAAGAGATAATGAATGAGTACTGGCATCTGTACTTGTATCGCAGTCTCCGAGCTCATCTCGTTCTCTCTCCCAAGGAGTCGCATTCCTATCCCCAGTCCCAGTCCGAAGTCCCAAGCACATTCGCTTGGCTCCCCACACAATCATCGCAGTCGTGAGCATATTCACGTTCCTTAGCCATTCTCCCTCTCCCTCCTCTTCACAGACCCAACCCCACTCCCAAGATTCTGCAGGTTATTGAGGAACATCCCATTCTTTGTATTCGTGTCGCGGTCCTCGCCTATATCCCGCTCTTGCTCCCATCTCCTCCGAACAAACCCAACCCAGTTCCCAAGACCTTGCAGGTTCTTGAGGAGCGTCTCGTTCAGCCTGCGTAGGCGCACCTTGATCTCTGTCTAGTGGGAACTGGGCGAGGGGTTGTTGTGGCTAGTGTTGCTACTAGAGGCCTTGTTGTAGGTGCCGTAAAGAAAATGGTTTTTCTTTTTCAGAATCCGGTGAGGAGGTCACGACGCTAGTCAGTTGTCGAAGACCATCGTTCGTTATGCTTGCATTTGATGACGGATATGAGATGTGCAAGGCGTCTGCATACTGCCGCGTTGTGTAGAGTCGGTGTTAATCCGTAGAGTGCAAGCTATCCTGTATAGTACCCGACTTCAAAAAGAAAAAAAGTTTTGGATTGTCATTTCTCGGTAAAAATCGGTTATGGGTTGACAATGGCGAAGTGGACGTAGGCACGGTCGACAAGCCGAAACTACTCGAATCTCCACCCGTGTCTATCACCAGTCGCGTGCAGACCATCCCATCTCAATCATCGTCCTCATCGCCGCCTCTCCAGCTCCAGTCGCCCGTCCATCGCTCAAGTGGATACTGTCACACCCCTACGGCTCTAGGAGCCAATCTCCTTCCTGACCCTGGCCCTCGCCGACAAGGAAGTCCTTCGGGTTTGGCTCTGAAATGACATCCGTGATTGTGTGCGGTCCACATAGCAAAATTGGTGGGATTTAGAGAGGTGAAATGGGCTCGAGGGTGAAGAAAGAACTGTTGTGGTACGAGGGAAGGTATATTCCTTCGAGAGGGTAGGTTTATATAGCTATCTATTGCAACGATAACGGGCGGACATGGTTGGGTGGTCCAGCTGCAGGCTCAAACAGTGTGTGCGTGTCCGGCATCCTTGTTCTGACTGTAGGATCGGATGAATAATGGGCGTCACCTGGGACGACGATAGGGAAGTGTGTGTATGCGCGGTCAAAATGGCGAGGCTACTCCTGCCCTCCTCAGTCTGCGTCAGTCCTTAGTCGTGTGCGAGCCATACCCCTACCCCTACCCATCCACGCCTTCCTCGAGATGCGGTATCAGATGGTGTAAAGAAAGTCTAGCGAGAACGAATGGGGTGGTGTGGGCCCTGAGATCAATTGCCAGCGAATACCAACGTGAGAGTGATATACGAGCTCGAGTTTGAGTGGTAGCCGCATAATGCATGCAGAAAGGCCATCAGTGGTGATGTATGTGATCCCGGTAAGGATGTAGTTACTATTGTAGCCTGTGAAATAAATGGAACTCTTGAGATACTGAAAGAGAAGGGAAGAGGGAAAAGGCGTACGTTCCACTGTTGCCACTGCGAGGGCACAGTTCTGGCTTGATTTGAGCAGGCTTGAGGTCGAGTATCGACTATTATGTTATGGTGGATGGTGCGGCAATCCTCCAGCCACAACGTAGTGCGCAGAAGCCTGGTCAGCACAGAGGTAGCAAAAGGTGATTGTCGTAGCCGTGTGACAGGTGCTCAGATCGATAGGAATATAAATAGATAGGGATATAGATAGGTAGAGCCACAGGGTATCGTCGTCTTGGGCATTCGTGAGCGCTCCGAGGTTGTGGAATGATCACATGTGTTTCCGGGCCGCATCACCAAACTTTCCCTCATTCCATATGCTATCTCACAAACGACAACACTAACAAGCCATCTACGCCTCTTTGGTTGTACATTCAACATATTCCATCTTCGAGGCAGGCAGGCTGCTGTCTACTCGCCCCGGAATCCCTACTAAATCCAAATTCCAATACATCACTACCTTGGGATCTCTCCCACTCTCGCTTCTTCAACTCCGAATCCATCTCGATGAATTTGAATCACTCCTCTTCTCTCGCGTCATATCCCTGACTAGTGAACGTCTGCGCCTAGCCATGCCCACGATAGCTCTTCCCATTCAAATATTATCCGCATGACGCCCAGTAAGAATGGTCCACAAGGTACGAATACTATCGTCGCAAGACCAGGTTGCCTCTAACCACGTAGGTCAATCAGTTGACCTATTACCTGCATGCAACTACCAACTCGCTCCCTGTGCCAAGATTTTCATTCGCGTCGACAAAATCGGATGGCAGCAAGAGAACGCGTCCAAAAGGCCTTTTCTGTCGACGTTTCAAAATCGACTTCATTTGAGTTTGATATGTTTATTGTGTTTATTGCGTGAATACATGCTTCCTTATCAGATAATATAAGGACGGTTAACCTCGTTGGGTTTCATACCACGCCGCCTCTTTTCACGACATGAACTACAATATCTCGTATTTTTCGGCAAGCAGGATCACTAAATAAACACCAAACCAACTTTAATGCCGCGGGAGAAAGTTGACGTTTCTGGAGGTAGGGTCGAACAATAGAGGTTTGTTATGAGGGGTTTTTTGAGCTTCGGAGATGAGGATGATACCAGTGGGTGTCAACTTTGAAGAAATTTCACCCATCTATGACTAGCTCAGCATTGCAAGGTCCTGATGGATGCTTAAATTGCTGCTTGTAAGGCATCGCTACTAAAAGGGCGATAGTTCTGGAGTTCTATATCGATACGAACCTTGGACGTGAATATTATTGCAGTTTGGAGCAGAGGATGGATGCGCAGCGCCCAAATGGATCAATGTATCGAACCAAACGTCGTTCGACAACACGCTGTCTTCAGGCAATGTACAGTGCGTTGATTAATGTCGGTCTGACGTCGACGTTGACGTTGACTTTCAAGCTAGCTACTCACGCTTCAAGATCAGATATCAGTGAATTAAACTCATGCCCTTCATTTCCTGAATTATATACACTTCCACGCATTGAAGTTGTGACTCTCGATTCGACATGAGAAACTGAAGTAAACGCTGGAATAGTTGTGATAAATTTGTACAATGCTGGCAACTGGAATGCTTGGAAGTCGTTCCTGAGATGAACTGAAGAAGCTTCTTGTACCTCCAAAAATAGATTTCGAGGTAAATGCCTATTGAAAGCATCGACATCAGTACCTAACCTAACATATCATTGATCAAACTGAATAGACACGATTGGCGTAACGATGATCAGTATGCATTTTACAAGCACATGTCGTCATGAAACATATGATTTCTAGATAGGCGTTGAATATCAAAGACTCATGTCCAGTGTCATTAATCGTAGCCAGATCTCCAAATCCATGGTTAATCCTTATGGAATATCATCATCTACTACTAATCTCCTTGTTATTATGTCTGAGCTACATCTCTGGTTTTACAGCTCTGTATGTCTTGATTAACTTATCGTTTGCTCAACATTGAGTCCATCTAACAGAGTTTGCTCACACGCAACCGTTGATGGTGAAACCCCAGTGTTTCATCCCATCTATCACCAACACGTAACTGCTCCAAGTCTGTCTATTGTGTCATGGATTGAAAGATGGCAAAGACATGAGAAATGTCCTTTGCTTGGTGCTATATATCTTCCAGACTGCGTCTTTGATTATTCTTAAATTGATTGTACCAGGGAAAGTATAAAACTGGTGAGGCTCTTCGATTACTGCAGACTATCATTGTCAACCATGACTCCTGAAGATCGTTCTGTGCTTCAAGGTGTTGGCTCTGTTATATGGTACAATCTACAGGCTGACATTGCTATCTTCTTGCTGTATGGTATGCATGCCTTGGCAAGTTCTCCTGCTTGAATTAATGACAGATATTGTATAGGAATCTTTGGTCCACTTACCATCTTAACTCTATATAATGTTATCATGTATGTTCTTTGTGTTTGTTCTCATTTTCACTGAGACAACTTTTACAGTCATCGAGGATTATCATCAAAGGGCACCAAGGCCACATTTGGTGTACTTGTTTTCAGTTTCCTTGCAGCAACAGGCTTGGTGATTTCATCAATGGCATTTGACCTTGGACCTCTTGCTGTCTTCAGTCATGACATCATTTTTTCACCAAACAATGCTATCAATGATATGAATAACTTCATTACTCCATGGTTTTCATGCAGCAAGTGGCTTGGATGTCTCTCAGTTTGTCCCATTGCCAATCCTCAGTATTCAACAAATTAATCTTCCTCAGCCTGTTATAAATGATGCACTTATTATTTGGCGTGCATGGTCAATTTTTTCTGAAAGGCGCTGGGCAAAGTTTATTTTGGCTGCTTTGTGGATCATGAGTGCAGGTATGTATATAGGCCAAGTGCTTAAACTTTTACTTAATATTTCAATCTCAAGCAACAAACATATCGGCTCAAGTTCTTGACTCAGGTGCCTTTCATGCTGCTGGCAATCCTAGGTCATTCTGGATATCCAATGGTTTATCAGATGCATCAGCAGGTCTGAGCTTCAGTACAAATCTCCTTGCTACTGTTTTTATTGCCCTGATCCTTCAGTTTGATTATTTTGATTTTAATTCATGAAATACTTCTCATAATCTATGTTGTTTAGTGGCCACTTGAAACTCATTAGAAGCTCCAAAGTTCAGGGTGGTCTTCAAGATGAAGTCCCCATTTGGCGAATCCTTATGTTACTCATGGATACCGGTTTGATTTACTGTGGTCTTCAGGTTTGTCATCTGTCATATGTTTCTGTCATATTTTTCTCAAGCTATGTTGTTCTCAGTTCTTTGCCTTCATATTATCGACAGTGCCAAAAAACTCTGCATCATCATTTTATCTAAATATGCAGATCTTTAATAATGCATATATCATAATCTCGGTTAGTGTATCATGCATGCAGCATCCATTGGAGGGTACTCATTTTCAACTTGTATCTGTTAGGTGTTTTACCCAACAATTGTAACATATTTAGTCCATGGCCTTTCATCAGTAGCTGGAACTCATGAAGCTGCAACTGCACTTTACAAATCTCAGCAACAAGAGAGAAGTGCAGAAGTTTAGGGGCCATGCCTCTACTTTTGTAGTATAGAACTGATACAACTCTCATTTTCATCTTTTCAATACTCATCAATGAGGTCTGTTCAGGCAAGACAGCAAAGTAGTTTGAAGTGTAGTCAGAGTAGTAAATTAGGTGAAGAAATTGTCCAAGAATAGTGTGAACAGTGTTTGATAGAAAGTAGACCACAGAATAGAGTAGGCATGAGTGGATATATGAGTAAATATGTGGAGAAAAGAGAAAAAGATGAGGTTCTAACAATCAGACATCTATAATAAATAGACTCAATTGGCCTAACAGATTAAAATCAATCTTATCTCTTCTAGAGATGAATGAGTAACATAAGATAATTGATGATGGCATTAAAACAAGCCAAATATGCCTAGCTAGGACAATTCACAGTAGTCCATGCAACCAGTTGTTTTAATAGTTGTGTACATATACTCCATGCATAGATATGATGATATTTTCTCTCTGTATAATCAGATTATGCAGCTGTAATGGCTTTACAGCTATTATGAGGCAGGAGAATTGTATCTTAGGGTGCACCAAGCTGAGTTAATCCAATGCATTGGCTACTTAGCTAATGTTGTAAGAACAACTTATTGTTCTATTAGATAATACAGGTAATTATATTGTTGAGTATTATTCATGATGCCTACCATTATGTAGGAACAAGCAGAGGCACTGACAATGCCCCTCAGGGGCCCCTAAATACCCAGGAATGATGCCGAATGTGCAGGAGCTAGTAGAGACACCCTCAACGACTTTCAGATGCCTCAAAATGCTCAGGAACTCACTCTAATATCATGTGCAGAGACAAGCAGGGACACCCCTGATGACTCCAGGTGCCCCCAAATGCCCAGGAATGCTCACAACAATAGCTCCTAGGTGCCCCCAAATGCCCAGGAATACTCTCAAATGTGCAGAGACAAGCAGAAATGCCACTAACAACTCCCAGGTGCCCCCAAACATGCAGAAATGCCCCCAATGACCCTCAGGTGCCCCAAAATGCCCAGAAATACCGCACTGGATAAATGAATGGAAGATAGAAAGGGAAGAATAGAATGGTGATTGCATAGAGATGAACCTGAAGGAAAATCTAGTTAGTGGCACTGGTGGCAAAGCTAGAGCTATCAGCTTCAACTTGATAAGAATCAGTGTTGGTTGGTAATGAAAGAATGAGGGCAGTGGTAATGGCAAGTTTAAGGTTTTCAAATGCTTGCTGTTCTGACATATTCCAGGACCAGGGGACATTTTCAGTTAAACAATGCAAGCAATTTGCTATGTGGGAGAATAAGGGAATAAATCGATGATAGTAGTTCGCAAATCCTAGGAACTGCTGGAGGTCATGTATGTCCCTTGGTTTCAGCCACTCTATCACTGCTTCTGTAAGGGCAACCTCTGGGGGCTGTGGAACAGTCACACAGCTGGCAGAGGGAAATCCAAAGTTTATTGAGTATGTATGTATAGATAGAGAGGTAGCTACT